>JAHLGP010020643.1:4761338-5131732 GCA_020141445.1 Bruguiera sexangula
AAGGAGAGACAAAGTGCTCATTACAACCAACTTTACAAAAAGTAAAAGCATCTTTCAAAAAAGAAAAAGTAGCTTTTGAAAAAGCAAAAGTTACTTTACAAAAAGCTCTACAAAATTCCAAAGCGACTACTTTATTCCTTAACTATAAAAGGAAGTTTAGAAGGATTTGGAAGGCATTTGTTTGAGATTCTCATTTTACCAATTTAGAATCTCCCACTCTTGTGCTTGTCCTTACTTTCCCTTCCTTTCTGTCAAGTAAATCTCCTCCTTTGCACTTAAAGTCTTCATCACTAAAATTACAATTTTCAAAATTGTGTTTTTGCATGCCCTAAAGTGGTATTAGAGCCTAAACTATCATTTTCTCAATTGAATGACTTTGATACCACTTTAGGGCATATAGCAACATAATTTTGAAAAATTGTAATTTTATTAATGAAAACCTTAAGTATAGAGGAGGAGATTATAAGGTGGAAAGGAAGGGGAAGTGAGAAATAGTCCAAAAGAGGGTGATTGTTAATTGGAAAAATGTGAGTCTCAAATGAATGCCTTCTAAATCCTTCTAAGGTTCCTTTTAAACTTGAGAAGCAAAGGAGTAATGACAGACAAATGGAATCTCTTTTCCAAAGTGGCTTTAGAATTTTGTAGAGTTGACATTTTCTTTTTATAAAGTGACTTTTGCTTTTTGAAATGTTACCTTTGCTATTTTGAAAGATACCATTTCTTTTTTGAAAGATACTTTTACTTTTGTAAAGTCGACAATCAAGGGCACTTTGTCTTTCTTTTCCATCAAAAGTTGTTTTGCCATTTTGTGGAGCTGGTAGTCATGAGACTCATTTCTTGGAAACTACCAAAAGCTATTTTTTGTAAAGTCTCTTTGATAGTCTTGAATTTTTGTCTTGGGCCCATTATCTCTTGGAACCAAAGTCTCTTTGGTAGTATTGAATACTCCAAAGGTTAGCTTTGTCTAAATAAGAGTATCAAATAAATGCCTTCCAAATCCTTTTGAGCTTCCTTTTATAGCTGAAAAGCAAAGCAGTAGTGGTAGACAGATGGAATCTCTTTTCCAAAACTAGCTTTAGAATTTTGTAAAGCTAACATTTTTTTTTTGTAAAGTAACTTTGCTTTTCTAAAAGCTACCTTTGCTTTTTTGAAAGATACTTGTACTTTTTGCAAAGCCAATGATCATAAGCACTTTGTTTCACTTTTTCACCGAAAGTTTTTTTGTCATTTTATGGAGTTGTTATTCATGGGTCATGTTTCTTAGCAATCGCCAAAAGTTTTTTTTGTAAAGTCTCTTTGGTTGCCTTGAATTTCAATCTTAAGACCACCAAAAGATAGTTTTTAATGGTTTTATAGCTAGTTACACTTGGCATGCTTTATTTTCGATAGTATGCCAAAGTAGTCATCTTCATTACTTTCTAGGCCTTGTGGGGATAAGGGCTCACTATTTTCTAAAAGGGTTAAGTCCTATCCTAAAAAGGTTTTTGACAACAATAACTACTGCATTATTGCAAAATATTCTTTTTTAGTTTGGACAATAGCTAAGAAGGCTGCTGTATAGGATTTTTGAGCAAAAAATGTAGTATTTGAAGCCTTGGTTTGTAGTGGCTAGACCAATATAAGCTAATTTATGTTATCTAATCATGCTTTTATGGTGGGTTTTAGTAGTTTTTCAAGAATCTTGAATAAATCCCACCATTTAATTTTAAATTTTCTAATAAGAACAAGAGTGTCATCTTATGTGTGAAGCCAAAATACTAGGCTAATACCCATGGAAGAACAAATTTTGTAGAGAAAAAGAATAACGATGAAAGCCTTTTGTTATTAACAAAATGTTCATATTTAGTTTTGAACAGGTAATAACCCTTTTTGTTCATTTAAATAATCTAGTAGGTTATCATCAAGGCTTCCTCCTGATGATTTTTGTAGTATTGAATCAATTCATTATATCAAGTATTTATATCAAAATTTACTCGATATAAAGAATATCTTTCCATGAGGATCTTTTGAATGGAATCTTTTGTGGCCAAAGTGAATACCTCTTATTGACACCCAATGAACCAATTGTTTGCCAATGTTTTAGGCCTCCAATTTTGTATCTACTAAATTAATGGAATCGTGTAATCCCAAATACCTTATCTAGGAAGATTGGGTTAGCAGCAAAATTGACCATGCATAGTGATAACATGTTTTGCCAATTCAATTCCATTTATGTATTCTAGAGGTGAAGATTCTATTTTTAAATGGACATAGTGATCTCCACTAGCCATTAGTTGTAATACAAGTGATGCTATTTTTTTGCCTACCTAGTTGAACTAATTTGGATCATTGAAATTGAAACTCATAAGCATTCCATAGTCAATGACCAGCTAAAGAGTCATGTCCATGTCTTCAAATTTGTAAGGTTTATAGAACTCTAAATCAATATTGGCTTTGTAAATTGAGAAATCCAATTGGCAAGAACATGTTGTTCTTTTTGGTGGAATCTACATACACATTTGGAGTTGTTGCTGGCAACTTATTCCTTCTCTTGGTGGAAAATAGCTAGTTTCACAATAGGTCGTGAAACCTTGAAATTGTTATGGAGAGGCTGCCATTGTTTTAAGGAATTTTTAAATTTTAATAAAGGTTTTTTCACGTCATTCTTGCCTTTTTTGATTGATAAGAAATATTATATTTTGATAATTTTAAAAGTGATGATAAAAAGTATTAAGGAAGAAGAAGAATTGGCTATGGTGAATTTCATTTATCATAATGGGAGATAAATGTTGGGTATCACTCATGGATACACTTATGAGCTTTGAATATTGCAAAGCCAACTCACCTTGTTTGCACTCTCGTGTTTCACTCAGGCTCATGGGATCTTGTGTTGTCTCTTTAAGTGATTAAGTTGATTAATAAGGCCATTAAGACCATCAATGTAGTCTTATAGTTTTGAAGAAAGATTATTCTCAACTTCTTGTTTCAAATGAAAACTAGAAGATGGTGTTGATGAGGTTTTGGAACTATCTCTAGTAGTTATGGGGTTTTTTTATGAGATTTTTATCCATAACTTTTGGGTTTTGTGCAGTAGGAATTCCAACTAGTTCTTAACGAACTAAAGTGTGTATGAAAAATGTGGGTCCTATGTATTTTTTACATGCTCCCAAAACTTTTTGTAAATCGTAAGATCCTTTGCATTGAACTTTAGGATGAAAAGAAATTTGATCTTGAATTTTGGAAAATCCAATGAAAGTTCTCAATAATGCACCCTAAAAATGCAATAATAATTGTAAATAGAATATTGAGATTTTGTAAAAAAATATTTTGCTAATGTATTCATGACATGCAGAAAATCAGAAATTTTTCTTTTTGATATCCAAACATTATCAAGAAGGCATTGTTGATCAAATTCCAATTTTATATTTTGTACATATTTAAATAAAAAATTGGTTTTTGGAAAAAATGTTGTTTAATGGAATTTTTTAATATTTAGGAAGTTTTCCATGTTCTTGCAAGATAAATCAAAATTTGAGAAGAAAAATAATTTTTTTGAATAAAATTTTTTGTAATTGGTTATAGCTATAAAAAAATTTTTATAAAAGAGATTTCTTTGACTCTTAGCAAAATAATGGTTGCAAGTTTAGATATGGGTTTTTGTAATGGTCTTCTTTTATGGTTAATTTGGGTTTTGGGCATTTGTAACTAGGGTTTAAGTTCTAGTCCTAAAGTAGTTTCATTTGTTTGGAAAGGTCCTTCATTTGAGTAATCAAAAGGGTCAAAATTGGAACTAGAAATTTGTAATAAAATTTTGAAAGTTTGAGATTTAGGGGGTTTTGGCCATAAGATATGGTTGATTTGAGGCATAGAAACTTGTAAGGGTAGTTTGGTAAGTTGTTCTTCTTTTGATTAAGAAGAATCTATTTGGGATTTATTTCCTAAGTTGTTTACTTCCTTTTTTGTAGAAGGAGATGGTTCTAAAGAAGCTAATTTGTTTTTGATTTCTTGGATGAAAGTATCTTTTGGTTTTTAAGGGTTTTCAATTTTGGAAGGTTGAAAGGGATTGAGAATAGGTTGTTTAATTCTTATGGTTTTAGATTTTGTCATAGTTATT
This sequence comes from Bruguiera sexangula, assembly GCA_020141445.1. Classification (NCBI taxonomy): domain Eukaryota; kingdom Viridiplantae; phylum Streptophyta; class Magnoliopsida; order Malpighiales; family Rhizophoraceae; genus Bruguiera; species Bruguiera sexangula. The sequence goes on from JAHLGP010020643.1 coordinate 4,765,432, forward strand.
TGGATGGTAAACTACTAAATTTGGTTTTCTATACGATTCATTTGAGTACCTATGAAAATAGGTATTAGAGAAATTGTTTTGTTAGATGATCAGTTTTGAAAGTTTTTCTAAAGAATCAATTTGTCTGAGAGGAGAATATTCTGACTCTATGACTTGGTCATCTAGAGTACAAAGAGTAGACTTACTACAAGAAGTCACAAGACTTATAGATCTTTATGGAAGAAGATTTTTTGAATGGTTAGATGTAATCCATCTAAGGTGCATAATTTGAGAACCACTCACAAAATAACATGTGTTTTTTGAGAAAAGAGAGAAAAGTATAGTAACTCTCTTAGATTTCTTGTCCTTTTTCAAGAAAATGTTTGAAGAAATAAATTCTTTTTTTTTTTTGTCATGCAGAGCATAGAAATCATCATGCAAAAATTTTTGGTTACGTTCAAAATAATTTTGTAAATCATACTTAGAATATTTTTCTAAAACATACAATTCATTTTGGATGTTTTCTGTGATTACAGAAGGTATTGAAAAGGTCAAAGGTGATTGTTCATGAGAGTTTATGTAGATGAGCTAAGGAATGTTTGTATGGTAATCTATTGTTTTGAAAGAAGTACTTGGAATATCTAAAGTTGAGAATCTTGGAGGTTATATAGGTAGGTTTATGGTAGAAGGAATGTAGGAAACATGTCTAAGTAGAGGAAATGAAAGCTTTACCAATGGATTTAAAACTTGTAGATCTTTGATTGAAGCTTAAGACAACTTTTCCATCTTGGAATTGGTTTATTTTGGAAATTTTTGTGTTTAGTTCAAGCTATTTTAGAGGCTAAGGTTTAACTACTCCTTGAAGGATTTAGTGATCAGGAAGGGTAATATCTTTCCATTGGATAGATCTAGGAATGACAGTGTTTGAATGAGATAGATTTATTTGTAAAAGAAGCATTTCTCCTTTTTGGGATTGGAACTTGTGTTTGGATGCAAATGTAGAAATTATCGTTTTGTAATTTTTTTGTAATAAATTTTATAAATCAATGCAACTGGAATTATGAGTTTTGATTTGTGAAATCATACTTTGTAAAATATTTTTATTAGATAAAGAAATAGTGAGATTTGGATAACAATTCAAAGAAATAGGTCTATAATAGAGACTAGACTCCATGGAAGAAAGAAGAGAATCTTGGAAATTTGTAAATTTAGTATCTCTAAGGACTATTAGAATGAAAGTTTTCAATCCTTCTTTTGTGAGGGGTTTGATACCTACTTGTACTAGGCCAATATGAATGCATTTGTAATGCCTATTTTTGTGATTTTGTAAAGAATTTCGAGAAAGAAGATGAACAATTTCAAAAGGTTTTGAAAATTGAATCTCTTTCTTTAATTTTGATTGTAAAATCATTTTTGAAAATATTAAATTTGGAAATTTTGTTAATGTGATACTTTTGGACTTTCAAAATTTCCAAATCATCAATACCTCTATTGAAATCTTCTAGAGAATCTCCTCGGTATTGGTTATTCTTTGATTTTCAAAACTCTTGAAGGTAGAAGAATTGGAACAAGAATTAATTTTATAAGGAATTGGATTCATATTGAGGAATTGGGGTTTTACACACACTTAAGAATTGGGGCTTAGGCATAGTACACTTCTTACAATCCACAAGATCTCAAGGGTCTCACAATGTCTTAGTAACTCAGCCACATCTAACAAAAAAATAATGAGCAACAAACTATAGGCAAAAAACACTCAAAAGTATAATACATTGGCACCATAATGCAAAAGTAGACTTTACAACTCAATGCAAAATATGAAACAAATTTTTTACAAAATGTACCTTGTGTTCCAATGCAATGAAAACAATCAAGAATGGCTCATTTACCACTTTAGGGTGCACAGCAACATAATTTTGAAAAACTGTAATTTTATTGATGAAAACTTTAAGTATAGAGGAGGAGATTTATAAGGTAGAAGGGAAAGGGAAGTGAAGAAGAGTAAAAAAGAGGGAGATTGTAAATTGGGAAAATGAAAGTCTCAAATGAATGCCTTCCAAACCCTACTAAACTTCCTTTTATAGCTAAGGAGCAAAGAAGTAATGGTAGTAGGCAAATAAAATCTCTTTTCCAAAAGTGGCTTCGGAATTTTGTAAAGCTAACATCTTCTTTTTGTAAAGTAACTTTTTCTTTTTCTAAAGCTACCTTTGATTTTTTGAAAGATGTTTTTACTTTTGTAAAGCCATTAGTCACTAGCACTTTGTCTCTCTTTTCCATCAAAAGTTATTTTGTCATTTTATGGAGTTGGCAGTTACAAGCCTTGTTTCTTGGAAACCGCCAAAAGCTGTTTTTGTAAAGTCTCCTTAGTAGTCTTGAATTTCTATCTTGGGACCACCAAATGGTTTTCCAATTGGCTGTCCTTGAAAAGCTTTATTTATGGTAGTACACTAAAGTAGCCATTTTCATTGCTTTATAGGCTTTGTAAGGATAAGGGCTCACCATTTTTTGAATAGGCTAAGTGTAGTTTTAAAGAGTTTTTGGATTGTAATAACTATTACATTATTACAAAATATTTATCTTTAGTTTGCGCCACAACTAAAAGGGCTATTGCATAGGATTTTTGGTTCAAAGATGTAGTATTTAGAGTCTTGGTTTGTAGTGGTTAGACCAATATAGACTAATTTATGTTATCCATTAATGTTTTTTATGGGTGGCTTTAGTAATTTTTAGGGATTTTGAATAAGTGCCACCATTTAATTTTAAATTTTCTAATGAGAACAAGAGTATCATCTTGTGTTTGATAATATAAAAAATATTAGGCTAATACCCATGGAAGGAAACATTTTGTAGAGAAAAGGAATAACCATAAATGACTACTCTTCTCATTTTGGTTGAAAAAGTTATTATACTAGACTTATTGATAATCCTAATATGAAAAGGTTTGGGAATGACTTGCTTTGCTTTTGAAGGAAATAGGCAAGGTTTGAAGTTTTCAAAGGTCTATTCCTTATTCTTGAGGAGAAATAATTTGTAATATATAAGAGATTGAATAGGTAGGGTCAATATGTGCTTTATCAAGGTAAAATTATTTGAATTGGACTAAGTCTTTTATTTTAAGGATGGCTATATATAGGCTTGGGATTTAAAAAGGTCTTGTGGTTTAACATACTATCCTAATGGAAATATTTTTTGGATAGTATGAAAAGGATTTTTCTCATAGAAACCTAGTTCTATGACAAGCATATTTTGAAAATGATTTCTATCAAAATATTTTCAAGAAGATTTTAAAATTCTTTTTGAGCTAAAAGCTAATACTTTACTTGTATCATCTTCTTTGTACCATTCTTGTAAGGTAGATAAATCCTGAAGAGTTGTAAGAACATCTAAAGTTTTGTAGAGATTCTCCATCATCCATTTTTGGATTTGGAGTTGATTTTAAGGAGTTTTAAAAGACTGAACTTCTTGGTCGAGTTTTGGGGATTGTTTTGAAGATTTACATTCTTGGTTTGTCAATTATTCAATCTGGGTTCTTATGGATAAACCTAAGATGGGTTTTGGGTTGGTTCTTGTTATGGCTTAGACCAATTTTAAAGTAAAGGTTGGCCTCTCCTTCGAGTTTTGAATAGGAGATTTACCCTTATTCTTTGGTTTTGTAAGCATCTTTGGATTTGTTTTGAAGAAATTCTTGGGTTAGAAAATTAGGAATAGAGTTTCTATTATCTCTTATGTACTCAATATGAAAATCAAATAAAGAAAGAATGGCTTATTATCGTGCAAAAATCTATTTTGGTGCAATGTTTTGGACATCTTTTTGTAAAACTTCTTTTGTAGACTCGCAATCAATGTATAAAAGAAATTTTTAATTGAGTAAATCACTCCAAAATTTTGTAATGCATTGACAATGGATAAAATCTCCTTTTTGATGGTGGAATAATTGCATTGACAATCATTTTAGTGTGCAAATGCAAATTGTATGACTTATTCCTTGCTTTCCTTGACTTGTTTGAGAATACCTACACATCATAATTTAGAGGCATTAGTCTTTATGATTTTTAGATGTAAAGGGTTTAAAAGATGAATACAAGGAATTTTTTTGACCATGGTTTTGATTTGTTAGACAAGAGCAATATGCTAAAGAGTCTAAGGTGTAAGGGTTTTCTTAAGACAATCATGTAAAGGTTTTGATAGAAGATTTATGTTTGGAATGAAATCCAAAACATAATAAAGACTTCCTAAATAACTTTGAAGTTAGGTTTCTTTTAGTGATTTTGTCAAGAAATTTGTCTATGAAAGAAAGGGCTCTTTCATTGGAAGTAATGGTTCCCTATGAGATGTAATGTCCAAGGAATTCCAATAGTCTAAAAAGAACAAATTTACAAGTTTTCAAAATATAATTTTTTCTAAAATGATTTTACCATTAAAACTAAAAAGAGAGATATTTAATTTACAAAGCCTTTTAAAACCATTTATTTGAATTTTCAAAAATCTCTTTAAAACCACAAAAATTAAACACTACAAATACATTCACATATGATTAGTACAAGTAGGAATCAAACCCCTTACAAAAGAAAATTTGAATACATATATTCTACCTATTTTATGTGACATTACATTTACAAACTTTTAAACTCCGTGCTTAGTTCAATTGAACCTAATCTTTGTAGTGGACCAATTTTTTTGAATAGTTACCCAAACCCAACAATTTCTTTAAGTGATAGAAACATTTGGTAAAATATGGTTTTACAAATCAAAACTCATAATTACAACATATTGGATGGATGTATTCCAATTGCATTAATTTTAAAAATATATTATGAAGGCATGACTTCTACATTTGCATCTAAATATAAATTCCAATCTTAGAAAAGTGAAACACTTCTCTTACAAATAGACCTTACCTTATCAAACACTGTCATTCCCATATTTATTCAATGGAAAGACATTACCCTTCCAGAAAACTGAATCCTGTAAGGAGCAATAAAACTTTAACCACCAAAACAAGTTAAACCAAACACTAAAATCTCCAAAATAAACCCATTTAAAGATGGTAAAGTTCTCCTAACCTTTAATAGAAGATCCATTAGTTCCATATTCATAAAGGAAGCCTCCACATCATCTATGGTGGACATAGGATATGTATCTGCCATCCTTTCTATCATAAACCTTTACTTAAAGTGTCATATACCATTACATCCATCTAGATTCCCTACCTCATACTTACTAAGTACCTCTTTCCAAACTACAAATTATAATACAAATGTTTTCTTATCTCATCTATATAAACCCTCTAAACCAATTAGGTCTAAATTTACCAACTTCATTGACAATTATAGAAAATATTTTAAATAAATAGTATGTTTTATAAAAAGAATTTCAAATTGACAAAAAGTATTTATATGAAATTTTTTACTCTTCTCATAACTCTAAAAAATGAGCATTATTTTTCAAAATTTTTTTGTAAAATTGACACCAAATTTAAGAACATTTTTACAATTTTATCTTCAAACAAAAAGTATATAGTTTATTTTTTATTAGTTTAAAATGTTTGCATTCCAAAATGATATTTCATATCCTTTTAAAAACTTTACAGATCTTGTTACTTTTAGGAATAAAACTTAAAAATGAGTTATTATGAATAAGAAAGTCATAAAGGTAAAACATCCACCTTTAAGACAAATTAATTTAACTCATCAACAAAAAATCAAAGATCTAACCACTTACAAAATTTCACAAGAAAATGACTCTTATAAAACTTTCCAAAATGATCATTTAGCAAAATAATTTTTCTAATGCTAATCTTCATACCATTGGAACCCAATTGAATCGAATAGAAAACCACCTTTGTAAAATGATCACTATAAAACCACCTACAAATCTAGACAATCACAAAATAAAACATTATATTTTCAAACCATACCAGATTTCAAAACATACTAAACCCTAATAAACCAATGATGAGTTTATCCAAACAATCAAACCCCACCTAACTAGTTAAAAACCTTCATCTCCAAATGCAGACAAAAAGGAAATAAACACATTAAGGTAAAATTTAGAAACAAAAACGTTCCAATTAAAACCATAATTAAATCATCTATACTGGTCAAAGCTACTTCTAGCCTTGCAACCCCATACTTAAACATTGAAAATAAATTAAGTACATTAGTCAAATACAAATTGAATACCTTTTCCATTTATGAATAAAACATAGATGGCATATCTAAGTACAAGATCCTTAGCCTTTTACAACAAATGACCATGGCAACCAATGGCTATAAAACTTAGAACCAAAATTTAGATAGAACTGATGTTGAACTTCTAATTATAGGATTCTTAAGATGGTTAAAAGGATGATGAGATTACCATCTTATAAAGAACTTCAAACTAGTCAAAAAAAAAAAAGTGCTTTCAGGTTTGAAATAAAGGTATAAAAATTGTTTTGAATCTCATGCCTTTTTTGGAGAAAATTTTCAAAAACCAATTTTTTTTTTCTTAGTATTATGCTGTGCATAAAAACCATTATGTAAAACCTTTTTGTTAGGTTAGTATTAGAGCAAATCTTCAATTGTTTTTATTGCTTGGAACGTCAAGTATTTTCTACATAAGTCATTTAGATTTTTGCATTGTGTTACATTTTTTAGTGTTCTTACTTAAAGTTTGTTAGTCGTGTAGCTTATTGATTATGTGATAAGGCATTGAAAGACCTATAAAGAACTTATAAACAGTAGAAAATCTATAGTATCTAAGTCTTAATTTCTTAAATATGAACCTAATTCTCTAGATAACTACTTCTTGTTCCAATTCTTCTATCTTGAAAAGGTTTGAAACTTGTAAAATAGCCAACATAGAGAAGACTACATAAAAGATTTCAATAGAGTTATTGATGAGTGGAAAACTTTTTGAAAGTCCAAAAAGATCAAATTTACAAACTTTCAAAGTATGATAGGCTTTTTTATAAGGTTTGGTTTACCTTTTCCTACTAGGCTCTAAGAGTTTTTGAATTCCTAAGTTGAATTGCTGGTAGAAATTTCCAACTTCAAAATAGGGTTGTTTCATTTCCCATTTAAGGTGTTTTTGGAGTTTAAAGTCTTGGCAGATTTTGAATCTTTTTTATTAGGTAACACTAATCAGTTCTCTATAAGTTAATCGATCATAAAGAATAGGGTTTTTATAGGTGGTTTTAAGAGTTTGTCTAGTTTTTTCTCCCAAGAAGGTTAAAAGTCTTGTAAGGAATTTTTCTTTCTAGAAGGGTTGATTTGAATCTTCCCTATGTATGACTCTTGTAAGGAATGTGTTTTTGTAATTTAGGAATTTACTAAATTTCTTACATCTAAAGTTTATGAGTAACTCAACATTTTTGTCTCTAAAATAAGATGGGTCTCCAATAAAATGTAAGGAAATGGTCAAAATAAGACAAACTAAAACATCTTTTATAGTGTTACCTAAACAATTGAGGATGGGTACGCCATCTTCTGCAGTTTCGATAGCTTGGAGGATATTGTTTTGCTGGTCACTAGTGAGATGATAATCCCACCAGCCTTTGAGTTGTCTTGAGAATCCTGCAACCAAGAGTTTAGCAACAATTCTTTCTAGGGTGTTGTTGTGAGTTTTGTAGACATTGATTGTCATAGTTGTCTACTTAAAAGGCTAAGGATATTGTATTTTGATATGTCATCAATATTCCATTCATAAATGGAAAAGGTATTGAACTTATATTAGTTTAATGTGTTTGGTTTATTTTCTATATCTAAATTAGAAGTTAAGTCTAAATATGGGTTTTGATTAGAAAATGCAATTGATTTAGGGTTTGGAAAGTTGTGGTTCTTGTTTCAAAAATTCTTGTTCTTGTTTGTGTCCTAAGGTGTTAACTTCCTTTTTTGTAGATGAACATGGTGGTTTTAAGGAGGTTAGTTTTTGTTTGATTTCTTGAATGAAGAGATTTTCTATTTGGTAATATGTATTAAGCTTGGGAGGTTGATATGGTTTGAAAACAAAATGTTAGATTTTGTTAGTTTTAAGTTTCGTAATAGTCAATTGGATTTGGTTTTCAATTCTTTTTAGCTAGGTTCCTATGGTATGTAGATGGGTGTGGATAAGTTGTTTTACTGAATGATCATTTTGGAAATTTTTTAGGAGTGTTTGACTCTTCAAGTTGTTTGTAAAAGGCTAGATCAATAAAGTTTTGTTCATAGACTATCTTGACTTGTTCAAGAGGTAGATGTTTTAACTCTATGACTTAGTCACCTAAGGTAATCCATTCTTTGGTTTAATTTTTGAGAAGTAACAAGGTTTGTAGATTTTTTGAAAGGGTAGAGATAATTTATTTGAGATACATAAACTTTAAACTAGTTAAAAAAAAACAACATATGTGCTTTTTGTCAAAAAACTAATTTTTTTTTCAATATTATGCAGGCATAAAAATCGTCATGGAAAAGATTTTTGTGAAGTTTTTTTTTTTCTTTTATTACTAAAACATAGAAGTCATTTGTAATATTTTTTATGATTAGTGATGGAGTAGGTGAAGTTAAAGGCAATTGTTCTTGGGGATCTTTGTAAATAGGGTAAGGAATATTTGTATGGCAATTCATTATTTGGAAAGAAGTGCTGGGTGTATTTGAAGTGGAAAATCTTGGAAGTTGTGTGGGTTTTGAAAGTAAATTTATTAAAGATGCAATGGTTGATACATGCTACAGATCTATGGTAGAAGATACAGAAGTTTTATTAGTGGATTTGAAATTTACATATCTTCTGTTAAATGTGAGGATAACTTTTCCATCTTGGAGTTAACCTATTTTGGAGATTTCTATGTTTGGTTCAAGTTGTTTTGGTGGTTTGGATTTTACTACACCTTTTAGGATCTAGTCTTTAAGAAGAGTTATATCTTTTCATTGGATGAATTTTGGGATAATAATGTTTAATTGGATAGGATCTATTTGCCAAACAGAGTTTCTCCTTTTTGGGATTAAAATTTATCTTTGCATACAAATGCAAAAATCATAATTTTATAATGAATTTTGAAAATCAATGCAATTGGAATTGATTCTTTTAGCATATTATAATTATGAGTTTTGATTTGTAAAACCATGTTTTGTAAAATATTTTTATCATTCAAGGAAACAATAAGGTTTAAATAACAATTGAAAGAAATAGGTTTGCTGTAAAGGCTATACTTTATATCTTTTCATTGGATGGATATGGGGATAATAGTGTTTAATTGGATAAGATCTATTGGTATAAAAGAGTTTCTCCTTTTTGGTATTGAAATTTATCTTTGTATGCAAATGCAAAATTCATAATTTTATAATGAATTTTGAAAGTTAATGGAACTGGAATTGATCCTTCTAGCATGTTATAATTATGCGTTTTGATTCATAATGAATCAAAGTTAATGAATCCCACTATTTTACTTTGAGTTTTTTTGATAAGGATAATAGTATCATCTTAGTTGTAATAATCAAAGTGTTAGGTTAATACCTATGGTAAAAAGAATTTTATGAAAAGAAGGAAAAGTAGTAAAAGTTTTTTTTCATTTGTAAAAGGTTCAAATTTGATTTTGAATAATTTATTCTAGTTTTGAAAGAAAAAGGAAAGGTTCTAAATCTTGAAAGTTTAGAACCCCATTCTTAAAGAGGGATAATTTATAGTATAAGATAAGTCAAGTAAGTAGAGTTAGTAAGACATTTATCAAGATCGCAATGCTTGAATCTTCTTGACTTTGTTATTTCTAGTAATGTCATATAATAAACTTGTGGTTTAGAAAAGTCTTGGAGTTTGAAGTACCATCTAGAAAGGAAAATTTTTTAGATGATATTAAATGGATCTTTATCTTAGAATCCTGATTATATGACTAATATATTTTAGAAATAAAGTTTTATCCAATATTTGGAAGAAAGTTTTAAGATTCTTTTAAAGAGAGAAGCTGAGGGTTTTAGAATTTTATCCTTATCCTATTTCCTTATCTTGTTTGTAGAGGTTTTATACAGTGGATAGACCTTACGGAGTTGATAATACATTTGGTCAGCTATAGATAGTGTCTATCCATTTTTGGACAAGTAGTTGATTATCTCGGAGTTTTAATGATCAGGCTTCTTAGTTTTGTTTTAAGGATTGACCTTTGTGGTTTAGGATTGGTTTCTGTTTTAGATTGGATAAAGGATATGGGTTTAGGAATAGATGCCAAACTTTCTAATGGGTTTTGGATAAAGGCCCTTCCTTTATTCTTTTTTCTTGACATTTCTATTTTGGAGAAATTTTCAAGTTAGGAAATATGGAATGAAATTGTTTTCTCCTTTTAGATGCTTAATTTCAAAATTAAAAATAGAAAGTATTACTTGTCATTAGGTAAAAATCTATTTTGATGCAATATTTTGGACATTTGACATTTTTTTTGTAAAACTTCTTTTGCAACCTTGTAGTTAATGTGTAAAAGAAATTTTTGATTGAGTAAATCATTTTGAAATTTTGTAATGCACATAACAATGAACAATTTTTTTTTAATGGTAGAATAATTGTTGTGATAATCATTTTAGTGTGTAAATACAAATTGAATGATTTGTTCTTTGTCATGCTTTACTTGCTTGTACATACCTTTATATTCTAATTCAGAGGTATCTATATCTACTATTTTTGGAAGTGAAGGGTCTACAAGATGGATTTAAGGAATTTCATGGGATAAGGTTTTGATACGCTAGATAAGAGTAATATCCTAGAGAATCTAAAGAGTGGGGTTTTTCTTAATAAGCAATTGAGGAGCCTTTAAACTTGTATGGTTTGTAAAATTCTAGATCAATATTGGCTTTGTAAATTGAGAAATCCAATCAGCAAGAGCTTATTGTCCTTTCTTTATAGATGTTTTTGCATGTAGAGAATTGTAACTAACAACTTCCCTTCTTCTGGTGGATAATGGCTAGTTTCACACCAGGTTGTGATACCTTGGTATGCTTTAGGAGTAAATGCCATTATTCTAAGAAATTTTTGAATTATAATAAATGTTTTTTCAAGTCATTGTTGTCTTTTTGATTTACTAAAAATATTATATTTTCATAGTTTTGAAAATAGTGATAGAAAGTATCAAGGAAGGAAAATAATCAATTGTAGTTGATTTCATTTATCTCAGTGGGAGATAAATGTAGGGTTTCACTCAAAGAAACACTCATGAGCTTTGAATATTCCAAAACCAACTCACCTTTTGCTTTTTTACACTCTCATGTTTTGCTTAAGCTCATTGGGTTTTTTGTTGTCTTCTTAAGTGATTCCAACTAATTGATAAGATTATTGAGACCATTAATATATTCTTATGGTTTTGATTTTAAATTATGAAAATTTTGATTTTTACTATATATGTACATTTTATCATCTTCTTATTCTGAATTAAATCTATGAGATGGTGTCAGTGAGATTTTAAAGACTTCTCTAGTAGTTATGAGGTTTTTTATGAGAGGTTTTCTCATAACTATTAAGTTTTATGCATGAGGCATTTCAATTAGTACTTGACAAACTAGAGTTTCTATAAATATGTAGTGCATATGTATTTTTTACATGCATCCAAAGCTTCTTGTAAATTGTAAAATCCCTTGTATGCTACTTTAAGATGTAGAGTGATTTGTTCTTGGACTTTGGACCATTCAAAATATATTCCTAATAATGCACCCTTGAAAGTACAATAATTGTAAATGGTGTTTTGGGATTTTATAAAGAAATATTTTGTTAATGCATTCATGACATGCAAAAAATTAGAGGCTTTTGTTCTAGCATTCTAAAGATTGTCTAGTATGCATTGTATATCAAATTCTAATTTTTCATTTTGCATATGTCTAATTACTAAAGTTGATTTTGGAAAGAAGACTTTAAGATGAAAACCTTTAATAGCTATGAAGTTTTCTATTTTCCTACAAAATATGTCAAAAATTGTCAGCTTAAGCAAGAAAATATTTGAAGTTTCAAATAATATATTTTAGGAAAATTTTTTCATAATCAAAGTAAAACTTATTTTCTAAATTTTTATTGAACAGTTTTTGAATAATCAAAGGAACTTGTAAATAATTTCAGATTTTTTGTAAAAAATCTTTTTTTAACCAAAACTTTTCTTTTATTAATACTAATATTTTGTCCATAGATGGAAAAGGCATTGAACTTGTATTGGTTCAAAGTCTTTGCTTTGTTTTTTACATATAGATTAGGAGTTATGAGTTTGAATATATGTTTTGGCTAGAAAATGTGGTTGATTTGAAGTTTATAATGTTATGGTTCTAGTTTTGAAGATTCTTATTTTGATTTGTTTTCTAAGCTGTTAACTTCCCTTTTTATGGATGAAAAGGGTGGTTCTAAAGAGGTTAGTTTTTGTTTGATTTTTTTAATAAAGGGATTTTTTGTTTGCTAATTTGTATTAAGTTTTGGACGCTGATGAGGTTTAAAAACAATGTGTTTGATTTTTTTTTTGTTTTAGGCTAATATAGTTTAAAAATAGGGTGTTTGGTTTTGTTAGTTTTAGGTTTGTTAACAATCTTTTGGATGGTAGTCTGTTGGATTTGATTTTCAATTCCATTCAATTAGTTTGCTATGCTATGTAGACAAGTATTAAAGAAGTTGTTTTGTTGAATGATCATTTTGGAAAGTTTTTTAAGAGTGTGTGACTCTTAGGGTAGTTTATAAGGAGTTAGATCAATAGTTTTTTGCTTATGAACTAACTTAAAAATCATTAAAGGAGGCTATTTTGACTCTATGACTCAATCATCTAAAGTAATCCAATCTTTAGTTTTGCTACAAGAAGTAATAGGGTTTGTAGATTTTTTGAAAGGTATGGATAATTCATTTAAGATGCATAAATTTCAAATCAATTAAGAAACCCAATATGTACTTTATGGTGTGAAATAAGGTTATAAAAATCATTTTGAATCGCATGCCTTTTTCTGAAAAAAATTTTAAAAAATCAATTTCTTTTTTTAGTATTATGTGGGGCATAAAAATCATGTAAAAACTTGTTGTTAGGTCCAAATTCTTTTTTCTAAAACATATAATTCATTTATAATGTTCTCTATAGTTATAGATGGAATAAGTGAAGTTAAAGGTGATTGTTCTTAGGGATTCCTCTATATAGGGTGAGAAATATTTGTATAGTAATCTATTGTTTGGAAAGAAGTGTTGGATATATCTGAGGTGGAAAATCTTGGAAGTTGTGTGGGTTTTGAAGATAAATTATTGTAAAAGGCATGATAGATATATATTCTAAATCTATGGTAGAAGATTCAAAAGCTTCATTAGTAGATCTGAAACTTATAAATTTTTTGTTAAAGGCCATAACTACTTTTTCATTTTGGAATTGATTTATTTTGGAGATTTCTATGTTTGGTTCAACTTGTTTTGGTGGTTAAGGTTTAACTGCTCCTTCTAAGATACAATCTTCAAGAAGGGTTATGTCTTTAAACCTAAGGACTACAACTAGAATAAAAGTATTTAAACCTTCTTTTGTAAAAGGTTTGATGTCTACCTATACCAAGCCAATATGAAAATACTTGTAAGACTTATTTTTGTGATCCTATAAAGAATTGTGAGAATGAAGATGAATAGTTCAAAAGGTTTTGTAAGATGAATATCTCTTTTTTCAATTTTAAAATCACTTTTGAAAAAAAATATATTTTGGAAGTTTGTAAACTTAATTTTTTTGAACTTTTGAAATTTCTCAATCATCAATACCTCTATTGAAATCTTCTATAATTATATCCTCCTTTGTATTGTCTATTTTACGAGTTTCAAAGCTTTCTGAGGTAGAAGAATTAGAGCAAAAAGTAGTTCTATAAAGAATTGGTTCATCTTTGAGATATTAAGGTTTAGGCACAATAGATTTCTTACAATTTATATGTTCTTTACAAGTCTTCCAATGCTCTATCACACAACTTAACGAGCTACACGACCAACAAACTTTAGACAATAACACTTAGAAATGTATTATGCTGACACCATAATGTAAAAATATGAATTACTTATGTAGAAAATACCTAATGTTCCGAGCAATGAAAATAATCAAAGATGACTTTGATACTAACATAGGCATGCAACAACACAATCAAAACTCTTTATTGATAAACTTTAAAGTAGTACAAAGAGGGGATTTTTACAAAGAAAAAAGGAAGAATACAAAAAGGGGAGAGGAATTAATCTTCAATGAAGTTGGGTTTCAAAAAGCTTGTCTTGGAAATTTTCTAAGCTCTATTTTATAAATGAGGAGTTGGATACTTATGGTAGACAGCTCGAACTTTTTCACTGAAAGTAGTCTTAAAGTTTCGTAGAGTTGGCATTTACTATTTGTAAAGCCACTTTTTCTTTTTAAAAGATTACTTTCTTCAAAGTTGGTAGTCACAAGTTCTTTGTCTTTAAACTACCAAAAGTTATTTTGGACTTTTGCTTCTTTTTGAAAAGCTAATAGTCATGAGCATTTTGTTTGAAACCACCAAAAGTGTTTTTACAACTAACTATCCTTGGCACGCTTTAGTTTTGGTAGTCTACCAAAATAGTCATCTTTATTACTTTGTAGACTTTAGAGGGAAATGGGCTTACTATTTTTAGAATCAATAAAGGAATCATGATTTGACAAGGTTTTAAATTGTAATAATTGTTGTATTATTGCAAAGTATTCTTCTTTAGTTTGGGCCATAACTAAAAGGGCTACTGCATTGGATTTTTATGCTAGGAATATAGTTTTTAGAGGGTTAGTTTCTAATAATTAAACCTATATGGGTTGACTTATATTATTCAACTAAATTTCTATGACAGGTTGAAGTAATTTTTTAGGGATTTTAAATGAGTCCCACCATTTTACTTTGAATTTTTTCATAAGGATAAAAGTATCATCCTAGGTGTAATAATTAATCTATTAGGTTAATACCAATTACGGGAGGAAGAATTTTATGGAGAATAGGAAATTTTGGGAGAATTTTTTTATTTGTCGAAAGTTCAAACTTGGTTTTGAATAAGTTATAACCTTTTATGACTTCTAGGACAAGGATATCTAGAATAGAGCAATATAATTCCACTATCGATTAAAACAAACTTATAGCATCAATTTTTGTATCAAGATAGAATAATTATAAATAACTACCCTTATGGCTTTGAATGAAAAAGGTATTATAACAAACTTGTCGATAATCCCAGTGTGAAAAGGTTTAACAATGATTTATTCTGATTTTGAATGAAATAAGAAAGGTTTTAGTTTTGAAAGATCAAATCCTCATTCTTAAAAAGGGATAATTTGTAGTATATGATAAGTCAAATAAGTAAGGTCAGTATAAGATTTATCAAGGTAGAAATACTTGAATCTTGCTGACTCTATTATTTCCAGTAGTGTCATATAATAAGATTGTGGTTTGGAAAAAGCTTGGGATTTAAATTACCATCCAAAAGTATCATAGAATTCTTGTTCTATGACAAATATATTTTGGAAATGAGATTTTATCCAATATTTGGAAGAAAGCTTTGAGATTCTTATAAAAAGAGAAGTTGAGGGTTTAGAATTTTACGTTTATCCTCTTTGTAGAGGTTTTATATAGTTAACAACCTTATAGAGTTGATAGTACATTAGGTTTCCTATAAATAGTGTCTATCAATTTTTGGACAAGGAGTCCATTATCTTGGGTTTTTTATAATTGAGCTTCCTAGTTTAGTTTTAAAGATTAACCTTCTTGCTCTGTGTTGGCTTTGGAATATTTAAAACTTATAAGTGCATCTTTGAGTAGAACCTCACATTTATCTCTTTATTCCGAACTTCCAAACATTTTTTGGAAATAGGAAATAACATATAGTTAATTTGCCCTATAAACCATATTTCAATGAAAAACAAATTCCTACAAAAACTCGAACAATCCAAATGAACACATAATAGAAAATAAATTCAGGATTTAAAATCCAAAAAACTCATCTCTTAATGTAGATCACCTTAGTCATGTCTTACTTTTTATGTCAACAAGTCAGTAAAACTTGAAAAGACACTCTTATGTTAGTTATCAATTAGAAACTCCTCAATAAAACCCTTAGGTGGATTGGGTACCCTATTCCCAACAAAGATGACTTGTTACAGAAACTTCATTCTACTTACATCTTCTTCAATTTTGACATGAAGTTTAGATTTTGACAAATTTAGATTGATCCAAAAAATTAGTACAAAACCATCTTTATTGTTCCATTTGGACAAAATGAATAGAATGTTATGCCATTTGGTTTGAAAATACCTCTTCAAAATTCCAAAGAATTATCAATAAGATTTTTCAACCATATTTCAAATTTTGTCTTGTTTAAGTAGATGATGTTTTAATTTTTTTTTCAAATTTTGCTGAATAGTATTTTAAATATTTACAAATATTATTCTATATTGTTAAAAATAATGGATTTGTGATATCTCAATTTAAGATATCCCTCTCTTAAAACCATAGTGAGATTCTTTAAATATTACATTTCTCAATAAACCATTACGCCACTGACAAGTTTTCTAACAAATCACAGAAAATTTGGAAGTTCATAACAAAATTTATTTTAGAGGGTTTGTTTGAAAATAGAGATTTTTTTTTAAATTGCAATGTCTTGTAATTTGTTCTGAATGTTTTGCAAAGAAAGATCTTTTTGTAAATAGAGAAGATTTTGTTCTTTGGCTTGAATGAGGGTATGGACATTGCTTTCATAAATAAAATGAACTTTTATAAGGTTTAAATTCCTAATTCTTGAAATTTCAAGAAAAGAAAATGCAATTTTTGAAATGTTATTCTGTTGGACAATCATTTTGAAAAGTTTCTCTGAGGAATCAATTTCTTAGGGAATTTTGTAAGGTGCAATGCAAAATCAACAGTGTTCTGTTGATGGTATTACTTTTATATAGTCAATTATAATGGTATTCAACTAAACTATATAGAAAACTACATTCAGCAATTGACCATCTAGAAAACCATTACAAAAGTTGAACCTACAAAACTCAAATAACTTGTTTTTAAACTTTTTGAACCTTCCAATACAGAAAAGCCACAAAAACCTATTGATCCCTTTATCCAAGAGATCAAAACAAAACTTGTTGCCTTAGAACCACCTTCATCTTCTTCTTCCAAAAAGTAAGTCAATACTTACGGAAATGAATCCCAAACAAAGTCCTTAGAACTAGAGTTCTCTAAATATCATTTTAGTCAAAAATTCTCTGAAAACCATTCTTTACCTTTACAAGTATCAAAACCTCAAATAAACTATATTTCATGGCCAAAACCCATATTTAGACTCATTACTCCAGATCTTGATCTAGAAAACAAACCAAACACATTAACCCAGTACAAATTTATTGCTTCTTCCATTTATGAATGAAATATTGATGGCATGTTAAAATACCATATCCGTAGTCCTTTATAACAGATGACTATGACAATAAATGTCTACAAAACCCATAACAATACCCCAGACAAAATTGTCGCTGAACTCCTTATTGCAGGATTTTCAGGACAACTCAAAGGATGGTGGGATTATCATCTCACTAAAGATCAACAAGATCAAATCCTTATAGCCATCAAAACCACTAAAGATAGTGTATCCATCTTAGATAGCTCTAATGAACCTAACAAAGATGTTGTAGCCTGTCTTATTCTTACCATTTCTCTTCATTTCATAGGTGACCCTTCTCACCTTAGAGATAAAAACACTAAGTTACAAATCTTAGATGTAAAAAACTTAGTGAATTCCAAAACTATAAAAACACTTTCCTTATCGAAGTCATGCTTAAAGAAGATTCCAACCAACCTTTCTAGAAAGAAAAATTTATCGTATGACTTCTAATACTCTTAGGAGAAAACGTTTGCCAAATCATCAAAACTGTCCATGGAAACACAATTCCTTATGATCAACTCACATACGGTGAATTGATCAATTTTACCTAACAAGAAGGTTTTAAGATCTATCAAGATCCCCACTTAGGGGCGTGTAAACACTTTGATGTATTGTAATTCGAAAGTTTTATTGATATAAAACTCTAAATACAAGAGGAGGAAGAAGATTATCAATAAAAGGAATAAGGATACAAGAGATAGAAAGGGGATTTGGAAATGATTCTTTAAAGGATAGTCTCAAAAAGATGCCTTAACAATGCCTTATAAGCCTCCTTATATAGGCGAGAAGCCAAGGGTAAAGACAGTTATTTGAAACCTCCTTTTTTGTAAAAGGGAATCTCTTTTGGTAAAAGTTGGCATCTTCTTTTGGAAAAGCAACTTTCTTTTGTAAAGAGAGAATCTCTCTTTGTAAAGCAACCTTTACTTCTACATAGATGCTTTAGCTTTTGTAAAATATATTCTCTTTTTGTAAATCTATTTTCAACTTTTTGTAAACCTACCAAACAAATTGTTTGTCTCTTTTTTTCCATCAAAAGTTGTTTTATTGTTTTGTGGTAGCTAATAGTCATGATCTCTGTCTTAAAACTGTCAACTTTACTTTTGACTAGCTTTAAACTACTTAGGTTTGAAGAGTATGTGAAAGCAGTCTTCTTCAATGTTTTGTAAGCTTTGTAAGGACAAGGAGTCACTATCTTTTAAATGGTCTAAGTCCTTTTCTAAAGAATTTTTAGATTGCAATAATTGTTGCATTACACCAAAATATTCTTCTTCTATTTGGGTTGCTACTAGGAAAGCTATAGTATAGAGATTTTAAGCCAAGAATGTGGTATTCAGGGCCTTAGTTTGTAGTGGTTAGGCCAAATTTCATTGATTTAAAATTTCCAATCATGTTTTAATACTGGGTTTTAACAGTTTTTCAGGAATTTTGAATGAGTCCCACCATTTAATTTTAAATTTTTTTATGATGACTAGGGTTTAATCTTGAGTTTGAAAATCAAGATATTAGGTTAAACCCATGGAAGAAAGAATCTTGTAGAGAAAAGAAATAATGGAGTAAACCTTCTTTCATTAGTAAATGGTTCATATTTGGTTTTGAACAAGTCATAACTTTCCCAAACTTCTAGAACAAGAATATCTAGAGTAAAACCAAAATAGTTCCATCATATTTTGAACCAGTTAGGAATTTTTGTAGTGTTTTTTTTTTTATCAAAATAGAATAACCATGAATGTCTACCTTTTTGGTTTTTAATAAGGAATATGTTATACTAGGCTTGTTGGTAATCCTAGTATGAAAAGTTTTGACAATAACTAGTTCTAGTTTTGAAGGAAATAAGGAAGGTTCTATGTTTTGAAAGTTTTGTTCCCCATTCAAAAGGAGGGATTATTTGTAGATTATGGTAAGTGAAGTAAGTAAGTTCATTATGGGTTTGATCCAAATGAAAGTGTTTAAATTTGTTTTAACTCTTTTACGTTAAGTATGTCTATGTAATAGGTTTGTGCTTTGAATAGGTCTCAGGATTTGAAATACCATCCTAGAGGGAAAATCTTATGGATGGTGATAAAAGGTTTTTATCATAGAATTCTTGTTCTATGACAAATATATTTTGAAAATAATGTTTCTCAAAATATTTTGAAAAAGATTTTGAAATCTTTTTTATAAATGACGAAGGGATAGAAGGTATTACTTTACCTGTACCTTCTTTGAAGTGGTCTTCAAGAAAAGATAATATTTGAAGAACTTTTGAAGATTTGTAAATGTTTTCCATCCATTTTTGGATTTGTAGTTCTTTTTCTCAGATTTTTTAGGATTGGGTTTGTGGTGTTTTAGTGGGTTTTAAAGATTGACCTTATGTGTCAGCCAATTGTTCTATCCAGGTTCCTACTAGAAAAGCATAAGCATCACAAAGTTTAAAGTTTTGGGTTAGAGTAAGGTTTTAGGAAGAAAGAGTTAAGATTGAGCTCTCCTTCAAGTTTTGAATGGGAGCTTTGCCTTTATTCTTTGATTTCCTAGACATTTTTAGGTCTATTTTGAAGAAATTCTCAGGTTAGAAAATCAGGAATAAAGTTTCTATCTCCTTTTATATACTCAATTTGGAAATTTGTTTTGATGCTATATTTTGAATATCTTTTTATAAAACTTCTTTTACAAACTTATAATCAATGCATAAAGAAATTGTTGGTTAAGTAAATCACTTTGAAATTTTGCAATGCACATGACAATGGACAAAATTTCCTTTTTCTTGGTGAAATAATTGCATTGGCAATCATTCTAGTGTGCAGATACAAATTGTATGATTTACTCCATTCCCTCTTTGAATTGTTTGATAATACCTTCATATCCAAGTTCAAAGATGTTAGCTTTAACTATTTTTGGAAGTGAAAGGTCAAGAAGATGAATATAAGGGATTTTATTAACCATGGTTTTGATTTGTTGGATAATAGCAGTATGCTGAATAGTTTGAGGAATGAGATTTTTCTTAAGGTAGTCATGAAGGGTTTTTGCAATGAGATTTATGTTTGAAATGAAATCCAAAACATAATTGAGACTTCCTAAAAATCTTTAGAGCTGGGATTTTTCAAGGAATTTGTTTATAAAAGAAAGGGCT
The DNA here is from genome assembly GCA_020141445.1 of Bruguiera sexangula. Lineage (NCBI taxonomy): Eukaryota > Viridiplantae > Streptophyta > Magnoliopsida > Malpighiales > Rhizophoraceae > Bruguiera > Bruguiera sexangula. Next base: position 4,785,860 of record JAHLGP010020643.1, read on the forward strand.
TTTCAAAGGGAGTGATGGTTCCTTGAGAAATGTAATGTTTAAGAAATCTTACTTTGGTTTAGAATAGAGATATTTTAGACTAAAATATCACAAGTCCATTTTGTTTAATAGCATAGAAAAATTTTTGTAAATGTTTGAAATGTTGTTCAATAAAGTTTGAAAAAATCAAAATGTCATTGATATAAATGAGACAAAATTTTGAATATGGTTGAAAAATATCATTCATAATTCTTTGGAATTTTGAAGGGGCATTTTTCAAACCAAATGACATCACATTCCATTCATACTACCTAAATGAAATGGTGAAGGCAGTTTTATACCTATCTTTTCGATCAATCTAAATTTGCCCAAATCTAGATTTCATGTCAAATTTGGAAAAAAGATAAGCAGAATAAAGTTTTTGCACCAATCATTTTTGTTAGGAATAGGGTACTTAATCCACTTAAAGGCTTTGTTGAGAGGTTTGTAATTGATAACTAACTTGGGACTACCTTTTTCAAGTTTAGCTAATTTGTTGATGTAGAAAGTTGCACATGACCAAGGTGATCAAGATTTGGAGATGAGTATTTTGGATTCCAAATCTTGGATTTCTTTCTTATAGTAACTTTTAAGTTCTACATTCATTTGGATAAGTCAACTCTTTGTAGGGATTTGTTTTTCTTTGAAGTCTACTTCATAGGGTAAATCAACTATGTGTTGTTTCCTATTCCAAAAAACATTTGGAAGATTTGAACAAAGTTCCCTTTCAATGATTTTTTTTTAAATCAAAAATTTTTTATAAAATAGTAGGATTTTGTAATTGGGTTTGAATTCTTTGAAGAGAAAGATCTGTTTTTTAAATAAGAAGATATTGTTCATTTGCTTAAACAAAAGAATGAATTTTGTATTCATAAATGGAATAGGCTTTGAGAAGGTTCAAATTCCTAGTCTTTAGAGCTTTAAGAAAAGGAAAATGAAGTTTTTGAGATTTTGTTTTGAAAACTATACCATCATAATTGACAATATAAGGAATAATGAGATTTATGAATGGTGTTCCAAAGTTCACCATATGATGCATATTTTCAACAAGAACAAAAGAAGTTCTAAATTGAAATGTTGGTTTTGAATGAAAGCGATGGTTTCGTTGGTAATGGTCATTTTAGAATTATTTCCTATTGAAAGCTTTTCATTAGTTTTTTTCTTAAAATCAAGTTGGAACAATTTCTTATTTAATACAATTTAAACATGCATGTGTGTTAAACAAGGCTATTGTATCCAGTTTGAAATCATTAGAAAACACCAAAGTAATTTTGATGAAATATTTTCTGGAAGTAACTTGTTCCAAAGCAAAAAGAAAATCATTTGGAATTTTTTCAACATTTTGGAGATTTTCAATTTCCTAATCTAGTTCAGGATCACTTTTTGAAGTTTCTTCTAAATGTTTTGAAAGAAGAAATTGAAGGGTTTGGTTATCTTTTTGTTGGTTTTATTTGAGTTCCCTAAGTTCTATAGTAGAAATTGATGGTTTTGATCTCCGTCTGTAGTTCTTGTATGGTAAGAGTTGATTTTTTGAGATTTTCTTTCCTAAAATTGTAGTAAGATCATAAGGATGTATAGAGGTTGATGGAATGATAGCGGTTATTCTTGTTTCTTGTTTTTGGAAGGTTTTCAAGAGGTTCTACTAGTGTTTGTTAGTCTTTTGTAAGGGTGTTTACTTCCTTGGAACTTGGTTTAGATTCTAAAAAAGTAAACGTTTGGAGTTCATCAGTTTGGAGGGGTTCTTCATCTGAGTAATCAGAATTACAATTGGAAACATTTTGAAGTATGACTTTTAATTTTGAAATGGTTTTGGGCTTTAGGTGAAGTTCTTGGATTTTTTTGTTGAGTTTGCAATACCTAGTTGTATGTCCATTCTTTTGACATTTGAAGTAGGTAAAGTCCCTATACAAAGTTTTAGAAGTAGAGGGCTTTGATTCTAGCTTGGATCTAAAAGGTTTTGTTCTTTTAGGCTCGGAATAATAGGTTTGCTTATTTGTGTTTTTTAAAAGTTTTTTGTAGGTGTGGTAAGACTTGGTATAAGGATTGGCATACTTCTTCTTACCAAGCTCAGAAAGTTTTGGAATTCCTAGGTTAAATTGCTAGGAGAAAGTTTTAGCTTCAAAATGGGATTGTTTCATTTCCCATTTGAGGTAATTTTGGAGTCTAAGATCTTGAAAGACCTTAAAACCTTCTTGTTGGGTAAAATTGATCAATTCACCATAAGTGAGTCAATCATAAGGAATTGTGTTTCCATTGCTAATTTTGATGATTTGGTCAACTTTTTCTCCTAAGAGTATTGGGAGTCATATGAGAAATTTTTCTTTCCAAACAGATTGGTTGGAATCTTCTCAAAGCATGACTTTGGTAAGGAAAGTGTTTTTATAGTTTTGGAATTCATTAAGTTACTTACATCTAAGATTTGTAAGTAACTTAGTGTTTTTATCTCTAAGGTGAGAAGGGTCACCTATGAAATGAAAAGAAATGGTAAGAATGAGACATGTTACAACATCTTTGACAAGTTCACTTAAGTTATCTAAGATGGGTACACTGTCTTTAGTGGTTTTGATAGCTTTATGGATTTGATCTTGTTGATCATTAATGAGATGATAATCCCACCATCTTTTGAGTTGTCCTAAAAATCTTGCTATAAGGAGTTCAATGATGGTTTTGTTTAAGGTATTGTTATGGTTTTGTAAACATTTACTGCCAGGGTCATTCATTGTAAAAGACTAAGGATATGGCATTTTGGCATGTCATTCATATTATATCTGTAAATGGAAGAGGTATTAAATTTGCACTAGGTTAATGTGTTTGGTTTGTTTTCTAGATCAAGATCCAGAGTTGTGAGTTCAAATATGTGTTTTGGTCATGAAATATGGTTTATTTGAGGTTTTGATACCTATTAAGGTAAAGAATGGTTTTCATAGAATTTTTCACTAAAATGATCTTTAGAGAACTCTAGGTCTGAGGACTTTACTTGGGATTCATCTCCCAAAGTATTAACTTGCTTTTTGGAAGAAGTATTGACTTGCTTTTTGGAAGAAGTATTGACTTGCTTTTAGGAAGAAGAAGATGAAAGTGGTTCTAAGGTGGCAAGTTTTGTTTTGATCTCTTAGATAAAGGGATCAACAAGTTTTGTGGGTTTTATGTCTTGGAAGGTTCAAGATTGACAATGTTTTATTGATGGGTGATTTTGGTTTGTTTGAGAGAAGGGTGTTTAGACTTTATGACTTGGTCATCAAGAGTAGTCCACTATGTAAACTTACTATGAGAATTCATTGGGTTAAAAGAATTTTTGGAAGAAGTGGTTTCTAAAGAAATATGAACATTTTTAAATGGCCAAATGTAATCCATCTATGAGGTATAGTTTGAAAACCAATCAAAAAATAGTTTGTGTTTTTTGTAAAAAGAGAGAAAAGTATAACAATCTTGTTAGATTTCTTTTCTTTTCTCAAGAAAATATTTGAAAAAATAACTTCTTTTTTTCTGTGTTATGTAAAGCATAGAAATCTTCATGCATAAGGGTTTTGTTAGGTTCAAAAGCATTTTTAGAAGATTTTTCCAAAATATGCAATTCATTTTTTATATTTTCTATGATGGCAGAACGTATTAGAGAGGTCGAAGGTGATTGTTCTTAGGGATTTGTATAGATTAGATGAGGTATGTTTATATGGTAGTCTGCGGTTTGGAAGGAAGTACTTGGAATGTCTAAGTTTGAGAATCTTGGACATTTTGTAGGTGAGGTTGGAAACATGTCCTAGGTTAATTGTAAAGGGAATGGAGTCTTTATTAGTAGATCTAAAACTTGTAGATCTCCTATTAAAGGTTAGGATAACCTTTTCATCTTGGAATTGGTCTATTTTGGAGATTTCTATGTTTGTTTCAAGTTGTTTAGGGGGTTGAGGTTTTACTGCTCCTTCAAGCATCTAGTCGTCAATAAGGGTTATGTCTTTTCATATTTGTGAACTAAAGTTTTACACACAATCAAGAATTGGATTTCACATAGATTCAAGACTTAGGGTTTGGGCACAATAGATTTCCTATAGTTCTAATAGCTCTCAAAGGGACACACAACTTCCTAGCTACTCACACACGCCAAATAGACAACAAATGGCCAAACGAGCTTAAGGCAAATGATGCTAAATATGAAAGGATATTATTCTTGCACACCAATGCAAGAATATTCTTTACACCACAATACAAAAATATAAATTAATAAACATGCAAAATGTACTTTATATTCCAATGTAATAAAAACAATTGAGATAAGCTCTGATATATATATATATATACTTTTGACTAGCTTTAGATTACTTAGGTTTAAAGAGTATGCTAAAATAGTCTTTTATAATATTTTGTAAACCTTGTAAGGATAAGGAATTACTATCTTTTAAATGGTTTGAGTACTTTTCTGAAGAATTTTTGGATTGTAATAATTATTATATTATATTGAAATATTCTTATTATGTTTTTAACATAAGGTACACTCTGCATGTTTATAGTAGTTTTTATTGTTTTTTCCAATCAAAAAATGCAAGATTTGTAGGAAATAGGCACATTTTTAATGTTGTTTAGGGACTTTTTGTAGTGGGATTTTTTTGTTTTTTGGTTGACAGAATATTTGTAAACATGACAAGTTTATTCTATAATGAAATTTACATATTTTCTATCAATTACATTCCATTTTTTACTTGAATTTACTCGGTTTTCCTATTTTTACTTTTCCTTTTTTAACTTTTTGTCCTTTTTTTCTTTTTCTTTCATGTAAATAGGTTAGAATTTTTAAAAATATTGAAGTTAAAAGAATACAAAAAAGCAACTAGTTTTGTATAGATTATTAAATATAATAAATTCAAATTCAAAGTCAAAATAACAATTTTCAAATCTTTTATATATATATATATATATAATTTTCACTTTTAAAAAATAATTGAATAGATATATATATATACACACACACATTTTTCTTTTGAATGACATTAATGAATTAAAATATTAATTTTTAAAGGTGAAAATTTCTTTCAAAAATAAGTAATTTTCATTATATAAAAAACAGGATTTATAATACTTAACGGTTGAAAATCTACTAAATAACTTTATTAATGTAATTGTCAATATAAGTAATTCTAATAACTCTTCAATTTGTCATATCATGGTTGAAGAGAAAAGAGTAATGTGTTATGTTGTCTCCCAAAGTTAAAAATAATAATAATAATTGAAGACAACCTCAGAAAATTAAGGTCATGGCACTAGAAAAAAAAAAAACTAAAAACAAAACAATGATAATAGCTGGAGATTAAAGAGAACTTAGGCTCAACCTCGTTTAACTAACTGTGGCTTAGAGATTCCCTGTTCCTTAAGCACAGAAATTGACTTCATCGAAAATGCACCAACCAACTTACTTTTGTATAATCACCAAGTGCAGCTGCTGCTGCAATCTGTCATAATTTGACCTCACATCCTTGTACCAAAGGAATTGCATTGCGGAATCTTCTCACATTTTTCTCTTCAACAAGCATATGTGGTTTGCATTTCCAATTTCCAAGAGATTTAGTTTTTTAAGTTTTCGAATGCTTCACAACCAAAAACTACCTTGCCATGGGCTTGAATAGCCTCAAAGACCTGAACCGAAGCGCTTTTTGAATCCCATCAATTCCCGGAATCTATTAAGGAGAGCTGTTTTCAGTTTGTTTAGAGTCACAACCTAGTAGCCTCATACGTGGTCTTCTCAGTGTCCACATGCTTCTTTAAGGCTTCAGTTTTTGCACTCTTAAGCGACAAATGATGCATTGGTCTCAAGCCCTATTAAATGTCTCTAGCAGCAGCATTCAAATCAAGCTTTCTATCCAATGAAGATGAGCAATGGTGCAGCTGATTTGCTTTCAAGTGTTGCAACTGCTATTATTTTTTATTTTTACCTTCCTCCATATTTCAAAAGGTAATTAAGTTTGTTAATATGATTATTAGAATGATCTACAATTTATATTATTTTATTTTATTAAACTTTATTCTAAATTTAAATTTAAATTTTTGAATTTTAAATTTAAATTTGCATTTAAGTCTTTTATTAAAAAATTTAAAATTTTAATTTAAAATTTGAAATAAAATCAAATTTTATGTATAAAATAAATGATTAAGAATGAAAGTTAAAATTACTTCTAAAATAGGTTACCTAAATCTCTCTACCTTTTCTGTTATTTCCTATTTTTTGTAATTGCATGAAATATAAACTAACATCACTATCCATCTCAACTAGTGACAACAGCTCCTTCTACAAACTTCTCTTGAGCTTACCGGATTTTTTTATGCAGGTAGTGCTCACAGAAGGTTCTTGATTGCCTCAGAAAATGTCCGAAACATTGTATATATACCAATATCATGCAGGAAACAGGGCAAGGATTACATTTCAAATGAGCACTTGGTCAAGTACAATATCTGACCCAACTATTTCAACAAAAGTCATTTGCTTAAGATTTAAGGCTTCCAATATTTCAAAATGCAAGTAGTGAATCGCACAGAAATTGTAACAAGTGATTGTCCCGTGGTAGATACCAACGACCAAAGCATAAATCAAATCATGAAATTTTCTCAATCCCTTGTTACATACACATTCACATTTCAAAAGGAATTGGCACAATTCAAGTTTTATTTTCTTTTAATATGGAAGAACCAGAGCGACGGGTGCTTGTTTTCAATTAGGAAATCTTACCGTAAATGCCACGTCAACACAATCCTAAGTTAGCATATAAGCTGACCCTTTGCTGCAAAACATGGAAAACAGCGGCTAGTGGCCAACATTGCTATCTAGATTACCCTATAGAGGCACTTGGTTCAAAACTCATGACAACAAACTGAGATCATAGTTACCAAAGGAGTATAGGCATTCCTAACTCATCAAATCTAAAACTTTAACGTATATATTAAAATAAAATTTAAGATTTCCTGGGTTATTAATAAGAGTTTAATTTAATAAAATAAAAGTGAAGAAATCAAAGTAAAGCTAAAGTTTTAAATAATTTTCATTAAAAAAATCATATTTATATTATAATGTATACTAATATTAAAAAAGTAAAATATAAATATTATTAAAATATCATTTGATAGCACAAATATATAATTATAATTAAGTGATATAATTAAATTAGAATTTTTTTTTTTTTTTTAAAGAAGAAGAAGAAGAAGAAGAAGAAAATTGAAAAATGAAGCGACCTAATGTAAGCAACTACCACCCTTATCCATGCAGTTGTCACAGTCCTTTACTCCTAAGGATGGACAATACATTGAATCTAGAAGCCTCTTAGGGAAGGCCAACACATTGGAATGTGTCATGGAAGTTGAAGGGATGTGATACCCATCATTAGATCATGGAGGGATTTAATAGTTGTGACTTGTCCAATACTTGTATAAAAGGGGACCTCTTCCTCTTTATTTGTATCATCCAATTCACAAGTTAAATATACTCTTAAAGCTTTTCTCTCTAAAGTTTTCTCTTTAAAGGTTCTTATGAGTCGGGTGTATGAAAGGCTACTTGGGAAGAATTCTCAAGGGCATACGAGTAAAGAGCACTAAATCTATTAGGCATGTGACAAGTGGTATCAAAGCCGATTTGTTCCAAGCACTATGGCAAAGCCACATTTTGATGAGGTGCTCATCATGGGTGATGACCGCAATAATTATATAAGGAAGCCTAATAAAGGTGGTGGCAAGGGAAAGAAGAATCAAGTTGTTTTGAGTTCGAGGGATCTAATAGGGGACCTGGCACATCGTATGATGAAGATTGAATTGTTCATCACTGATGTCCAAGGTTCAGTTGATGACCTAACCCAGTCCATCAAAGGAGTAGATGCCAAAAGGGGAGAGCTCATGGTCAAGATATAAGAGCTCAAAATTGGCATAGGAGAACTTTGAGGTGAGTTGCTAGGGACCTTAAGGGCAGAACTCCATCAGTGGGATGAGTCCTTGGAGGCCATGATGGAAGCTATGCCCACAGAAATAGCGGAGCTCAAGGGAAAGCTTACAAAATTAGAGGCAGCACACATGAATAGGGTGATCACCATGCAAGGACCATGTACAAACGCACCCAAGCCAAAGGAATTCAGGGGCTTGCGGGTGGCCAAGGATATGGACAACTTCCTATGGTACATGGAGCGATACTTCCAAGCCATGGGGATCAATGACAACCAACTCGAGTAAACACTGCATCTGTGCACTTAGCTAATAATGCATTGTTGTGGTGGCATCATCTGTCGAATGACAAGTGTGGAAATCCTATCACGACTTGGGATAGATTCATCAAGGAGTTCCAACAGAATTACTACCCCACATATGCAGAAGAAAAAACTAGCGATGAGTTAAAGCGTCTTGGGCAGAGAGGCACAGTACACAACTATGTGAAGCAGTTTTCAAAGTTGCTACTCCAAATCCCTTTGATGAATGAGATAGAGGCATACCACTAATTCATGAGTGGTCTTAAGTCATGGACCAAATAGGAGCTGAAGCAGTTCCATGTGGGAGATCTCATAACAGTTATCACAGTGGTTGAATCTCTTGTGGAGTACAAGGTGCCTTCTGCCTCCCAATCAGAGTCCCATCTAAGAGATAAGACCAATGGTGGGGGAGATTGGGGAAAATTCAATTGCCTGAATAGAGGTAGACCACTGGTTAGCCCTTCCAAGGCTCATGCAAAATCCAATAGTAAAGGACACAGGAAAGTATGTACTTACAAATTCTACCTCAATCAAGTCCAAGAAGGCAAAGGAGCCAAAGGGACTTATGTTTTTTGATTTAAAGATCGGAGAAACTACGATGAGTGCACTCATGGATACTAGGGGCATTTGATCTCTTCATATCGGAAGAAGTTATAAAAAAACTTAACCTTCAGGTTGAGAAAGGAGCCAGGTGGTTCAAAACTATTAACTCCCAGGAGGTCCTTACTATTAGGATTGCTAAGGATGTGGAGCTTCAGATTGGGCAATGGAGAAGTTAGGAGACCTTTGAGGTAATTCCCCTTGATGACTATGACTTTGTCATTAGGTTGAAATTTCTAGACAGAATCCATGCAGTTATATTACCCTTTGCCAAGTGTATTTGCATAATGGACAAACGGTGCCAATGTGTGATTTTGGTCCATCATAAGTCAGACCGTGATTGGAAGATAATCTCAACAATGCAACTCACTAAAGAAGCAAAGAAGGGTAAGGTGACCATTTTAGCAACCTTGAGGACCAAGGACAGCAAGGGTGAAGAGAGTGAAGTCCCAATAATAGTAAACCAAGTCCTCAATTCATTGAAGGACGTGATGCCTCCTGAGTTGCCCAAGAAACTTCCACCTTAAAGACAAGTGGATCATCGGATCAAGCTAGTGCCTAACACTCAACCACCCGTCATGGTGTCGTATCGCATGACACCCACTGAATTCAAAGAACTAAGGAAACAACTAAAGGAGTTGCTCGATGCTGGGTACATTTGACCATCTAAGGTTTCATTCGGTGCATCTGTCCTATTCCAAAAGAAGCATGATGGGTCACTCCAAATATGCATAGATTAACGGGCACTATACAAGCTGACCATTAAGAACAAGTACCCAATCCCACTCATTGCGGATCTCTTCAATCAACTTGGTGAACCTCATTAGTTCACCAAGCTTGATATCTGGTTGGGCTACTATCAAGTTTGGATTACCGAAGGAGATGAGCTGAAAATAGCATATGTGATGCGTTATGGGTTGTACGAGTTCCTTGTCATGCCATTCGGTGTGACCAATGCTCCAACCACATTTTGCACTGTTATGAACAAGGTACTGCACCCATTCTTAGATTGGTTTGCAGTGGTTTACCTTGATGATATTGTTGTGTATAGTCAAATGCTCGAGGAGCACATCGAGCACTTAAGACAAGTTTTCCAAGTCTTACATGAAAATGACTTATACATCAAGCACGAGAAATATGCCTTTGCCCAAAAGGAAGTTCCATTTTTAGGGCATATTGTTGGGGGCAAACGAGTACATATGAATGCAGCAAAGATCCGAGTCATCATTGAATGGGAGCTGCCAACAAAAGTAGCAAAGTTAAGGTCATTCCTTGGCCTTACCAACTACTATAGTCGTTTCATTTGAAACTACTTAAACATCATTGTGCCACTCACGGACATGCTGAAAAAAGAGAAACAATGGGAATGGACAGATCAATGCCAGAAGGCATTTGATTGGTTGAAGCAAGCCATGACCGAGGAGTTGATGCTAGTGTTGCCCGATCACACCAAGCCTTTCAAGTTAGAGACTGACACATCAAATTATGCTATTGGTGGTGTTCTTATGCAAGAAGGACATTTAGTGACGTATGAGTCACGAAGTTGAACGATACTGAGCAATGTTATATCGTTCAAGAGAAAAAGATTACTACAGTGGTTCATTACCTACAGACATGGAGATATTATCTCCTAGGGTCTAAGTTCATTGTAAGGACGGAGAACATGGCCACGAGTTATTTTTAGACCTAGAGGAAGCTAAGTCTAAAGCAAGCTTGGTGGTAGGATTTTCTAAAAGAGTTCGACTATGTGATGAAGTACAAGTCAAGGAAGGCTAACTCCGTAGCTAATGCTCTTAGCTAGAAGATGGAGCTAGCAAACATGGTGAGTCAACCAAGCTGTCCATGGATCAACTGCATTAAGGAGGGGCTCAAGCATGATCAGAAGGTTCAAGCCCTTATTGGATATGTACAAGAAGGCAAGACCTAATGGTTTTAGTGTGAAGACGATCTTCTATACACCAAAGGGCAACAACTATATGTGCCACTCCATGGGAAGTTAAGGAAAGAGGTGTTGCGTGAGTGGCTTGATTTGAAATGCAAGGGTCATCCAAGGATCCACTGCACTTGAGCCCTCATCAAAGACCAATACTACTGGCCTCAGATTTGGGATGACATTAAAGCTTATGTGAAGACATATCTTGTTTGCCTACAATATAAACTTGAACAACGTTCAACACCAAGACTTCTAAAGTCACTTCCTATCCTAACTCATTCATGAGAAAGTGTTTCCATAGGTTTCATAATGAACTTGCTGAAGTCCAAAAGGTGTCGGACCTTTATGGTCATGGTAGATAGATTATCCAAGTATGCAACATTTGTGCGAACAACAAAGGATTGCCCAATTGAGGAGGCTGCCAAGTTGTTCATAAAGCATGTGGTCAAGCACTGGGGAGTCCCACAAGCAATCGTGAGTGATTGCGACCCTCGATTCACAGGGCACTTCTGGTTTGAATTATTCAAGCTGTTAAGGTCGGAGCTAAATCTCTCTACAAGCCTACAACCCTAAATTGATGGTCCAACTAAGTGGGTCAATGCACTCTTGGAGATTTATCATCGACATTACATGAGCACAACGCAGACAAATTAGGCGAAGTTGATCATTGTAGTCTAATTATCCTACAACTTGCAGTGAAGTGAGTTTATTGACCAAAGTCCATTCGAGATCATGAATGGAAAACAACCATAAACTCCAAGTGCAGTTGCATCAGGCTATTAGGGAAATAGCCCACCTGTATATAAGTTCACCAAGGATTGGCAAGAACAAGCGGACTTGGCAAGAGCATGTCTACGTAAAGCCTCCAAACACATAAAGAAGTGTGCTAACAAAAAGCGACAACATGTGGAGTTCCAAGTTGGGGACTTGGTGCTAGCCAAACTACACGCCATTTTTCAGTACAAGGATGTGCATAATGGGTTGATCCATTACTATAAAGGGTCATTTCGTGTGATACAATAGGTCGGGAAGGTCGCATACAAGTTGGAGCTATCGCCAAAATTAAAGGTACACCTGATTTTCCATGTGAGTATGCTTAAACCTTACCCTATAGACGAGGAAGATCCAGATCGAGGGGAGTCACAATGCACCCTACTTGGAGCAAAAACTTCATACGATCAAGAAGGAGTGACGGATCGGGTCATACAAAAGTGGTATTGAATGCCAAGGTGTAAATACTTTATCCGATGGAAGGGTCTTCCAGAGAGTGAAGCTAGTTGGGAACTTGTCGAAGCTTTTTCATAGTTTAAGAAGGAGATTGATACTTACCACGCTAAAGAAGCGACAAGGGCATTGCCTAATTAGGTGGGGGAAAATGTCACGGTCATTTGCTCTTAAGGATGGACAATATGTTGAATCTAGAAGCCTCCTAGGGAAGGACAACACAATGTTTGTAGAAGGCTCCAAGGGAAGGCCAACACATTGGAATAAGCCATAGAAGTTAAAGGGATGTGATATCCACCATTAGATTAAGGAGGGATCTAACGGTTATGGCTTATCCAATACTTGTATAAAAGGAGACCTCCTCTCCCTCATTTGTATCATCCAATTCACAAGTTAAATATACTTTTAGAGCTTTTCTCTCTAGAGTTTTCTCTTTAAAGGTTCTTGTAAGTCAAGTGTGTGAAAGGCTACTTGAGAGGAATTCTTGGCTGCACAGGTAAGAAGCACTAAATCCGTTAGGCCCGTGACACAGTATCGAACAAATACAATTTTAATCCAAGACAATTCCTAATTCCTAAGAGAAAGGATGCACCTCACCTTGTCTTCGAACCAAAGCATGAACGAAGGAATTAGAGCTGAGGAAGAACCAAGACCTATGAATGATCTAACAGAAAAAGAAAAGAAAGGCCAAGGTTCAACTTCATCTCCAACTCTAATCTCACCATCTCCCTATTTCTTTGCAGTTAATATTTTAGATATCAGGTTAATAAATATTTCTATTTTTATTTTTTTATTATACAATTCACTTTCATAAATAAAAAAAATGTAAGATATAAAATGCATATTTTTAATTTGATTAGTAATAAGTTAGAATTTAATTTCTTACACGCATCCAATATCATGTTCTTATCATATATATATATATTTTAAATAAATATTTTACATTATATATTATTAAAATATTTTATTAATATAAATAAAAATTATTATATTGATATTAGATTTTCATTATTAAAAAATATCTTAAGTCTTATGAAAATACTAAATATTATTTATTTGATGAATTACATAAAGGACATAAAAAAATATTAAAACTTGTGTATTTTTTGCTAAAAAATTACACGGAGAAAATTTTTGAACTATAAATGAAAATATAAAAATATTATATTTAATATCATGTTATTTATTTAAAATTTAAAAAGATATTTGTATTATATCAATAATTTTATATAATTATAATTATCAAAATTTTATTAATAATTTAATTTTTAAAAAAATTGATTAGTTATATTCTTTACAATTAATTTATATACTAATAATTATTTTAATAATATATTTACTAAATAATTATAATTTTACTAAATTTGTTATAATTATTATTATTATTATTATTATCCAACAACATATAATTTTTTGATAACACTTTTATTTTTCAGTATTTTTATATAAAAAAATATTTTATTCACGTCAATACTTTTTTCTCACATCATTGTCGAACAAGGCTTACATGAAACAGGTATGTAAACACATGCAGTGGATCAATTTCTGCTCCTCTTGTTTCTCGTCCGTCTACGTGGGCCGACCCTAAAAGTTTGCATAAACCATTCATATTTCCAAGTAACCACGACGTGCCCGACCGGCAACCCAACTAAGAGCCCGCCGGCATACCCAATCACAACTGGTCCCCAGTCAAATTCAAATGAAGGTCTCGTATCTTCGTTTTCTCCAGGCCTTGAGGTTGATGGCGGCAAAGCCTCTGAATTTCTGCATTTCCTCGATAAAGGCTTCCCGCATAAACTCGAGTTCCCCTCATACTAGCTGTTATGAAAGGTGTTGAACTCCTCCCCTTACGGTATAGGCTCTGTCAGGTTGTTTTCAGACACGTCGAAGGCAGAGAGGAAGTTCAGTTGCGTTAGTTGCTGAGGAATCTGCCCTGTGCGTTTGTTCTGAGAGAGGTCTAACGACTCGAGCTGCATCAGATTCCCCAAGAATGTCGGAATGCTGCCACTGAGAACATTGTTAAAAAGATTCAGAATATGAAGCCCATAAAGGTTCCCAATGGATGTCGGAATCTCCCTGTAAATCCATTACCCGAGAGGTCCATGGCGACGAAGATGTCTAAAATTTTGTCGTATTGTTGTTTCCTTCCTTTGTTATTTAATGAAATTTGGTACAAAAGTCATCCTCAAGGTATCTTGAGCCTTCAAATGACAATTTCATGGATGTATGCATGTAAGCTAATCGACTTGCATCCATTATCTTCATCGCATTCCAATTCAAAAACAACTGCGCTGGCAATCGGCCTGAAAAATTGTTCTGAGATAGGTGAGAACTATGCGCAACATGGGGAAACCGGATTCCGATTCTGAAACTCCGAGCATGTCATTGAACGGATTGGACCGTAGCAGTGCTGCCAACCAAATGGGGAAAGCATCGCTTAATTGGTTGTTTCCAAGATCTAAAATCTCTAGCTTTTTGGTATTTGCCAATGATCTTGGTACCTGCCCTTCTAATCGATTGCATCCCGTCCTAAGCTCCTTCAAATTGCAGGCATTTGGATGCATGGGAGGAATTCTACCGTGAAAATTGTTGCCATCAAGAACCAGTAGTTCAAGTGTGGCACTTGAACTCTCCAAACATTGAGGCAGCATGCCACTGAGATTGTTGTTAGATAAATCAAGGTAGAGAAGATGATTGAGTCTACAAAATTGAGATGAGATTTCACCTGTGAAATTATTTCTAGAGGCAAGGTACACCTTGATTGTTGGCGGTGGTATTGGAGGTGAACCTTGTAACATGTTAAAGCCAAGGTCTAGAAAGAGGAGCTGAGTCCATGTAAAAACAGGTAGAAGGTGTTCAAAACCTGTGAGGAAGTTTCCTGAAAGGTCCAAGTCCTCTAGAGTGTCTTGACTGATGTTCCATATCTATCTAGGTATCATGCCTTCAATTTGGTTGTGGGAATAGATCAGTAGCTACAAGTGATCTTGATCATGTAGGAAGAGTGGAAAGTCACCTAACTTGCACGATTCAAGTCCCAAAGCCATAAACTTGTGAGGAGCATGCTAGGGATGGACTTGGCGGCGATTGACAACATGTTGTTTGACAAGTCCAGGCCAATCAAGTTTTGGAGCTTAAAAAATGAGTCCAACTCTATTATGCCACTCAAGTTATTATGATCAAGATAAACATGTTGAAAACTTCCCAGTTGGAAGATTAAGCTTGTTAGAAATTAAACCAAATTCGTAAATATTGATTAAAGTAGGTTATCAATGACCTTTCAGCTCCCAAGATATCAATGTCTCGTCGACTTCCATCATGATTATCATTGTGATGTTGTGCTCAAAAAGTCTTTTTATATTTTATTTGTTCATGTTCTGATTTCAATAAATGTTTTGTAATCTTCCAGATTTTGTCTTTTAGAAAAGTAATTATGGAGATAATTCAAGAGTCATGAAACATGCCTATAAATAGGCAAGTCTTGTATCTATTTTCAAGAAAAAGAAAAAAAGAGAAAAGAAAAGGGTGAAATAGTAAAATCAAGTAGAAAAGCCTATTCGTCTCCTCTTTTTTTCTTGAGTTATGTCAATTGTGAGAGTTTCACCTTCAAAATTTATCAACAAGTGCCATATCGGAGTGCACAATTCATGATCATGGCCTCAATAAACACTCAACTTCCTCTTCAATATCCTCACCTTACCAAAGAAAACTATGAAAATTGGGCTATTAAAATGAAAGCCTTACTTGGCACCTATGACATATGGAAAGTGGTCAACACTAGCTATAAGGAGCCAGAGAATGAAGCCACCTTGATGCAAAATTAGAAGAATGCCTTGGAGAAAGTTTGAGTAAAAGATCAACATGCTCTGTCGATCATCTATCAAAGCTTAGATGATTCAACGTTCAAAAAGGTGTCGAATGCTACCACATTGAAGGAGGCTTGGGAGATACTTCACAATACTTACCAAAGAGTACAAAAAGTTCAAAATATTCATCTTCAAACGTTGCGAGGCAAATTTGAGGTAATTTGTATGAAAGAATTTGAGTCGATTATTAATTATTTCATAAGAGTTTTGGCAATTGTGAAACAAATGAAAAGGAACGGCGAAGATGTTCTAGATGTTAAAGTTGTCAAGAAAATACTTCGATCATTCGACAAGAAGTATGATCACATCATCATTGCAATCAAAGAGTCCAAAGACTTGGACACCATGACAATTGATGAGCTTCTAGGTTCATTGCAAGCCCATGAAGAAAGACTTAGAAGAAACAAGCACAAGCCGGTGGAGGAAGTACTCCAAACTCGATTAACCATTCGAGATGAGAAAGAGCAAAGTCGAACTCCCATGAAAATTAGAAGCACTATACAAAATCATGGTCGTGGTTGAGGTTAAGGTTAAGGTTGCTTCCAAGGAAGAGGTCATGGACGAAGTAGAGACGATGTCGCTCGAAATAACAATTAATACTAGAATCAAAGAGATACTCGTGGAAGAGGATTAAACTTGAGAGGTCAATGGTATGATAAATCTCAAATTTGATGTTATTATTGTAATAAACTTGGTCATTATACTTCTAACTATTGGCACAAAGAAAGTAATGGAGTAGACAAAAAGATGAACTTGGTGAATGATGCCAATGACATTCTTTTATTGGCATTCAAAGAAGATGAAGGTAATCCAAGTGATACATGGTACTTGGACACCGTTGCAAGCAACCACATGTGTGGTCAAAAGGAGATGTTTGCTGAATTGGACAAGACAATCCAAGGAAAAGTGTTGTTTAGTGATGATTCAAAAATTTTTGTCGAAGGCAAAGGTACAATTATGATTCAATTGAAGAATGGTGCACATCAATTTATTACTAATGTTTATTATGTTCCAAAAATGTCAAGCAACATTTTAAGTTTGGGACAGCTTCTGGAAAAAGGTTATACTATCCACATGAAAGGTCTTAGCTTGTGCTAAGAGACCAAAATAATAAACTGATTGCACATGTGAAGATGTCAAAGAATAGGATGTTCATTCTAAACATAAAGAATGAAATGGCTTGTTGCTTAAAGACGGCGCTAATGATCCTTCATGGCTATGACATTAGAGGTTTTGCCATCTCAATTTTGGCAGACTCAATATGCTCTCTCACAAAAAGATGGTTTATAGCTTACCACATATCGATCATCCTAATCAATTATGTGAGGGATATGTCATTGGGAAGTACTTGAGAAATAGCTTTCTACAAGAAGCAACTTATCGAGCAAAAAAGCCATTGGAGTTTATTCATTCTGACGTGTGTGGCCCAATCACTCCTCAGTCATATAGTAATCATTGATATTTTGTTACCTTTATTGATGATTTTACTTGAAATACTTGAGTGTATTTTTTGAAGGAAAAGTTGTAAGTGTTTGATACTTTCAAACGATTCAAGAAATTAGTTGAGAAGGAAAGTGGCTATTTCATCAAGGCTATGAGAATCAATTGAGGAGGAGAATTTACTTCAGCCACATTCAACAAATTTTGCGAGTATCATGACATTTGACATTTTTTGACAGCCCTATATTCTCCTCAGCAAAATGGCATGGCTGAATGGAAAAATCAAATCATTCTCGACATGGTCCAAAGCATGTTGAAAAGCAAGAATCTGCCTAAAGAATTTTGGGGTGAAGCTATCATGTGTGTGGTCTATCTACAAAATAGATGTCCCATATGTGGACTTGAAGGTGTGACTCCATAAGAAGCATGGACTAGGAGAACACTTGGTGTCTCACATTTGAAAATCTTCGGAAGCATTACATATGCTCATGTTCTTAACCAGAAAAGATTGAAGCTAGAAGACAAGAGCAAAAAGCTCATTTTCATTAGGTATGACTCCTTATCGAAAGCTTATCGATTGTTTGATCCTAACACCTTGAAGGTATATATAAGCAAAGATGTAAGGTTCGATGAAGAAGGCATGTGGGAAGAAAGTTCAACAAATAAAACTCGTGATAATTCCAGTAGAACGGAGTCGAAGGATCATGCTTCACCTTCAACTCCAATACCTTTGTCGAATCCACCATCAACATCCTCTTCAAATGATGTTGATGAACCTATTGTGCCAAGAACAAGGAGATTGTTCAAGATTTATGAAGCCATCAATGAACTGCATCTTGTGTGCCTTCTTGCTGAATGTGAGCCACTCAGGTTTGATGATGCTGTCAAAAAAGAAAAATGAAGGAAAGCCATGAAAGAAGAAATCAGAGCCATCAGAAGAATCAAACATGGGAGCTTGCTGCTCTTCCGAAGAACAAGAAAGCAATTGGACTGAAATGGGTGTATAAGGCCAAGAAGAACGAGAAAGGTGAACTAACAAGGTATAAGGCAAGATTAGTCACAAAAGGATACAAGCAAAAAGCTTGCTGCTCTTCCGAAGAACAAGAAAACAATTGGTGTGAAATGGATGTATAAGGCCAAGAAGAACAAGAAAGGTGATGTGACAAGGTATAAGGCAAGATTAGTCGTAAAAGGGTACAAGCAAAAGGCAGGGATCGATTATGATGAGGTATTTGCTCCTGTCATTCACATGGAAACAATTCGATTAATCATTTCCATTGCCACAAAAAAAATTTTGGCAAATTTATCAAATGGATGTCCAATCAGCTTTCTTAAATGACATCCTCAATGAAAAGATTTATGTCAAACAACCCGAGGGGTTTGTTAGGAAAGACCATGAAGACAAAGTATTGAAGTTGAAGAAAACTCTCTATGGGCTTAAACAAGTACCAAGAGCTTGGAATTCGAAAATCAATGTCTATTTCAAGGCAAAAGGGTTCTCTCAATGCTCTTATGAACATGCACTTTACTTGAAGCAAGAAAAAGGTAATGTTCTATTGGCTTGTTTATATGTCGATGACCTTGTTTTCACAAGAAATAATCCAACAACGATTGATGCTTTTAAGGCATTGATGGTGAAACAATTTGACATGACTGATAATGGTCTCAAGAATTATTTCCTTGGTATCGAAGTGAAGCAAAGTGAAGCTAGAATTTTTATTTCCCAAAAAGGATATGCTGAAAATGTCCGTGAAAATTTTGACATGAAGAATTGTACACCAGTCAATACACCGATGGAGTGCAGAGCCAACTTTCAAAGTTTGATGAAGGTGTTGATGTCAATCCAACACACAATCAAAGCCTGATTGGAAGCTTGAGATACTTGACTTGCATGAGACTTGACATCATGTACAATGTGGGAATTGTAAGTTGATTCATGGAGAAACCGTAGTCCTCTCATCTTAAAGCTGCAAAGCGAATACTTCGATATGTCTAAGGTACTCTTATTCATGGTTTACACTATTACCATTCTGAGTCCTTTCAGCTTAGAGCTTATTTAGATAGTGATTATGGGGGAGACATCGATGATCAAAAGGGCACTATAGGTTTTGTATTTTTCTTGTGTGACATGGCTTTCACATGGTCATCAAAGAAACAATCAAGTGTTACTCTATCAACAAGTGAAGCTGAATATGTAGCAGCATTCTTGTGTGTTTGTCATGCGTTATGGTTGAGAATGCTTCTCAATGATATTCATATGGAGCAGATCAAATTGATAGAGATCTTTATCGATAATGTTTTTGCTATTGCTCTAGTGAAAAATCCAGTGTTATATAAACGAAGCAAACATATCGACATTTGATATCACTTCATTTGAAAACAAGTGAAAGAAGAGGAAATTGAAGTGGTACACATGAAGACAATATTTTTACAAAACCTTTCAAGATTGATACATTTCAAAAATTCAAGAGTCTCCTCAGAATGATTGATGGAAGAAAATTTGGTTTAAGGGAGAGTGTTAGAAATTAAACCAAATTCATACATATCAATTAAAGCAGGATTTCGATGACCTTTTAGTTCCCAAGATACCGACGTCTCATCGACTTTCAAGACAATTATCATTGTGGTATTGTACTCAAGAAATTTTTTTATATTTTGTCTATTGGTATTTCGATATCAAATCTTCTAGATTTTATCTTTTAGAGATTTTATCTTTTAGAAAAGTAATTATGAAAATAGTTCAAGAGTCACGAAACATACTTATAATTAGGCAAGTCTTATAACCATTTTCAAGAAAAAGAAAAAGGTGAAATAGTAAAATCAAGTAAAAAAGTCTATTCGTCTCCTCCTTCTTCCTAAGTTATGTGAGTCGTGAGAGTTACACCTTCAAAATTTATCAACAGAGCCTGGAATAGGTCCCTATAACATGTTGTTTGATAGACGTAAATACGCCAACTAGAACATTTGAGCGACTGAATACGGAATCCCCCCTCGCAATTCATTGCCAAAGAGCGCCAAAGCATATAGTTGAGTCATCCCTAAAATCCAAGATGGGATTCGGCCCAATATTTTACAGTCAAGCAGATGTAAGTCTTTAAGTCCGGGTAAGATTGGCAATATAAGGAGGAATCTCGCTGCTAAGTGAGTTTGCTCAGCCTACCAAGCCAGGACAAGGAAGAAACACTCGGAACCTCTAAAGGATATCCCCCGAGGCCTAAGTAAACAAGCTCCTTAAGATTTTCAAATGAAGATAGAATTTGTCCAAAGAATTTGCTTCGCCCAGTGTCAAAAAATTGCAAGGAACGGAGGTTTCCAAATGTGGCTGGTAGTTCTTCCCCGAAACTTTTCTGTTTAAGATTTAATAACAGAAGTGGGCTAGTTGAGTTAAATTCAGGTAAATAACCACTCAGATCCCCATTTTGTGTCACAGCAGGAACTTGTAGATTTGGCAATTGGAAAACAGCTAGAGGAAATTCGCCGTACAACTGACAACCTTGCAAACGAAGGGATGTTAAAGAGGATAAGTTGGCCAAGGAAAGAGGCACAGTGGACGGTATGCATATGCCATTGAGATGAAGAACTTGTAGGCTAGTCAGGTTCTGCAATAACATTGGAAAATATGGCATCCTAAGCATGACCAGTGGAAGGGATAAATCAAGAAAAACCAACTTTAACAATTTTAAAATATCTAATGGGATTGAGACATAAAATGCAGAAAAGGAGAGGTTAAGATAGACTCGCTTGGAAAGATGGCCTAAACTTGATGGTATTTTCGACTGATTAAAATAATTGTCAGCAAGATTAAGTCTACGGAGTTGAACAAGACGGAAGAGGCTAGTGTTGGAGTTGATGGAACCGTGGAGATAGCTGCTACCAAGGTCCAAACCGATCACATGACTGGTGCTATTATCACACTCGACGCCATCCCAGGTGCAGCAATCACCATGTCTGCCTTGGAGATTCCAAGACTTGATCATTGGATAAGTCGAAGGACTGCGAGGGGCAGAGCTGCTTATTATGAAGCTTTGCTTGAACTGTAGCAAGGCAAGGCAGTCATGACTCTGGCAGAATGGATGACCCAGAAAGAAGGCGGCCAAAGTAACAGACACATTATGAAGAAATGAAGACAAGAAGAGCAAGAAGCTTAAGATAATGCAAATGGAGAGAACTAAAGGCGACTTCATGTTGTTTTTAGCTGATTTGTTTTTGCGCTGCTGGTTATTCACAAGAGTGGGAATTGATTGCAATTTATAGGCACTCTCTCTGAGAAATAGGCAAGCCAAGAGACTCCAAACACCAATGGTGGGGGAAATAAGGGATCAAAGCTAGATTTTTACTATAATAATGCACATATTGATAGAAATTTAAATGATAAAATTAAAAGACCAAAAAATATATTTTCAAATGTAAAGAATAAAGAAATATGTTTCGCCAAGTAAAATATGAGAATAAAAGAAATTACAAAATATTCTTATCATTTAATTTTTTTTTTGGTTAACATTTAATTGAAATTTAAACTCAAAATATTTAATTTTAAAAATAAATGTAACATTTAATTTATATAATTATAATAAAATCAAACAAACTAATCTACTAAAAAAACAATAATAATAAAACATCATTAAAAACTATTGGTATGTTATTACTAGCAAAAAAAAAAAAAAAAACAAAAGCATTAACGTTGACTAGAAGTCAGTCTAGACAATGATACAAATTGTTGTCGTCGAAGACTTTGGCTGTCTATCAGTTTCTGTAAATTGCCTCGTACTGAAATCGAATTAAAAACGTCAATTACACAAAGGCTTCAAATAGGTCCGTAATTTTTGTAAACCTGTGTGATACATCAGCCTCCCTAATAACTATTGGCAACTTAGGCATATTATTACTCGCAAATAAAGGCCGTCAAGTGGCAATGATTTGTATGATTGTCGTTGAAATTTTTCCATCGATATCTTAATCAGCAGCACAAGTTTCGCCTTTGCTTTTTGTTTTTCAGTTTTCTTTTCTTTCCTTGTGGGGTGGGATGGTAATGACTTGATCATCTGGCCCTCGATGTTTCTCTGAGACGTAGAAATATTTCTAACAACTACAAATGACGACGTGGTAGGCGAAAATTATTTGGATGACTAGAAAAAATTTGTAAAAATTAATTGAAGTATTTGATAGGAATATTAGTATGAATTAAATTTTATTTTTTATTCAAAAAAAAGTTAAATAAAATAGTCACTTCATTGTTTTAAGAAGGAAAAAAAAGAAAAAAAAAATTTTAGTGTTTTTCTTACTTCAAAAGATATTTGAAATGTTATTTCATTTAATGGAAAAAAACAAATCAAAGTGTGCAACCCAATGAGAAGAAACCTAAGTGGTAAGAGCCATAATTTTGAAAATTTGCGCTAAACTCACTATAGAACTAAAAAAATTAATGAACTAATTTTAAGTTCTATCTAATTTTGTAAAATAACTAATTAAGATATGTAATTAAACACTCATTTAACTTAATTGATCTCTATTAAAAATAATGAATTATGTGAATTTTTATTTAAAATAACTTTTTTAGATAAAATATTATATATAATTATATTAATTTATTATGACTATTTATAATAAATATATGATTAAATTTTATTTTAATAATGTTTTTTATTATTTTATAATATAAACAAAGTAGATAGCATTTTTTATTGATTTATACCTTGACCCTATTCTACATAAGTAATTAGAAGCACAAGAAAATCGCGATAGATACATGCCACAACTTTCTTTAATTTGAAGTGGAGGGACAAAATATTGACCTACTAACCTGATTGTTAAATCATCAATTATACTTGTAAAGTGTGTCAAAGTTTAAGAAATATATATTTATTTATTAATAATAATAAATATTAATTATATATAACATATTTTTATTAAAATATTTTAAATTGTTAAATTTAAGCATTTTCAATCTAAACAAATTGTAAAAAGCTTAATTATATATTATTTTTTTAATTTTAGTAATTAAATTAAAAGTTTAAATAATATTTATAATTCAATTTTAAATTTAAATAAGTTTAGGACTCAATAATAATGCAAATAAAGTTTAGATATTAAATTAAAATTTTTAATATTTAAAGTCAAAAACCAATTCAGTATAAACTCTGAAAATTTTTAATTTTTTTGGGTCAATTTTGACTAATTTTTTTACATTTGACTAAATGCTGATCAATTTAAATATTATGTAATTTTTTAAAATCTAATTAAACTAATAATTTAATTAATTATAAATTAATTTGACCAAAATTAATACAATTTGATTTTCAAAACATTGATTTGTGAGTAGGCAATTTGTTAAGATGTTATTGCCCATATAATGCAAATTATGAGATATTTTGACTTCTTTCACTAAAATAAATAATTTATTTGATATTAGTTATTAAATTGTTGAGTCACACTATAAAATTATCAAAAATGATTATAAAATGAATTTCGTATAATATTAGTTTTATATTAGATAATCAATTAGTATTTAGAATACATTAATTAGATATTTTTTTAAATTGATAATAAATTATTAAAATAAAAAAAAAGTAATTTATAGGTAATTTTACAAAGTTAAAAAAAAAAAAAGCATATGAATTCTTAAATCAGTGATACAAATAAAATAATAAATGAAAAAAAAATATACTGACATTGTTTATTATCTTAGAAAACAACTAGTTTGTGTAGATAATTGCGTATGTTGGGTTCATACTCAAAGCCAGTTTTGCATACTTAAGCGATAAATGATGCTTTGGACTAGAGTCTGTCAGAGTTCAAGTCATGCCTTCTATCCGTATCAGCTAGTGACGACAACTCCTTTTGCAACCTTCTCTTGAGCTTACCAGACATTCCTATGCAGGGAGTGCTCCTTCGCCTGTTGCTGCATTATGGACTGGATAGCAGACAAAAGGTTTTTGATTACCCCTGAAGCTATCTGCAGAAGATGTCTGAAAAATTGCAAGCTGTCTTGGCAGAGCTCACGAGCCAAGGATGAGCAATTAAGGACTCTTGTGCAGGTCATCTGCAAGACAGTTAGCTGGATAAACCTACATATCCTCGTTGGGAATTTGGAAGTTTGTAGAAGCTGAGATACGAGGAGTTGACCTCAGACTCAAGCTGAGCTGTTGCTTGATGACAATTGTCAGTAGTGAATCCAGCATTTTGTTTGGCATTGAAATCATTCAACAGCTGGGAAATGTGGTTCTGAACTTGGTAGCACTCATACAATGTTCTCCATGTATTCTTTAGCCTGCAAAATCAATCAAGCGAGGAAGCAGAAATTTGAGGCGACAGCCGGCGTCAATTTCCCACGCCATCCAGATAAAAGATAAGATTAAGTTCTTTCTAAATCCTGCATAGGATAGCTAAAGACTTACCAGAATTTCATTTCAGGACATGATATTGGCAGTATTTGTTTCGACACCAATGTCTATGCTGCTCGAGGTACGTATACTGGAGCAAAGGAAGGCAAAAGCATAATCCAATTACTTAGATCGATGGTTGGAGTCCTGATATGATCTCCAAACCAGATATGCTAACAAAATCCATGAGATGCTCTCTCACATGCCGCTGCCAGTAATGCACCATTCTTCTATCACTTCTTTTAAATCTTTCTTTGCCAACCGAAGGTGGAGTTTATTTCCTTCCTATCAATTTGGTCTCATATCATTCACTTAGCACTTATCATTCACAGGATAGTAGAAGTATTAGATGAACCCGCAGCTATCTAGCAATTCCGAATTATCTATTTTTTGGAACTATTAGGTGCCTATGCGGCGAGTCATTTTCCAATGTAATAGTTGTGAATTTTTCTATTGAAACAAATCGCCCTGTTTCGGAGTAGATTATGTGCTGACATGATTGCAGTGCGAGAAGAAAAAGTTTTGAGTACAAACTATTAAGTAATATTTGATATATATGGCTTATCAATTAATTAACCAGATTGGAGGAAAATAAAAAGAGAATTTAAAAAATAAAAATAAAAAAATAATGCCCCTTTGTCCAGGATTGGGTAGCGTTTGACAAGGGTTCCCGTTTGGTTTTGTTGATTTTTAAGAAAATCAAATCTTCTCAAGTTTCTTGACCAACAATAACAATCAGGTAAGGAACCAAACAGGGTTTAGTGCATCAATCCTGCTTGAATGTGGATTCAGTATAATTTTACCAGTTAAGAAAACACACCGGCCTATTAGTCCTAATAGCCTGTATATATATACATATATTCTTTGGCTGCACCTTAAGAGACAGAACTCCTAAAAATTAACGGAACCAACCTAAGACAGGCACAAACAAACGACTAGAGAGAGACCCTTCTTGTCTTCTGTTGTCTCACTAGAAAGAAACCGTCCTTTTGTTCTCATTCCTCCTCATGTTAATAAGCGAGAATTTCTTTTATCAAAATTCTTAATTCTGTGATACATAATTTTTTCTTTATATAAATACTAATATGCAAATTATAATGAATTTTATATACATCTGTCCATGATATCTAATTTCTATAGTGAAGATGAGAATTCTCTTTTAATTTTTATTTTTTGATGAATTTCTCTTACTCTTCCTTTTTTTTCTTTCTTTTTTTGGTTTCTCTGATAGTGGAGAAGAGAAAAAGAAGCTGTAATAGAAAAAAATCACATCTCCTTTTCTGTAACCGTTATCTTTAATAGGGAGAGTGATCCCTTCTTTTTCTGTAACCGTTATCTTTAATAGGGAGAGTAGAGGGATTTTAAACCCGATGACCCAAATTACCGTTATACCCAACTGACTATCATATTAGACTTTTATATTATTTGGTCATACTTTAAAGAACAAGGGCCACTTGTGTCAATTAATTTAACAATCTCCCACTTGACCCATGTTATGACTTGATGAATCAATAACGAATAAATGTGCACTATACTTAGAGATCATCAAAACATAATCATATTTTTTAGTGATATGATTCCTTTCATGTATCATATAATCATCATAATTCATAATAACTTAACTAAGGAACATTGAGACTTTAAATTGTCATTTCCAAATACACTACTAATTATCTCATAAACTATAACTGTATACAACTTAATGCAGATAACAAAAGCGTAAATAAAACCATGACCTTAATTAAATTCATAAGTGTCACAATAATATGAGCAGCACAAAATATTAACTTTCAAGAGAATGAGGATCTGTCCAAAATGCCCATCCGTTCAACATGTCTAGTAAATATTTTCGGTGACAAACCTTTAGTTAATGGGTCCGCTATCATTAATTCAATACCAATATGCTCAATGGATACTTTTTGGTTTTGCACTTTTTCCTTAACAAATAAGTATTTCAAATCCATGTGTTTCGCACCTTTAGAATACCTATCATTCTTAAAGAAGAAAACAGCTGCAGAATTATCACAATAAATTCTTAACGGCTTTTCTATATTGTCGACCAAACCAAGTCTTAAGATAAAATTTCGCAACCATAATGCATGAATAGTAGCCTTAAAGCATGCTACAAATTCAGCCTCTATAGTGGAAGTAGCAATGACAGACTGCTTCCCACTTTTCCATGAAACTGCTCCTCCAGCCAACAGAAACATGTAACCAAATGTAGATTTCCTCGAGTCTACACATCCAGCATAATCTGAATCCGAGTAACCTACTACTTCAAGATAACTTGATCTTTTATAAGTGAGTATATAATCCTTAGTGCCTTGTAAGTACCTAAGTACTTTCTTTCCAACTTTCTAATGATCTATTCCATGATTACTTTGATATCGGCCTAACATTCCAACAGTGAAACTAATATCTGGCCGAGTGCATGTTTGAGCATACATCAAACTTCCAACCAGTGATGCATAAGGAATATATTCCATTGACCATTCTTTGGACATTGCAATTCATTGAACTTGTCCCCTTTCTGAATTGGAACTATTCTTGTAGAGCAATTTTCCATTCTAAATCTCTCTAATACTTTATTGATATAGCCTTTCTGAGACAATCCTAACAATCCTTATGATCTATTGTGAAATATTTCTATTCCTATCACATAGGATGCCTCATTCATATCTTTCATTTCAAAAGTTTCAGAGAGAAATTTCTTGACATCATGCAACAAACCTATGTCATTAACAGCCAAAAGAATGTCATCAACATATATAACTAATATAATGAACTTACTCCCACTGACCTTCATATAGATACACCGATCAACGATATTCTCTACAAAACCATATGATGTAATGATATTATTGAACTTAATATACCATTGTCGAAAGGCTTGTTTCAGTCCATATATCAATTTCTTTAATTTACACACCAAATTTTCTTGCCCTGTGGTTATGAAACTTTCAGGTTGATCCATATATACTTCCTCTTCTAAGTCACCATTTAAAAAGGTGGTCTTTACATCCATTTGGTGGAGCTCTAGGTCATAGTGAGCCACCAAAGCCATAATAATTCTTAAGGAGTCTTTCTTAGAGACTGGAGAGAAAGTCTCCTTATAGTCAATACCATCCTTTTAAGTGTAACCTTTGGCAACAAGTCTGGCTTTATACCTTTCGATGTTACCTTTTGAGTCTCGCTTGGTCTTGAAGACCCACTTACAGCCAACTTGTTTTGATCTTTCAGGCAACTCCACTAGTTCCCAGACTTGATTTACATCCATCGATTTTATCTCCTCTTTCATGACATTGAACCACTTTTCAGAATCATTACATTCCATGGATTGTTTAAATAAAACTAGATCTTTATCAATGCTTAATTCAGATTCATGTTCAAGTGAGTAAACCACATAATCATTCGATATAGCTGATCTTTTCTGTCTTGTAGACCTCTGTAATGTCATTTCTTATGGTATCACTTGCTCATTTGTAACTTACACATTGTCACTTGGTTCATCTCTTATATGTTCACTTTGTGTGTTTCGAATATCAATTTGTTGTCTTTGCATGTCGCGTAACTGTGATGCAACAAAAGGAACAACAACTTGAGTAGAAACACTAGGTGTAGGGATAACAACTTGAGTTGAAGTGCTTACTGTGGATCTTTCATTTTGTAATTCTTTAATATCTACTTTTTGTGTTTCCTCATTCCCACTAAATTGACCATTTTCAATGAACTGAGTATTGGCAGACTCAACTATTCTAGTACTATGGTTAGGACAATAGAACCTATACCCTTTGGACTTTTCAGGATAGCCAATGAAGTGACCACTAATGGTTCTTACATCAAGCTTTCTTTCATGTGGATTATATATCCTTACTTCTGTTGAACAACCCCAAACATGAAGGTGTCTTAAATTGGGTTTCCTACCTATCCATAACTCATAAGAAGTCTTAGGGATAGCCTTACTAGGAACCCTGTTCAGCAAATATGCAGCAGTTTTTAATGCATGCATCCACAAGAATAAAGGTACAGTACTATAACTTAACATTCTCCTAATCATATTTATAAGTGTGCGATTCTGCCTTTCCGTTACACCATTCTGTTGTGGTGTATCAGGCATTGTATATTGTGCACATATATGTCTCAACTTTCAAGAAGTTTTGCAAATGGACCAGGACATTGTCCACTTTCATTGAATTTTCCATAATATTCACTACCCTTGTCTGACTTAATCACTTTCACTTTTCTATCTAACTGCCTTTTCACTTCATTTATAAACATCTATAAGGTGTTTACTGACTGAGGCTTTTCATGTAGTAGATATAAATAACAATATCGTGAGTAGTCATCTATAAACGTGATGAAATATTTCTCACCACCCCATGTTTAAATATCAAAGGAGTCACAAATATCAATGTGTATCAATTCTAAAGGTTCATTACTTCTCATGGCTGGGTTCTTTGATGTGTGTCTTATCTGTTTCCCTTTTATACAGTTAACACATACCTCTCAATCAGTAAAATTCAATTAAGGCAAGACATCACCTTTCACTAACCTCAATATCCTTTCTTTGGATATATGACCTAATCTTTGATGTCATTAGAAAGCAGAACTATCATTATATGCATTACGTTTGTTACCTATATTATACTTAATAAGAAATAGAGAACCAGCATACATAACATCAAGATTAAAACGGTACAAATTATCAACCAAAGTACTAGATACATAATAGTACGAATGTCTATATAGTAAAAATACACCGTTTCCAATCTTAAGGTTAAATCCTACTCCATCCAACTTTGCAACAAAAACTAAATTCCTAGCACATTCAAGAACATAGAGACACTTTTCTAGATCTAGGTGACACTTAGTATCCAAAATTAATCTATACGTCCTAATTCCTTCTATTCGTGCCTTCATTCTATTTCTCATATAAAGGAATTTCTCAATTCTTGTTATGGGCTGGATTGAAAGGAATCCCTATATGATATGTGACACATGAATAGTAGCTCCAGAGTCTAACTACCAAGTATTATTAGGTACTTCAATTACATTTGATTCAAAACATACTGATATACAGTACATACCTTTCTTTTCGAACCAAGCCTTTCTTTTTTGACAATCTTTCTTAAAGTGACCAATCTTTTTACAGAAGAAGTATTTTTTATCCTTGTGAATCTAACCTCTAATGACTTTCATAGAGACTTTGTCCTTCTTCTTATCCTTTTTATATGGTCTAGACTTGCTACTGCTAGCATCATTATGAACAATAAGATGAATAAAGTTATCCTTCATCTTCTTTAATCTCCTTTCCTCCTGAATTAACATGACCTTAATTTCTTGAAGGTTCCATTTCTCTTTGATAGTGTTATAATTCACTTGGAACTGACCAAATTCAGGAGGTAGTGAGTTGATGATGAATTGAACCAAAAAAGATTCACTCATATTCATGCCCATTGTTTTCAACTTTGCTGCCAGATTAGCCATACTAGTCACATGATCATGAATAGGTTGTGACCAATCAAATTTCTTGGTCGTCAGCTCACTCATTAGGCTTCCTACAATGGATTTATCAGCTATATCTAATTGAGAGTATTCCTTAATTCTCATCATAAATTCCCTTGCATTTTTTGTCTTAGGCATCGATGGCTTGACATTTTCAGCTATCATCATTCGCATCAAATTCAAACTCAGCCTATTAGACCGTTCCCAAGCCTCATGAAGAGACTTATCAGATTTTATACTGGTCTCAGTAATGACTGTAGGCTTTTCATCCGAGATGACTGCTAAGTCCAAACCCAAAACACCTAAGTGAAACTAAATATGCTCAGACCATTCCGCATAATTCAGCCCATTGAATTTGATCATCACATTGCCCAAGGTGAACATATTATTGGAAGTTGTAAACATAATCCAAATTTACACATTAATACTTTGAATAAACTCAAATGGATTCAGATATATATATTACAAACTTTGATTAAATATTTAAGTTCACCTTTGGGTGATCCTCAAATACATAACTTTAATCAATGATGATGCTAATTTAGATATACTTTGATGGATCAATCAATCATACTAAAGTTAACATGAATGTTATCTTTAGATATACAATCATATTTACCCAGTATATCAATGAATCTCTTTTAGTATCATTAATTATAAGTAATGATCTATCTTTGGATGATCTCCTAACTTTATAATTAATAATCACAATTGTTCATTTCAAATTTGTACAACGTTTTATTAGCATTTAAAGAAATGAACAATTAAAATTCACAATCAAATACTTGAATCCTTTCAAGTTAGGTTACTTTGATAACCAACAAGTTTTCAATATTATATTGATGTCAATATGATCTCAATAAATTTCAAAATTTTCAGTTATTGAGATCATTCAATTTGACAAAATATTAATAAATTATTAATGATGTGGAAAATAAATTTATTTGTACACTGGTAATATTTGAAACGGTGTGAAAATTTCTTTTTTTTTTTTTTTTGGAGTCAACACGGGCCAATATGTCGGGTATTATTTCAATAGCCGGCGGTATACCACTCCAATAGCCGGACCCCAATAGTCATTAATTTCTTTCTTCCCCGTTGACCACGATGATTGAAACGGCCGGTGGTGGACATTCGGGAAAGTTGGGCCGGTGGTGGACATTCAGCAAGAAGAACGAAACGTTTCTTTTTCTTTTTTTTTCGGCAAATGGTTGCCGGCCCGATGGCGTGGAAACCCCAGTGGCGTGAATGTGTTTTCTTTTCAACGCCTGCCATTTTCCCTTCATAGCAAATTAAAGTATTCAAAAACCTGTTCTAATACCAATTATTAATAAGTGAGAATTTCTTTTACCAAAATTTTTAATTTTGTGATGTAGAATTTTTTCTTTATATAAATACTAATATGAAAATCCTAATAAATTTTACATACCTCTACTCATAATGTCGAGTTTCTATTGTGAAAATGAGAATCTTCTTCTAATTTTTGCTTTTTGATGAATTTCTCCTATTTTTCTCTTTTTTCCTTTATTTTTTTGGTTTCTCTGATTGCAGAGAAGAGGAAAAGAAACTGTAATGAGAAAAATCATATCTCTTTTTTTATAACTGTTATTTTTTAAGAGAGCGAGTGATTTTTTTTTTTCTTATAACTATTATTTTTAATAGAGAGAGTAGAAGAATTTTAAATCCGATAACTCAAATTACCATTATATCTAACTAAATATCATATTAAATATTTTATATTTGTTCATATTTTAAATAACAACGTGGTCACTTGTATCAATTAATTTAACACCTCCAACATCTCTCAACCATGTCTGGTTCTCTGAGTTTCGATTCTGCTGCAGCCGAGATGGCAAGGGAAGCATGCAGTGTCTGCCATGGAGTACGACCCCAGATTCCCAGGCATCGTAGGCTATCTCGCTGCCTACATGATTCACAAGGGAGTGATATCGCAGGCCACTTGGTACCAGGTCTTGTCAATCAGACTCAAAGGTTGGTGCCGGTGTCTAGGTTGTTGCCGTCCTCTCTCTAACGTAGACACCGGCACCATCAAGAAACGGTACAAGAAACTGGCCCTCATGGTTCATCCAGACAAGAACGAGTCGGTTGCCGCAGAGAGTGCCTTCAAGTTGATCAGTCAGGCTCTGGATGTTCTGTCGGACCCAAAAAGAGAAAAGCCTGTAACAGGAAGATTGAGTCGTCGTTGCAGTCCAAGAAACGTCTGTTTTCTTCTTCAAGAATGGATGATCCCTTCGGTTCTTGGTTGTCAAGACACAAAGAACATCCCGAAGAGGCAGTTGCCACGAGTGAGGATTCTTGCCCTGACACTGCCGATTTCAGAGAGCACAATACGGTTTGCCTGTTTCCCTTTTCCTTTTTTAACTTTTTATCCTTTTTTCTTTTCCCTTCATGTAAATAGGTTAGAATTTTAAAAAATATTGAAGGTTAGAATCTTATATATATATATCTCATAAATAATATTAATAAATCAAAAATACTAATTTTTAAAGAAAAAATTTTTTTTAGAAGTTAAAAATTTCTTAAATAATTTTATAAGTTTAATTGTAAATATAAGTAATTTTAATAATTTTTCAATTTGTCATACCATGATTGAAGACAAAACAGCTTTAAAGGCATGCATTACATTGACTCCAAGTTAAAAAAAAAAAAAAT
Source organism: Bruguiera sexangula (assembly GCA_020141445.1). Classification (NCBI taxonomy): domain Eukaryota; kingdom Viridiplantae; phylum Streptophyta; class Magnoliopsida; order Malpighiales; family Rhizophoraceae; genus Bruguiera; species Bruguiera sexangula. The sequence goes on from JAHLGP010020643.1 coordinate 4,818,702, forward strand.
TTGAAGATATAAAGTAATATCCTCAGAAAATTAAGGTCATGGCGCTAGAAAAACTGGAGCTAAAAACAGAACAATGACAATATTTGCAGACTAAAGACTTAAGCTCAACCTTGTTTAACTAACTATGGCTTATAGATTCCCTTTTCCTCAAGCATAGAAATTGACTGCATCGGAAATGCACCAACCAACTTGCTTGAGTATAATCAGCAAATGCAGCTACTGCTGCACTCTGTTATAATTTGACCTCACATCCTTGTATACCAAATAAATTGCATTGCAGAATCTTCTTACATTTCTCTTCAACAAGTATATGTGGCTTGCGTTTCCAATTTGCAAGCGATTTAGTTTGTTGTGTTTTCGAATGCTTCACAACCAAAAGTTACCTTGCCATGAGCTTGAATAGCCTTAAAGACCTCAACCGAAGCACTTTTAGAATCCCATTAATTCTTGAAATCCATTAGGGAGACTTGTTTTCAGTTTGTTCAGAGTCACAACCCTGGTAGCCTCGATAGAGTTTAGATACATGGTCTTCTCGGTGTCCACATGCTTATTTAAAGCTTCAGTTTTTTCTCTTTTAAGCGACAAATGATGCATCAGTCTCAAACCCTATTACTATCTCTGGTAGCAGCATTCAAATCAAGCTTTCTATTTGATGAAGATGGGCATTGGTGCATCTAATTTGCTTCCAAGTGTTGCAACTGCTGTTGTTTTTAATTTTTAACTTCCCTCCATATTTAATTAAATTGATATTATAGTTTATATTACTTTATTTTACTAAATTTTAATTTAAAATTTGAAATAAAATTAAATCTTATATATAAATTAAATGATTAATAAGAAAAATCAAGATTATTTCTAAAATAGGTTAACTAAAACTCTTTACTTTTTTTTGTTACCATTTTCTACAATTGGAACCACAAACTAAAACCTAGTTGCATGAAATATAAAATAACATTACTATCCATATCAGTTAGTGACAACAACTCATTTTGCAATATTCTCTCGAGTTTATCGGATTTTCTATGCAAGTAGTGCTCACAGAAGTCTCTCCGTTGCCTTAAAAAATGTTTGAAACATTTTACGTATACCAATATCATGCGGGAAACAAGGTAAGGATTACATTTCTAATGAGCACTTGGTTAAGTATTGTTGGGCTCAGGGTGTCCTATAGTTTTTTCCTCCTTTTGATTTGGAGGAGTTTTCCATGTAAAATTGGTGTGTTCTCTTACGTGATTTATTTGGATTGTCATTTTTGTTATTCAATCATCTTCTCATAAGTTCAAGTAAGCAGGAGAAGTTTCCTAAGTCATTTATATTCTGCTGCCCCCTTCTCCTATTAGAGTGTATCAAGGTCGAGTTAGTGTATTTGGCTTGTTTGAATAATAGAGTTAAATGTGAATAAATTAGTTTATTTGAATGACATGAATTATCATATATTAGGACTAAAATGAAAAATCTCTTATCTGTAAAAAAATTGCATTTACCAATATTTACTACTACAAAATTTGAGTTTAAGATTGATGAAGAATGAGAATTTGAGCATGAATAGTTTTGTGGGTTTATTTGACAACTTGTTGATGATAATGTTTATAATCACATTTGCAATGAGACATATACACGAACTTTGTGGAGCAAACTTGAGACATTATATGCTTCAAAGTCTGGTAATAACAAGTTATTCTTATTAAAGAAAATGATGCAGTTGAGATATAATGAAGGAAGTTTAGTTGCTGACTACTTGAATGAGTTTTAAGGTCTCATTGATAAGCTGTCAATCATGACAATTAAGTTTAATGACGAGGTTCTTGAGCTATGGTTACTGGTTACCTTACCTGATTCTTGGGAAACCTTTTAAATCTCTCTTGTTAATTCTGCCTCCAGTGGTATTGGGTGGTGTGTTGAATAAGGAGATGAGAAGGAAATCTCAAGGTTCATCATCATCTAAATCAAAGGTTTTAATTACTGAAAGTAGGGGGGACAAGTCAAGAAAAAGAAAATGGTAAAAAGGGTAGAAGTAAGAGGCGGAGTAAGTCAAGATCTAAGTACAAGAATGTCTATTGTCATTATTATAGGAAAATGGGTCATATTTAGAAAAAGTGAGTGCTACAAGTGAGAGAGAAAATAAAGATGATAGTGATAAGTATAAAAAAAAAGAATATGAGTAATGATCATATTGCTACTGAATCTACTTTTGGTACTAGTGACCTCATTATTATTTATGATGAGGATGTGATTAATTTGACATCTCATGAGACTGATTGGGTCATAGATAATGGTGCTTCTCTTCATGTTACTTCAAAAATGGAATTCTTCACAACATATACTCTTGGTGATTTTAGAGTTTTGAAGATGGGTAATAATGACTTAGCAAAGATAATTGACATTGGTGATGTTTGCTTAAAGACTAGTAATAGAGCACAATTGACATTAAGGGATGCTAGACTTGTCCCTGATATTTGTTTGAATTTGATTTCAATAGGAAAACTAGATAATCAAAGTTTTTACGGTACCTTTGATGATGGCTAGTGGAAACTTATTAGAAGCTCCTTAGTTGTGGCAAAAGGTAAGAAATACTCAAGTTTATATCTCATGCAAATTATTATCTTCAAAGATGTTGCAAATGCAACAGAGAATGATAATTTCATTAAATTATGACATAAGCAACTTAGTCACATGAATAAAAAGGGGATGAATTATATGGCAAGAAAGAACCAATTTCCAAATATAAAAAGTACAGTTTTAAAGAAGTGTCCTCATTGTTTTGCTAGGAAACAAAATAAAGTTACATTTAAGAGTCACTTTCCTTTAAGGAAATCAAAGTTACTTGAATTGGTGCATTCTGATGTGTGTGGTCCTTTGAAAGTACACTCATTTGGTGGTGCTCTTTATTTTGTGACTTTTATTGATGATCACTCAAGGAAGCTTTGAGTTTATGCTTTGAAGACTAAAGATCAAGTCTTTGATGTATTTAAACAATTTCATATCTTTGTTAAGAGATAGACTTATAAGAAGCTGAAATGTGTCCACATTGATAATAGTTGTGAGTATAATTGTCCATTTGATGAGTATTACAAAAAGTATGAGATCAGACACTAGAGGACACCTCCTAAGACACCACAGTTGAATGGTTTAGCAGAAAGGATGAATAGAACATTGATTGAGAGCGTTAAATGTTTTCTCTCAAATGTAAAATTACCTAGATCCTTCTAGGGTGAAGCCTTAAATATAGTGACACATGTAATTAATCTATCTCCTAGTGTTCCATTACAAGGAGATGTTTCGAATAGAGTTTGATTTGGTAAGGAAGTCTCTTATAACCATTTACGAGTGTTTGGTTGTAAGGCTTTTGTTCATATCCCTAAAGATGAAAGAGGGAAGTTATATGTGAAGACTTAGTAGTGTATCTTTCTTGGTTATGGTGAAGATGACTGCGGGTACCATTTATATGATCCGGTTGAGAAAAATCTAGTAAGGAGTAGAGATGTTGTGTTCATTAAGAATCAAAACATTAAAGACATTGAGAAGTCAACTCCTCAAGTTAATGATAATCCTGCTAATATTATTACACTTCCTCAAACACCTCTAAGTGATTTGGTTAATGATTGTGGTGATGTTTAAGAACATGATGAGAATGTTTAATAGGATCATAATATGTAAGGTGCAGGTGATATTGATGTTTCCATAGAAGATCATCCACACATACCTCCACCTTCATTTCAACCATAGAGGTCCAATAAAATTCCAGCGCCATCTACTTAGTACTCTTATGATGAGTTTGTGATGTTAACTGATGGGGGAGAACTTGAGTGCTATAAAGAAGTAGTTAAAAGTGAGCACAAGTAACATTGGATAGATGCCATGACAGATGAGATGAAATCCTTATATGATAACTTTATTTATGAGTTAGTAAAGTTATATAAAAGTAAGAGCGTTTTGAAGAATTGGTGGATTTACAAAATAAAGTAAGAAGAAAATACTTCATGTCAACAATCTACAACATAAAATCAGATTAGTTGTCAAAAGATTCAATCAAGAACAAGGTATTGACTTTAAAGAGATCTTCTCACCAGTGGTGAAAATGTCTTCTATTTTGAGTTATGTTGAGCATATCGAGTTATGTTGAGCATATGGATGTGAAAACAACTTTTCTCCATAGTGACTTAGAAGAAGAAATTTGTATGGAACAACCACAAGGTTTTGAGGTGAAAGGAAAAGAGAATTATGTGTACAAGTTGAATAAAAGTTTGTATGGCTTGAAACAAGCTCCAAGACAATGATATAAGAAGTTTGAGTCTATTATGGGGAGTAAGGCTATAAAAAGACTACTTTTAATCATTATGTTTTTGTTCAAAGATCCACTGATGATGATTTCATCATTTTAATGTTTTATGTTGATAATATGCTTATTGTTGGTCGTAATGCTTCTACAATTGACAAGTTGAAGTAAAAGTTAAGCAAGTCCTTTGCCATGAAGGATATAAGACCAGTGAAGAAGATTCTTGACATGTCAATCACTTGGGATAGGAAAAAGAAAAGGTTGTATTTGCCCCAAAAGCAGTACATTGAAAAGGTACTTCAGAGGTTTAACATAGATAAGGCTAAAGTGGTGAGCACTCCTCTTGCTACACACTTTAAATTATCCATTAACCAATGTTCTTCTATAGAGAAAGAGATGGAAAAGATGCAAAGAGTTGCTTTTGCATACTCTTTGCATCAGTTATAGGTAGTTTGATAAATGCAATGATGTGCACGAGACCTAATATAACTCATGAAGTTGGCATGGTTAGTCGGTTCCTTTCAAATCCCAGTAAAAAGCATTGGAATGTAGTGAAGTGGATAATGAGATATTTGTGAGGTTTTACTGATTTGAGACTTTGTTTTGGGAGTGATAAGCCTATTCTTATTGGATTCACAAATTCAAATATAGCAAGTAACATTGAATCCAAAAAGTGTAGTTCAGGTTATGTGATTACTCTTGCAGGGAGAGCAGTGAGTTGACAATCTTGATTGCAAAAGTGTGTTGTATTATCCACTACAAAGGCATAGTTTCTTGCAATAACTAAAGTGTCTAAAGAGCTATTTTGGATGAAAAAGTTTATAAATGACTCAATTTTGAACAATCAAATTATGTGTTGTACTATGATAATTAGAGTATCATCCATCTTGGTAAGAATCCAACTTTTCATTCTAAGTCAAAACATATTGATATGCAGTATCATTGGATATAGGATGTTCTTGATTCTAAATAGTTGACACTTAAAAAGATTCATACGAATGATAATGTTATTGATATGATAACAAAGACATGGGCAAGATCGAAATTTAAGTTGTATTATGCGTTGGTTGGGTTGACCAATACCTCCACATAATCGAGAGGAGCAAAATTATTGGTCTAATTAATTTCTTTTTATGTGGATATATAACCCAAATTATTTGGGTTACAACCCAAAATAATTAAAATAGATATAAATGCACCTTTTGGTTGGAAAAACCTAAGAGAGTCGATGCCAAAAAAAAAACAAGGTTGCCGAAAGAGAGAAAGGAAAAGGCAGTGTTTTTGATCTTACACGTGGGATCTGCTCAAGGACTTATCGACTTAGGTAAATATCTAATGCGTTCACCTACCGGAGAAGTTATTTTTGGAGGAAAAACTATGCATTTTTGGGATCTGCATGCTCCTTGGTTAGAACCTCTAAGGGGTCGAAATGGTTTGGACTTCAGTAGGTTGAAAAAAGACACACAACCTTGGCAAGAATGACGTTCTGCAAAGTATATGACCCATGCGCCTTTAGGTTCGTTAAATTCCGTATGTGGCCTAACTACCGAGATCAATACAATTAATTATGTCTCTCTTAGAAGTTGGGTGTCTAATCAAACTGAAACTTGGACAGTTGATAAAGGATGTTTGGCTCTTAATTTTGAATGGTGAAGATTGTATTTTGAGTACAGTAAATCTTACTTCTCTTCAGTTTTCATGAGTCTATAATCTGGGTGATTTTCTACATGCAGTTTTGATCAACCATCTAATCAAAGTATTGTTTGTAGTCCAATCAAGTTGATTTTTGGTCAGTAGTTAAAGGACACATATATCTTACTTATAGATGGTTGGATTGGGTTTTTGTGAGCTGTAAGGGTAGGTTTTTCATTAGAACTGAGGTCTTTTAATTCTAGTAATTTTCTACTCTCTCATTTATGGCAGAGTTGGTAAACCGTGTGGATGAACATTGACTAGTGGTCTGATTGAACTCAATTTTGGATAGCTGGTAAGGGACATGTGGAAGTTCATTTTGAATGGTTGGATTATTGTGTTGAGCTTTACTCGTTGAGTTGTAGTTGACAGCATGTAATTGACGTGTCTTACTCAACTAATTAGTCTCTCATTTAGTCCAAATTGAATTTTTTTTAATTTATTTGATGTAATTGAGGTTGTATATTTTTATTGTACTCACTTGATTATAGTGGGGTTGACCTCTAACTCGGGGTATCACATAGTTTTTCCTTTATTTGATTTAGAGGAATTTCCCACGTAAAATTGGTGTGTTATCTTGAATGATTTATTTGAATTGTCATTTTTATTATTCAATCATATCCTCACAAGTTTAAGTAAACAAGAAAAGTTTTATAAACTATTTATACTCTCTTGTCCCGCTTCTCCTATTAAGTATAATATCTAACACAACTATATTAACAAAAGTCATTTGCTTAAGATTTAAAGCTTCCAATATTTCAAAATGCAAGTAGTTAATCGCACACAAACTGTAACAACAAGTGATTGTCCCGTGGCAGATACCAACAATCAAAGGATAAATCTAATCATGAAATTTTCTCAAACCCACATTGCATACACACTCGCATCTAAAAAGGAACTGGCACAATTCAAGTTTTATTTTCTTTTAATATGGAAGAACCAGAGTTGGGGGCTTTGTTTTCAATTATGAAATCTTACTGTAAATGCCACGTCACCCCAATCCCAAGTTAGCATATAAGCTGACCCTTTGCCGCAAAACATGGAAAACGGCGGCTAGCGGCCAACATTGCAGTCTGGATTAGCCCTGTAAAGGCACTCGGTTCAGAACTCATTACAGCAAGTTGGGATCATAGTCACCAAAGCAGACTGTTGAGTCATCCCTAAAAGCCAAGCTGGGATTCGACCCGTTATTTGACAGTCGAACAAATATAATTCTTCAAGTCGGGTAAGATTGGCAATATAAGAAGGAATCTGGCTATTAGGTATAACATTCTCAAGGCCTAGAAAAGTGAGTTTGCTCAGTCTGCCAAGCCAGAACAGGAAGAAACATTCGGAACCTCTAAAGGATTTCCCCCGAGGCCCAAGCGAACAAGCTCTGTGAGATTTTCAAATGAAGCTGGAATTTTTCCAGAGAATTTACGTTCTCCAGTTTCAAGAAATTGCAAGGAACGGAGGTTTACAAATGAGGCTGGTAGTTCTCCCTTGAAACTTGTCAGTCCAAGATCCAATACCAGAAGCCGCTAGTTGAGTTAAATTTTGGTAAATAACCACGCAGATCCCTATTTTCTGTCACAGCAAGATCCTGTAGATTTGGCAGTTGGAAAACAGCCGGAGGAAATTCACCGTACAACTGACAACCTTGTAAACTAAGTGACGTTAAAGAGGATAGGTTGGCCAAGGAAACAGGCACAGTGGAAGGTATGCGTAAGCCATCGAGATAAAGAACTTGTAGGCTAGCCAGGTTCTGCAATAACATTGGAAAATCTGGCATCTTAAGCACTAATTGACCAATGGAAGGGCCATCAAGGACAAATAAAGAAAAACCAACTTTGACAATTTTAAAATATCTGATGGGATTGGGCCATAAAATGCAGAAAAGGAAAGGTTAAGATAGATTGGCTTGGAAAGATGGCCTAAACTTGACGGTATTTCCGACCGATTAAAATCATTGTCTGAGAGAGATTAAGACTACGGAGATGAACAAGGCGGAAGAGACTACTGTTGGAGTTGATGGAACCATGGAGATGGCTGCTACTGAGGTCCAAACCGATCACATGACCAGTGATATTATCACACTTAGACGCCATTCCAGGTGCGGCAATCACCATGTCCGCCTTGGAAATTCCAAGATTCTATCTTTGGATACGCCGAAGGACTGCCAGAGGCAGAGCTGCTTATTATGAAGCTTTGTTTGAACTGCAGCAGAACAAGGCGGTCGTGATCCTGGCGGAATGGATGACCCAGAAAAGAGGCGGCCAAAGTAACAGAAACATTATGACGAAATGAAGACAAGAAGAGCAAGAAGCTTAAGATAATGCACCCGGAGGGAAGTAAAGGCGACTTCATGCTGTTTTTAGCTGATTTGTTCTTGCCCGCTGGTTATTCACAAGAGTGGGAATTTATTGCAATTTATAGGCACTATTTATGAGAATAAGTAAGTCAAAGAGACTCGAAACGCCAATTGTGGAGGAACAAAGTTAGATTTTTAATGTAACGATGCACATATTGATTTAAATGATATAATAAATAAATAAATAATCTCCAAATTGAAAGATAAAAGCATATGTTTTAGTAGGTAAAATGAAGAGAAGAAACCCACGATACTTGTGAAACCAACCAACACTTATGAAAATGATTATAAGTATTAATTTTGAAGAAAAATTGCTTAGGTGAAATCTAGTTGAGAGAAAATAAAAGGACAATAATGCAAATTAAGTATATTTATGATTTTATAATGCAAAAAAGATGATGAATATATATTAAAATTTTTATTAAAATATTAAGAAAAATTATAAATCAATTATTAAATAATAAATTGTGTGACTCAATAAAAAAATTTTAAAATTAAGTAAATGTGATCCTTTTTATCTACTTTTTCTTGATTTTTGTAATTATATTATACATATAGATCTTCACTTTTGGGTAACCTTTTTAGCTACCTGTTGTTACCATATAACATTACATGTTTAATTATAAACAAAAACAAATCTGTAGCAGTAATTTTTGTTTGAAAGATGAGATGCAATCTGTAAATTCCACACATCGATAGCATTCCTATTCCATTTATGGACACCCTAGCCTTGTTTCTTTTTGGAAAACAATAGTTCATATAAATAGAATATTTACTTTGTTATTTATTTTTATGTATTCTACATTCACTGTTACATCTTTGTATTCTACATTGACAATACGTTATTTATTGACAAGTTGATAACAGGATGCAATTTAATGCTAAATTGATTGATTTTGAGATGTAAGTTCAGATCATATCAAATTTCATCTTTCAAAATTGTATTCTTAAGAGTCTAATACTATCTCAAGATTCTATAACTACTTTTATTTATTAAAAGGTTTAATTAATTAATATATTTATTGTTCCAATTGAATTAGGAAAAGCAGTGAGGCTTAGGGTGGAAACCCCAGATTTTACCCAAAAATTTTATTCTTAGTAATCCCTAGAATATACCTACTAGTTTTTCACTTACAAAAAGTTTATATCATGGTGTTCTAGATTTTTTTTTTTCTCTGTCAAATGCCAATTCATTAAAGTGAATAGTGAATAGTGATTGTGATATGTTTGTTATTGATACCTTTTATGTTTGTTGCTGAATGTATATTTTGTTTTAGTACAATGGAAAGACTATTAGATGTACAATAACGTTGTGTAAGGATTCCAAGTTTGAACCTAACTTGATAAGGAAAGAGAAAAAATATGTAGCCACTTCGAGTTAGGATTATGGTAATGCATATTTACTGCAATGTTTTGAGGAAAAACTACAGACTAAGTTTAACGAAGCCAAAGGTTTAGATTAAATATATAGTTATGTGGTGAAACACAGGTCAACACGAAACGCCCTACTGCCGTGGATATCATTTGGTTAGATAAGACCTAAAAGTATGCAATAAAAATGACGTCAACAATTGGAAGAAAATAAGTCTTGACCCACAAAAACAACACCACTCCCACTTGCATCTCAATAGCGTAATCACATTAAAATTATAAATTTCATTACATAGGCAATCTCAGGATCCCGCCAATCCCCACCAAAAGCATCCTCTAGCTACCTCACAACAAGGGAAAATGACCATGTAAGGCCACTGGCCTTGGCTGCGGAAAACCTAAACAGCGATAGCGGAGAAGCAACAAAACACCTCAAAAAACTCTGGCGGATAATATTGATCAAGTGTTGCGGATACATGATAACCCTATTTCTCATCCTAGCCATAGTGATTGCAAACTTGATATTCATCGTCTTCCACGTCAGGGACCCCATCATCATAATGAACGACATCACGATCACTTCCGCTGACGCAATCAACGGTACAATTCTAAGTCCAGGAGTCAACATAACCATCCTTGAATACGTCTGAGTGAAGAATCCAAACGTTGCATCTTTGAGGTACACTAACACCACTACAACTCTGCTATACCTCGGTGTGGTGGTCGGTGAGGCTCAAGGCCTGCCGGCGAAGGCCAAGGCACATAGGACTATGAGGATGAATGTTATGGTGGATATCATTATGGATCGGCTAGTTTTCAGCCTGAGTCTAACCGATGATATTGGGTCAATCATCCTAACTATCACGAACAACTCGAGTTCTAGGGAGGGTGAAATTTTTGCATTTCATTAGGAAGAATGTTGTTATGATAATGAACTGTCCTTTATCAATCAATATTTCGACACAAGTAGTTCAGACATAAATACTAAATATGTTAGAGAGAGAGAGAGAGAGAGAGAGAGTTAAAAAAGAATTAACAACTAACATGATCCTTGGCTTAATCTGTAAAAAAGAAGTCTGTAAATTAGCAATGCACGCTTATGAAAAAATATGAGATTATAAACTAAAAAGATTAGTCAGTGTTAGAAAAATCTATTGTTTTCATGATTGTAGATCAAATATTTTGTTGATGTACATCTTTTGCTCAATTTATTTTTTCTCATAAGTAATTATTTTCTAACATTTGGTATCACAGTCTATTCTTAAGTTGTGTTGATAGCAATTAATGCATGATCTTTTGTTTCATTGTGTTGCTGCCTCCTCTGTTTCTATTATGAGACGTGATACCATATTGACTTGCATGCAAATATAAAAGGACATTTATAAGGGGATAAAGAAGCTTGCTATCCTATATTTTGAATGAAACTTAATCTATATCCAATTTGGTAAACAAGTGTATTTACCATTTATAGATACTTATAGGATCTCATGTTTTAATGCTTGGATGATTTAGAGAAGGAACGAGATATTAGGTATAGGTCTATAAGTGTCATATTGATTACATGGTGCAGTAACAATTAAAGTCCAATATTTTCAATATAAGATTGTCAGGTTTTGTTTAGTTTAAATAACATACTTGGATTAAAATCCCAAGTTTGTCATTCATCTTCTTTATGGCACTAGTATGTTGTTGAGATATTTTGTATAAATTTTGGCCCCTCTTTAGGTTGTTGGCTTCTATTAATTCCATAGTTGCTATAAGTTAAGTTTATTTGGGATTTTTCTGTATTTTTTCATGTGTATATGTTATGTATTGTGTTTGGATAATAAATATTATCAAAAGGGACATGCTGCATGATGATGATGGGTACACGATAACCATTATGGCAGCAACATTATTTCATCTGACCTTTGGAATTACATATTAATGTCGTGATGCATTATGATGCTATAAATTTTTGGGCCACGAAAAATCACTTACAAATTGTTATTGTATTGCTTATTTATGTCATTATGTGGTTAAATAATGATACGAAACAATTTTGTAAATTGGTATTATGAGTGTCATTATGGAATATTTAAGAGTAGTCACATCTTAAATTATTGTTAGTGATTTACAAAGAAATCACACAAAAATATAGTCATTGAACTATAAATAATATATAAGAGTTGTAATTAATTTTTAAAAATAAATTACTTATTTTTATAGAAAATAATTTATTTTGATGGATTAATTGAAATAAAATATTAAATTAAATATTAAAATTAGATTTTTTTATACCTATAAGTATGAAAATTTTGTATTTTAACATTTGATTTACTAATCTTAATATAAAGTATATATAAATTCAATACGTATAATGATTTCTACTAAAAAAAAGCTTAAATTTATATTTTATGATAGTTCATTATTTTCATGGCATTAATATTTATATATTTCTTGGTTAATGTAACTATTCCTATTATTTATTAAAATGTTCTTGTTTGTATTTTAATGTTGCTTGGTGATAATTTTATGGACTAAAAAGAAAAAATGTCCTTTTGACTTTATAGTGCATGGATATGGATTTGGCTTTTTGTGTGAATTAACCACTTATTCCCACGAAATTAATACACCAACTGAAAGAGTTGCTTATGATAAATAGGAGCAATCCAATTGTATAAGCTCTATGATTATTAAGTTTCATATCATTAAAAGCATTAAGGGCTTTATTCTCAATAAAGATAAAATCAAAGATTTCATGAAAGTCATTGAGGAAGTGAAATTTAATAAGGCATTAGTTAGCACCTTAAAGAAGAATCTTTAAGGAAAGAACTATGATAGTTTTAAAGGCATATGTGAGCATATTATGGAAATGGGGGACATTGCTACTTAACTTAAGTTCATAAAGGTTAGTAAATTTGAGACCTTTTTGGTACACTTTATCTTAAATTATCTTTCTCTTGCATGTATGCCTTTCAAGAAAGCATATAACACACATAAGAAAAAATGGTCAATTAATGAACTTAGGAAAGTACTTATTTGGTGACTAAAGTGAAGGCAAAAAGCGAATAGGGGTAAGGGTGCTCTATATTGGAAGAAAGATGCAAATATGCCTATGAAGAAAACTAACAATAAAAGTGCATGCTTCTTATGCCAAAAACGTGCACACATGAAGAAGGTTTACATCAAATATAAGGCATGGTTAGAAAAAAAAAGGGTACTCTTATATCTTTAATGTGCCATCAATTTCTTTTTATCGATGCACAAAATAAAACATGGTGGATTGATTTTGTTACTATAGTCTATATTACTAATACTATAGAGTGGTTTCTAGCGTTAAGGAAGTTGAAGGAAAACGAGAAAGGCATTTATTCAAGAAATAAGATGTGTTCTCATGCTAAGATTGTGAGAACTTATTGTTTAGTTTTAAAATTTGGATTTGTTTTAAACTTTCAAAATAATCTTCATGTTCCATCTTTCTTTAGGAATTTAGTTTTTATTTTTAAATTAACTTGTCTTGATTATTGTTTGTTTTTAGAACAACAATTTTAGTATTTTGTGAAATAAAGTTCTTATTGGTTCTACATATCTAGTTGACGATTTTGATAAATTTGGTTTAAACCCAACTTAAGAATGTAATACTACATTACATGATAGTATTGGAACAAAGAGATGTATTATTAATGAGCAATATTTTTAATTATGTCATAATTATGCCATATCTCTCAAGAGAGAATAAAAAGGCTTGCAAATGATAGAATTTTAACAACTCTTAACTTTGCAAATTTTGGTACTTATATGGATTGCATAAAGTATAAGTAAACTAATAAGAACACTTAAGGTGCCAAGACAAGTTCAAAAATTCTTAAGGTTGTATACATTAACATTTGTGGACCATGTTTCACTACATGTTTTAATGATCAAAGTTATTTATCTTATTCATTAATGACAATATAAGATTTATATATCTTTACTTATTGTTTGATTAAACTAAAGCATTTGATGCTTTCAAAACATATAAAGTTGAAGTAGAGAAATAGAAGGACAAAAAGATCAAAATTGTAGGTTTTGATAAGAGTCAAGAGTACTATGAGAGGTACACAAAGATGAGACAATTGAAAGGTCCATTTGCCAAGTTTATTAAAAAGGGGGGGGTATTATTGTACGATTTACTACTCTAAGTACATCTCAACAAAATGGTGCAACTGAAAGAAGGAACTACATACTTATGGATATGGGGAGAAGTATTATCAATAATTCTAATCTCTCATTAAATTTATAAAGTGAAGCCTTGAAAGATACCATGTGTCTTGTAAATAGGGTTTGATCGAAGACTATTCTTAAAAGACCATTTGAATTATGGAATGGGTGGAAACTAAGTCTATGACATATGCATGTGTCATAGTCATTTGTTCCTAAGAATGGTCGATATACTGAATCTAGAAGCCTCCTAGGGAAAGACAACGCAATAAATGTAAAAGGCTCCTAGGGAAGGCCAATACATTGGAATGTGCCATGGAAGTTGAAGGGATGCGATATCTACCATTAGATCAAGGAGGGATATAATGGTTGTGACTTGTCCAATACTTGTATAAAAGGGGACCTCCTCCCCCTCATTTGTATCATCTAATTCTCAAGTGAAATATATTGTTAGAGCTTCTTTCTCTAGAGTCTTCTCTTTTAAGGTTCTTGTGAGTCAGGTGTGAGAAAGGTTACTTGGGAGGAATTCTCAAAGTCGTATAGGTAAGGAGCACTAAATCCATTAGGTTCATGACAAGTGGTATCAGAGCCAATTTGTTCCAAGTGTTATGGTAGAGCCACATTTTGATAAGGTGCTCATCATGGGTGATGATTGCAATGATTATGGGAGGAAGGCCGATAAAGGTGCTGCTAAGGGAAAGAAGAGTCGTGTTGTATTAAGTTCAAGGGATCTAGTAGGGGACTTGGCACACCGTATGACGAAGATCAAATCATTTGTCATTAATGTCCAAGGTTCGGTTGATGACCTGACTTAGTCTATTGAAGGAGTAGATGCCGAAAGGCAGGAGCTTGTGGTTGAGATACAAGAGCTCAAAATCAGCATGGGAGAACTTCAAGGTGAGTTCCTAGGGACCTTGAGGGTAGAACTCCATCAGCGGGACAAGTCCTTAAAGGCCATGATAGTGGCCATATGCGTAGAGATAGCAGAGCTCAAGGGAAAACTTGTAGAATTGGAGGCAACATGTGTGAATAGGGTGATTACCATGCAAGGTCCATGTACAGATGCACCCAAGACAAAGGAGGTCAAGAGCTTGCAAATGGCTAAGGGCATGGATAACTTCTTATGGTACATGGAGTGGTACTTCCAAGCCATAGGGATTAACGATAACCAATTATGGGTAAATATTGCATCTATGTAATTAGCTGATAATGCATTGTTGTGGTGGCATTGTTGGTCAGATAATAGGTGTAGGGATCTTATCACAACTTGGGATTGATTTGCCAAGGAGTTCTGATAGAATTATTATCTCGCATATGCAAAAGGAGAAGCTTGCGACAAGTTAAAATATCTTGGGTAGAGAGGCATAGTACATGACTATGTGAAGAAGTTTTTAGAGCTGCTACTCCAAATCCCTTTAATGAATGAAATAGAGGTGTGTCACCAATTCATGAGTGGTCTTAAGCTGTGGACCAAATAGGAGTTGAAATGGTTCCATATGAGAGAGCTCATAATGGTCATCATGGTGGCTGAATCTTTCGTGGAGTACAAGGCACCTTTCACCTCCCAGTTAGATTCCTATCCAAGAGATAAGGCCAATGATGGGGGAGATTGGGGCAGATTCAATCCCCTGAATGGAGGTAGACCATCGACTAGCCCTCCCAAAGTTTAGGCAGAATCAAGCAGTGGGGGACATAAGAAGGTATGTACTTATAAATGCTTCTTTTGTAATGGCCCACATATGGCATGAGATTGCTCGAACAAGGCCAAACTAGCTGCCCTATGCAAAGAAGATGAATCAAAAGTGGAGGTACAACTGAGTTCTTTATGGATCCTCAGCTCAATAAAGTTTAAGAAGGCAAAGAAGCTAAAGGGACTTATGTTTGCTGATTTGAAGATCTGAGAAACCATGATGAGTGCGCTTGTGGATACTAGGGCATCCAATCTATTCATATCGAAAGAAGTTGCAAAGAAACTTAACTTTCGGGTGAAGAAAGGAATCGGGTGGCTCAAAACTATCAACTCCCAAGAGGTCCCTGCTATTGGGATTGCTAGGGATGTGGAGCATTAGATTGGGCAATAAAGAAGTTAAGAGACCCTCGAGGTAATTCCCCTTGATGACTATGATTTTGTCATTGGGTTGAAATTTCTGGACAAAATCCATGCAATTATATTGCCCTTTGCCAAGTATATTTGTGTGCTAGACAAATGGTGCCAATGTGTGATTCTGGTACATTGTAAGTCAGATCGTGATCGAAAAATGATCTTCGCAATGCAACTCATTAAAGGAGCGAAGAAGGGTGAGGTGACCATCCTAGTAACCTTAAGGACTGAGGACAGCAAGGGTGAAGAGAGTGAAGTCTTGATATTAGTAAACTAAATCCTTGATTCATTCAAGGACATGATGCCTCCTAAGTTGCCCAAGAAGTTTCCACCTTGAAAAGAAGTGGATCATCAGATTGAGATAGTGCTTGATGCTCGACCACCCACCATGGCACCGTATCACATGGCACCCCCTAAATTAAAGGAACAGAGGAAATAGTTGAAGGAGCTGCTTAATACTGGATACATTTGGCCATCTAAAACTCCGTTCGGTGTATCTGTCCTATTCTAGAATAAGCACGATGGGTCACTATAAA
The DNA here is from genome assembly GCA_020141445.1 of Bruguiera sexangula. Classification (NCBI taxonomy): domain Eukaryota; kingdom Viridiplantae; phylum Streptophyta; class Magnoliopsida; order Malpighiales; family Rhizophoraceae; genus Bruguiera; species Bruguiera sexangula. The sequence goes on from JAHLGP010020643.1 coordinate 4,835,210, forward strand.
AGTGCATAAATTATCGAGTGCTAAACAAGTTAACAATCAAGAACAAGTACCAGATCCCACTCATTGCAGATCTCTTCGATCAACTTGGTGGAGCTTGTTGGTTCACCAAGTTTGATCTTCAGTCAGGTTACTATCAAGTCTGGATTGCCAAAGGAGATGAGCCAAAGACAGCGTATGTGACGCGTTATGGGTCATACGAGTTCTTTGTCATGCCATTCAGCCTAACTAATGCTCTAGCCATATTCTACACTCTTATGAATAAGGTACTACACCCATTCTTAGATAGATTTATAGTGCTTTACCTAAATGACATTGTGGTATACAGTTGGATGCTCGAGGAGCACATCAAGCACTTAAGGCAGGTCTTCTAAGTCTTGTATGAAAATGACTTATATGCCAAGTGTGAGAAATGTGCCTTTACTTAAAAGGAAGTTCCGTTCTTAGGGTACATTGTCGAGGGCGGAGGCGTACAAATAGATGCTATAAAGATCCAAGCCATCATTAAATGAGAGCTACTGACGAAAGTGACAGAGTTAAGGTCATTCCTTGGCCTCACCAATTACTACCGACATTTTGTTCAGAACTACTCAAACATCACCGTGCCACTCACGGACATGCTAAAGAAGGAGAAATTGTGGGAGTGGACTGATTGATGCTAGAAGGCATTTGATGGGTTGAAGGAAGCCATGACTGAGGAGCCGGTGTTGGTGTTGCCCAATCACACCAAGCCTTTCGAGTTAGAGACTGACGCATTAGATTATGCTATTGGTGGTGTTCTTATGCAAGAAGGACATTCAATGGCCTATGAGTCATGAAAGTTGAACGATACTGAGCAATGGTATACTGTTCAAGAGAAGGAGATGACTACAATGGTCCATTGCCTATAGATGTGGAGGCATTATCTCCTGGGGTCTAAGTTCAGTGTAAGGATGGACAACATGGCCATGAGTTATTTTCAAACCTAGAGGAAGCTAAGTTCGAAGTGAGCTCAGTGGCAGGATTTTCTAGTAGAGTTTGACTATGTGATGGAGTACAAGCCAGGGAAGGCTAACTCTATAGCCAATGCTCTTAGCCGGAAGATGGAGCTAGCAAACACAGTGAGTCAACCTAGCTGTCCATGGATTGAGCGCATCAAGGAGGGGTTCAAGCATGATCAGAAAGCTCAAGTGCTCATTGGGTATGAGCGAGAAGGCAAGACCTAATGGTTTTGGTGCAAGGACGATCTTCTATACACAAAAGGGTGATGACTATACATGCCATTCCATGGGAAGTTAAGGAAAGAGGTGTTGTGTGAGTGCCATGATTTGAAGTGGGCGGGTTATCCAAGGATCCATTGTACCTTAGCCCTCGTCAGAGATCAATACTATTGGCCTCAGATGTAAAGACCTATCTTATTTGTTAACAAGACAAACTTGAACAACGTTTGCCACTAGAACTTATGGAGCCATTTCTTATCCTAACTCATTCATGGCAAAGTGTTTCAATGGATTTCATAGCGAACTTGCTAAAGTCTGAAGGGTGTCGAACCCTTATGGTCATAGTGGATAGCTTCTCCAAATATGTGACATTTGTGCCAACAATGAAGGATTGCCTAGCTAAGGAGGCAGCCAAGTTATTCATGAAGCACGTGGTCAAGTATTGGGGAGTCCCACAAACAATTGTCAGTGATCACGACCCTCGATTCACGGGGTAGTTCTAGTCCAAATTGTTCAAGTTGTTGAGGTCAGAGCTGAATCCCTCTACTAGCCTATACCCCTAAATTGATGGTCAAATTGAGTAGGTCAATGCACTCTTGGAGATTTATCTTTAACACTACGTGAGCACAACACAAACCCTCGATTGGGCGAAGTTGATTGACATAGCCCAATTCTCCTACAACTTGCAGCGAAGTGAGTCAACTGACTAGAGTCCGTTCGAGATTGTGAATGGGCAACAATCACAAACTCCAAGTGCTGTTGCATTGAGCTATTAGGGGAATAGCCCACCTATATACAAGTTCGCCAAGGATTGGCAAGAACAAGTGGACTTAGCAAGGGTGTGTCTACGTAAAGCCTCCAAATGCTTGAAGAAGTGGACCGATAAAAAACGATGCATATGGAGTTCTAAGTCGGGGACTTGGTGCTAGCCAAACTACACACCATTTTTCGGTACAAGGATGTGCACAAGGGGCTGATCCGTTGTTATGAAAGGTCATTTCATACGATACAATGGGAAGGGAAGGTAGCATACAAGCTAGAGCTGCTGCTAAAATTAAAGGTATACCCAGTTTTCCATATGAGTATGCTTAAACCTTACCGTGTAGATGAGGAAGATCTAGATTGAGGGGAGTCACAACATGCCCCACTTAAAGCAAAAACTTTATATGACCAAGAAGTCGAATCCATAGTAGTGGACCGAGTCATACGAAAGTGGTATTGTACGCCAAGGCATGGATACTTTATTCGATGGAAGGGTCTTCTAGAGAGTGAAGTTAGTTGGGAACCTGCCGAAGCTCTTTGGTAGTTCAAGAAGGAGATTGACACCTACCACACTGAAGAAGCGACGAGGGCATCACCCGATTAGGTGGGGGAGAATGTTACGGTCCTTTGCTCCTAAGGATGGGTGATATGTTGAATCTAGAAGCCTCTTAGGGAAGGACAACACAATGAATGTAAAAGGCTCCTAGGGAAGGCAAATACATTGGAATGTGCCATGAAAGCTGAAGGGATGTGATTTCCACCATTAGATTAAAGAGGGATCTAACGATTGTGGCTTGTCCAATACTTGTATAAAAGGGGACCTCCTCCCCCTCATTTGTATCATCCAAATTACAAGTGAAATATACTTTTAGAACTTCTCTCTTTAGAGTCTTCTCTTTTAAGATTCTTGTGAGTTGGGTGTGAGAAAGACTATTTGGGAGGAGTTCTCAAGGCCACACAGGTCGGGAGCACTAAATCTATTAGGCCTATGACACATGTATGGGATTATCCTACTAAAGTGAAGATTTACAATCCTCAATTAAGGAAATTAAATCCAAGGACAAGTAGTAAATTTTTCATAGGCCATGTAATGAACTCTAAAAATTTTAATTTTACTTTCCTTTAAATACACTTAAAATTTTTTAAGCCATGAATGCAAAATTTTTTTATGATTTTGAGTTAGGTGGGAGTGAATTTCCTTAAAATCTACAATTTAAGGAAAGTAAGGACTCTTCTAAAGTTCTTATAAAATCTAGAAGTTTAGTTATTATTCAAGAAAATTTGCATGATAATGTTAAAGAATAACAAATTAAAGATCAAGTGCTAAAGAACAACAAATTAAAGATCAAGTGCATAATGTAGTACAAGCAAATATGAAACATGTGGTACTTAAACCATATAATGAAAATCCATAAAATGAAGAGCTAAGAAATCATCAAGATTAAAGAGATTTGCAATTCTTTATGATTATCTTGTATACATACAAGAGATTCATGCCACTAATAAAGATGATCCACGCATATTTTTACAAGCCATAAAAAATGAAAAGTTTAAAATTTGGTATAATGCCATAAAGGAAGAGATGAAATCTATAACTAATAATCAAACTTTAGGACCTTATTAAATTATTGGAAGAAGTTGTAGCTATTAGTTACAAATGAGTTTATAAAACCAAAATGGACTCTTTTAGTAATGTTAAGAGATACAAGGTTAGACTTGTGGTTCAATGTTTCACTAAAAGAAAGGCATTGACTACCATGAAACATTTTCTCTAGTTTTAAAGAAAAATTCATTCAGAGTTATCATGACTTTAATAGCTTATTTTCATTTAAAGTTGCATCAAATGGATGTGAAGACTACTTTCTTGAATGAGGATCTTTAGGAAAAGGTATACATGAGTCAACCTAAAGGTCTTACTATTGATATAAAGAGTCTTCTGGTACACAAGTTTAAAAAATCCATATATAAGTTCAAACAAGCCTCTTAACAATGATATATAAAATTCTACAATATCATTGTCTTATATGGGTTTACAGAAAACATTATGTATCCTTGTATATACCTTAAGTTTAATAAGAGTAAGAACATTATTTTAATACTATATGTGGATGATGTTTTATTTGTATGCAATGATTTGAGATTGCTACATAATATAAAGGAATTTCTCTCTCAAAAAATTAAAAAGAAGGATATGATGAAGTTTCTTATGTCATTGGTATAGAAACTTATAAAGATAAATTTCAACGGATATTTGGACTATCTTACAAGATCTACATTAAAAAGGTTTTAGAGAGATTTACGATGAAAAATTATTCTTCCATTATAACACCTATAGTCAAAAGGGTCAAATTTAGTTTTGCACAATATCTTCAAAATGACTTAGAGCGAGATGAAATGAAATGTATACCATATGCATTGGTGATTGGTAGTCTTATGTATACGCACATCTGCACTAGATTTGACATTGCATTTGTAGCAAGAATATTAGGAAGGTGCCAAAGTAAACTAGGTAAAAATATTGGAAAGCTATCAAAAAGGTTATAAGGTATCTACAAGGAATCATGAACTACATGATTACATTCAAACACATCAATCATTTAGAGGTGATGAAGTATTTAGATGTTGATTTTATTGGTTATGTAGGCAATAGAAAGTCTAATATTAGATATAATTTTATACTTGTTGAAGGTGTTGAATCTTTGAGAAGCATTAAAGTAGATTGCTATTACTTCTTTCACTATGGAAGTAGAATTCATTAAGTACTATGATACTAAAGCATAAGCTTTATCATTGAAGAAATTTTTTCATAGGATGACAAATTATGGATTTTATTTTTAGACCACTAAAAATAAACCATGATAATTTAGTGGTAATGTTCTTTTCAAACAACAATAAAAGTAGAAGTCAAAATAATTATATTGATATAAAGTATCCTTTTTAAAAATTCATGTTAAAGAGCAAATAATTTTAATAAAGGATATCAGTACTCAGCTTATAGTTGTTGGTCCTATGACTAAAGGATTATTGGGTAAGTGATATAAAAATTATGTTGAGTATATGAGACTTGTTAATTCCATTTAAATTTTATTTTAAACTATATTCTTTGATGTTTTGTGTTTTGAAGACCTTGTGGTCATATGCAAATAAAATTTTATTTTGTGCACATAAATTTTATTTAGGACCTAAATGAATTAAGGCCTGAAGATTTTATGTACAATAATGTACTTCGTTAGAACTTTACTAATATTATAATACATAAAAGGAAATGTTTTCAAGAGTGTTGCTTAATTGTTATGATCCATGTATAGAAATTTTTAGTTAGGTAAACTACAACTTCATAATTGCTTATATAGGTAGTATAACCATCATGTTCTAGAACATTTAATTAATACCACAAAAATCTTTCTTTTTGTGCTTATAGATTAAATATTTTTTTGATTAATATGACTAAAAGTATGTTTTTTGCTCAATTTATTTTAACTCATAAGTAATGATTTTCTAACATTAACCTCTAGATATATAAGATTGTCATATATACATCTAGCATATATTTTTCTACGTAGAATTTATATGGGATAAATCTAGCCTTTGTAGCTTGATTGTCCTCCTTCCCCTGCAACCTTATACCTTCAGAAAGCTTTTGGTTTTTTTGTGTTTTGTTTTTTGGTTTTTAATTTTTCACTCACTAGATTCCTTTCTATTGGATTTTTGTTAGCTTCCTACTTATCTTTAATCTTAATGTTTAGAGATAATGTCTTTTATCATCTTAAATGCTGAAAAGAGTACTTGTGACCTAGAGGCGTGAAGGACGTGTTGGGAAGTGGGGACTAATTAGGACGATTGTTGTGATATTTTGCAGGGAAAGTGTTTATAATCTATAAACTATATGTGAGAAATAAGAACAGGGACTTTAAGTGCAAAATTTCCAAAATGAGCACAAGCAAAATGCCTTGCGACATAGAAACACTAGAGTCCAAACAAACCATGAGCGAGGGCACAAAAAGAAAACGAGCTTGGAGACCCTTCTTCTCGATTGATTGATACTCACGTAGACTTTCTAATTTGTTGCCATTACAAAAATAAAGATCATTAATAAGATAATTGAGCCCAAGTTCTGACCTATAAGATGATTAGTTTATTTATCTATTCCATCATCTTAATTGCAACCAAACCTATTGCCTAGAGTCCGTGGCTCTAGAAACAGCCTCTAGATCTAACCTCACAAGACAAAGGCATAACAAGCAAAACAAGATAAACAAAAAGATTGTTTAGCGATAATTATGTTGGAATATTCTCCTTCACATTCTTAGCTATATGGCTCCCAAGTCATAATCTTAGGAGAAAAAAATAAGTGGTAATGTTATATTATTGAAAATTTTACATTACCATCGTTATGGAAATGTGAGATTACCATACAAGGAATCATATCATGGAATTATCCTTTTCGTGGAATGTTATAGTAATTACAAGGATAGTTTTATTTTTATTTTTAATATTTAATTAATAAAAATTAGGATTATTAATATTATTTTATTATTTATCTTAAATAATTTAGTTTATATTTTATCACTATTGTATTATATTTTAATCAATTATATATTTTTTATTAATTGTCATGTATATTTTATTATTTGCTTATAAATATATTATATTTTATATATTATTATATTTATTATGTATAGTCATGTATATTGCCATTATTACTAATTGTATGAAATGTTAAAATATATATATATATATTGTATATACATAACTATATTAGTATTTGTTTAATTAATTATTAATTTTTATTTAATAAATTTTTTCCTCTAAAGATTATGCTTGTATTAGGGGTGTTTATATTTACATCGTGTCAAAAAAAATATTTGGATTAAAATTTTTATTTTTGTAATTTTATCAAATTATAGTAATATTAAAATTTTATTTTGGAAAAAGTCATTTATTAAGTAGGGTTATTTCTTTATTTGAAAACCATTTTTAGAATTCCCAATGGTTTGAATTGTCTTTATTTTTGGTTAATTAGCTTCAACTAGAATTTGAATTCAAAACTTTTAATATTAGAAACAACTTCAATATTAGTGATTGTTTTGAATTGTTAGGTTAAAGACAATAATATGTAATTCATATGTGTATTTTTTATCATTTGCTTTAAATATAAAATAAAATTTCATTTATATTTATAATATTCTAATATTTTACTGCACAACTAATTTTAAGAGGTCAAAAATAAGATTTCACCAATAACTTTAAATTATTTTGAAATTTTTTCATACCATTTTGTTTTTTTCCAAATGTACCCTCTACAATTTTTCGATTATCTTTTTTTTATCGAAATTGCTAATCTTCCATTATTGGGATTATGTGGCATTTCACGTAGTACTATGTCATTACAATTTTACTAAGTCACCAGATATATCAGTAATTTGGCAATAATATAATAATATATGTTTTATAAAAATTTAAAATTAATTTTAGAAAATTGAATTTACTTTTAGAAAATAGAAATTAATTTGAAAAAAATCTATAAACTATAAATTAATTTTGAATAATAATAAAAAATCCAGAAAAATTAGAATTTAATTTTAAAAAACTGAAAAGATTCTATATTAATTTCTAAAAGTAGAAAAAGTTTATAAAAAGATAAATTAATTTAAAAAAATCTTAAAATCTAGAAATAAATTTTAGAAACTAAAAATAAATTCTAAATTAATTTTTTAAAAACATAAAATATAATGTAGCATTAATGTTATCTTAGATGTTGTGGGATGAGGAATAAAAAGTGTTTGCCAAGTAGGTAATGCACTAAAGTCATACGACAATGAGTCAAATGTTGAAATTTTTTGCAATTAATTTTTATTTGCTAAATTTTTTTAAAATTAATTTTTATCTTTAAGAAAATTTTAGAATTATTATCATATTTTTTCATAATTTTTCAAAATTAATTTCTTTTTTAAGAAATTTTCACTATTTTTAGAATTTTTTAAAGAATTTTTTTCATTGATCAAAATAACTTATTACCTAATTTGATAATGTGATAAAATTATAATAATGTGATAAACTGTCATGTCATTCTAATAATTGGAGACTCACGAATCATAAGTAAGAAAAGGTGATGAAGGAAATGTGAAGAGTATATTTTAAAAAATAAAAAATGATGATGGTTGAAAGTCCCCACAACTTAAAATTATGGGTAAAATCTTATTATTATTATTTTTCTTTTATAAGATATTATATTACTTTAAGAGACCATCATATGACCTCAAGACTTGTAAGTGCTCTTCTTTAGTTTTTCTCCTCCTTTTTTTTTCTTTATTATTTGGATCGACATTTTGACATCTTTATATTTTGGATGAACCATTACAACATTTGGGTTTCATTGAATGCATGCATACTTCTCAAGTCTACATTCCTTTTAATAATCTTTTAATTCACATAAATAGAAGATTTATGTTTGGCACACCATTTAACTAATAATCTTTTAATTCACATAAGTAAAAGATTTCTCTTTGGCACACCATTTAACTGATAATCTTTTAATTCATATAAATAAAAGATTTATTTGACTAAATCCCTACCAAAACTTTTTATTTTCAAAACTTGATATCTTATGAATTTGATTTTCCTATATTCTCACATGCTTACTCATTAATGAATATGACACCTTTTGACAATATTCATTAAGTCCTCAAAGATTCATTTCTTCCATCTTTAGACACAAGTTTCACTCTTTAATGAAAATTTATTGAACAACAATAACTAATATTAGAGTTATAAACTATTTAGGTTAGAATTCTAGTCTATTTTTAACCCATAAAATAAGGAATGATTGAATTTAGGGCACAAGGTCAAATATATATGATGTGATCTCACTTATGCATCTTTTAATTGTGATATTAGCAAGTTTCTTCCTTGCATTATTGTTACCTTATAGATTTTCACAACTTGCTAATCTCTTTATTACAATGACATTTTATTGTGAAGTCCATTATATAGCTAGTTGCCTCATTTTTTTTTTCTTTATTTTCATTATAAAGCTCATTAAAATGCTCAAATAAATGATCATGTATTTGATCAATGTCTCATTTTGATTAGCCTTTCTATATTTTTTTGAATCTCAACCAAGTTAATTTGTCGAAAAATACTCTTTTTAGACATGTGGTGGATCATATATATGATCAAAAGATTGAAGAGATCTACAAATATAATGAAAATACAAGTTTGAAACCTTGTTCTTATAATTATTAGCTTATTAATATCAAAATGGATTGATAGCAATAGAAGTATTGTCACTCAATTAGATTCATTTTGTTTTTTCAATTAGGTTATACTTGTATATGGGCTAATCAACATAAACAAGTAAGAATGATAAACTTTTCTCTAGTTTAATTCTCAATTCTTTATTGTCTGACATGATCTAACCTCTCATTCATAATGTTAATTTCAATACTCCCTTTGAATTGATGTAATGAAGAAAAAAAAATCAACATTATAGACTTCATTGTCCACATAATTGAATATATTAGGCAACAACTTTAGTAAATGGTATCACTTTAAACATTTATACCATTGTTATAAGGGTTTGGATGATGACCCAAATCAAGGACTATAACAAAGACTGAATTTTGTCAAACTTTGGCACTCGAGGAATCTCATATAAGAATGGATTTAACTACCATGTAATCTCATTTGCAAGTGATGATACCTATTGGTGCTCAAACAATTCTTTACAAATTTATTTAGTCTTAATGACATTCATCAATTTTTCATTCATACTTTAAGATTTCATACTATATAGTTCATTATTCAAAATCTACCATCCACTTCAAAAAGGATCAAATAAGTGATACCAATTGAAAAACTTAAGCATAAATAAAAGGTAGGTAAAGATCATTTTCTTTGTTAGCTTAATGCAGTCTAAACTTTTAAGAGCATTTGACTCTTCTTATCATATCCTTAACAATTGTACTTATCTTTTTATACATTAATGTGTTTATGTCTTATGTCAACTAATTTCACCCTTTTTATCTCTTGTCCAAACTATTTTTATCAAGGGACTCATTGCTTAAGATGCATAGAAATATTAAATGTTTGGTCAGTGGGTTAAGCAATACATGAGAAAATTTAGCAACTTCTAGGTGCTTGTTTTCAAGTATATATGACATTCAATGTCATAAATTTACCAATACAATTATTACATATTATGGTTTATATGTACTCCTAATTTTTGGAAAAGATTAAATCTCAACTTGTATTTATTGATTGTATAAAGGTATAAATTAATACAATCAATTCAAGCTTCACATCCTTCACTAACATTATTATATGAGCATTTCATGAAGATTTAATACTCACATTGAATCCTTTAGCTCAATCTTGAATATCCTTTGAATTCCTTAAAAACAAAAGAGCAAACTATATCATTTGACAAGTGAAATACTTCTTAAACTCTTTTATGAGATCAATTCTTATATTTATCAACATTATTATGCAAGGAATATTTACTATTTAATAATTTTATTATAGATTCAATAATTTCTTAACCTATTCATGGTAAGTAATATTTTCACATTTAAATTTAAAATATGAGGCGGTATAAAATTTTTCAATACTTTACTCTCTCAAGGTTGTAGTGGATTTTATGAAGTGAAATCTCTCGAGATTTAATGTATTTATAACAATACTACTTGTTATGACTTATGAGTGATTAAAAAAGAGACTAACACATAATAATGTTAATATGAGATCAAAAGTTCACTATTTTTGCAATTATCTTTCTTATTTTAATGTTTAATTATCTTTATTCTAATTAATTCTTGTAAAATTTTTGTTTTATACAAGACAATTTTTTTAAATTCTTCATGTTTATGAACCCTCACTAAAGTTTAGATCTCCTACTAAGAATTAAATTCCTTATAACATTTTTAACATCTATATTACGTAACATAAATAATTTCATATGCTAATAACTTCATAGTAAAAATTAACTCACATAATTTTGCAAATGACTCTAAAGCATATAATTTATTAATTTTCAAAGATGTCATTATTCACAGGTAATATGACATAACATGTTTGAGTCATTTACAAAGGCGTACTTAAATAAGACATGATATATAAATTCAAAATAAATTTACATAAGCATTCTCTTAACAAATTCAAATCATGAAATTACATGTAATTTTGTAAAAGTTTTTTTTTTCTTTTGGTGTGAAAGGATTGTAGAACATATATTAAAAATAGCATAATGCAATTACATAATCTTATAGACATATTCATTATATGCAAAAAAAAAAAAAAAATTTATCATGAATTTGTAGTGACTTCTTTTTTTTGTAGAAGGAGATGGTTTTAAATAAGTTTATTTGTTTTTGAACTCTTCGATGAAAGGGTCTTTTAGTTTATGAGGGTTTTCAAATTTGGAATGTTGAAAGGGTTTGAAAGCAGGTTGTTTGATTCTTGTGATTTCAGGTTTTGTAAGGGTCTTTTGGATGGTAGACTATTGAATCTAGTTTTCTAGATAGTTCAGTTAAGTACCTATGGTATGAAGATGTGTATTAGAGAAATTGTTTTGTTGGATGATCATTTTGGAAAGTTTTTTTGAAGAATTGGTTGCTTGGGGAATTTTGTAAGGTGCGAGATCAACAATATTCTACTAATGGGTGAATTTGGTTTGTTTAATAGGAGGGTTTTTTTGACTCCATGACTTGGTCATCTAAAGAATTGATTTTTGACTCTATAACAAGATTTGTAGATTTTTTGAATGGCTAGATGTAATCCATCTAAGGTGTATAGTTTAAGAATTAGTCAAAAAATAAAATGTGTTTTTTGTGAAAAGAGAGAAAAGTATAGTAATCCTTTTGGATTTCTTGTCTTTTTTCGAGAAAATGTTTAAAGAAATAATTTCTTTTTTTTTTATGTTATGTAAAGCATAGAAATTATGATGCAAAATTTTTTTGTTAGGTTCAAAATCATTTTGTAAATCATATTTAAAACATTTTTTCTAAAACATGTAATTCATTTTGAATGTTTTCTGTGATTATAGAAGGTGTTGGAGAGGTTGAAGATGATTGTTCTTAAGGGTTTATATAAATGGGATAGGGAATGTTTGTATGATAATCTACTGTTTAGAAAGAAGTAGTTGGAATATTTGAGTTTGAGAATCTTAGAGGTTTTATAGGTAGGTTTATGACACAAGGAATGCTGGAAACATGCCTAAGGTCAATTTTAGAGGAAATGGAATCTTCATCAATGAATCTAAAACTTGTAAATCTCTTATTGAAGGTAGGATAATTTTTCTGTCTTGGAATTGGTCTATTTTGAAAATTTATATGTTTAGTTTAAGCTATTTTGGAGGCTAGGGTTTAACTGCTCCTTTAAGGATTTAGTCATTGACATTAAATTTAGAAATTTTGTAAATGTAATCCTTTTGGACTTTCAGAATTTCTTAATAATTAATACCTTTATTGAAATCTTCTAAAGTAATCTCCTTAGTGTTGGCTATTCTTTAGTTTTTAAAACTCTCAGAGGTAAAAGAATTGGAATAGGAAGTAGTTTTATAGAGAATCAAGTTCATATTGAGGAATTGGGGTTTTACTCTCACTTAAGAATTAGGACTTAGGCATAGTAGACTTCTTACAATCCACAAGCTCTCAAGGGTCTCACAACATCCTAGTGACTTAACCAGGTCGAATGGACAAATAATGACTAGCAAGCTATAGACAAAAAACACTTAGAAGTATAATGCACTTGACACCATAATACAAAGTATGCTTTACACCTCAATGCAAAATATAAAACAAATATTTTTCAAAATGTACCTTATGTTCCAATGTAATGAAAACAATCAAGAAAAACTTTGATATCACTTTGGGGCATGCAAAAACACAATTTTGAGAAATTGTAATTTTATTAATGAAAACTTTAAGTATAAAGGGGGAAATTTATATGGTAAAAGGGAAGGGGAAGTGAGGAAGAATACACGAGAAAGAGATTGTAAATTAGGAAAATAAGAGTCTTAAACGAATGCCTTCCAAATCCTTTTAAGCTTCCTTTTATAGTTAAAAAGCAACAGAGTAGCGGTAGATAGACGAAATCTCTTTTCCAAAAGTGGCTTAGGAATTTTGTAGAGCTAACATCTTCTTTTTGTAAAGTAACTTTTGTTTTTTCAAAAGCTACCTTTACATTTTTGAAAGATGCTTTTACCTTTTGTAAAACCAGTAGTCACAAACACTTTATCTTTCTTTTCCATTAAAAGATGTTTTGTCGTTTTATGGAGGTGGCAGTCACAGGCCTTGTTTCTTGGAAACCGCCAAAAGCCATTTTTGTAAAGTCTCTTTAAAAGTCTTGAGTTTCTATCTTTGGACCACTAAAAGATAGTTTTCAATGGTTTTACAGTTGGTTGTCCTTAGCAAGTTTTATTTTTGGTAGTATGTTGAAACAGTTATCCTTATTACTTTCTACATTTTGTAGGGACAAGGGCTCACTAATTTTTAATTGGAATGAGTCTTGTTCTAAAGAGTTTTAAATTGCAATAACTGTTATATTATTTCAAAATATTCATCTTTAGTTTGGGTTGTAGTTAAAAGGGCTATTAAAAAGGATTTTTTAGTAAAAAATGTAGTATTTAGAGCCTTAATTTGTAGTGGCTAGACCAATATGGGCTAATTTATATTGTCTGACCATGTTTTTTGTGGTGGATTTTGGTAATTTATGGGATTTTGAATGAGTCTTACCATTTAATTTTAAATTTTCTAATGAGAATAAGAGTATCATTTTGTATGTGATAGTCAAAATACTAGGCTAATACCTATGGAACATAAGGTACATTCCTGGTCTCTTCAAACAAATGAACTTTAAACCATTGCCTCTTTTAATTCTAAACCAGAATCCAAGGAGGTTAATACTTTTATGAAAGACCAGCAAATCCTTGTAGAACTTATGAAATATATCACTAATCCGAACCTCCAAAAGGTATATCCAAAAAACCTTTTCAACACCTTCCAAAAACAAGAAACCAAATAAAACATTTCAAACACTACTCCATCAACTTCTAGCCCACCCTATGATTTTGCTACAATTTTAGCCAAAAAGAACTTAAGAAAACCTAACCCATTCTGTAAGAACTCCAAATAGAAATCAAGATCATTAAAATAAAACCTCGAGAGCTCTAACAAAAATAATAGAAAGATAATCAAACCCTCTAATTTCTTCTTTCAAGACATTTAAAAAGAATCCCAGAAAGTGATATTGAATCATATTAGGAACCCTAAAACCTTGAAAAAGTTCCAAATGATTTTCATTTTGTTTTGGAACAAGTTACTTCTAGAAAATATTTTAGCAAAATCACTTTGGTTTTCTCAACTAACTTTAAACTAGACACAATAACCTTGTTTAACATAGGTGAAAATTTGAACTATATAAAATAAGGAATTGTTCCAAATTGTTTTCAAGGAAAAACAAAAACAAAGAAAAACTCTTAAGTGCAAACAATTCAAGATAACCATTATGATTAGAACCATTGCTTTCATTCAAAATCAGTATTTTCAAATTAGAACTTCTTTTGTTCTTGTTAAAAATATGCATTATATGGTGATTCTAGAAACACTATTCATAAATCTTATTACCCCTTATACTATCAATTATGATCATATCATTTTGAAAACAAAATCCTAAAACTTCATTTTCCTTTTTTTGAAGCCCTAAAAACTAGGAATTTAAACCTTATTAAAGCTCATTCCATTTATGAAAATAAGATTTAGACTCTCATTCAAGCCAAACAATAAAACGTATTTCGCTTACAAAAAAATCTCTCAATACAAAGAATTCAAAATTAGTTACAAAATCCTTTTGTTTTAGATAAAATCTCTATTTTAAAACAAACTATTCAAAATGAACTTTGTTTTGATCTTCCAAATGCTTTCTTAAATAAGAAACAACACATTATTGATTTACCCTATGAACTAGATTTTAATGAAAACAAATTTCCTACAAAAGTTCAACCTATCCAAATGAATGCAAAACTAAAAAGTTATTGCAAAAAAGAAACTTAAAATATAAAATCCAAAAAACTAATTTCCAAATCTAAATCACCCTGGTCATGTACTATTTTCTATGTCAACAAATTAGCAAAACTAGAAAAAGGATTTATTGCAAAAACTTCACTTTGGTTAGGCATTCCAAGATTAGTCATTAACTGATCCTCTCAACAAATGACTTAAATGCATTAGGCATCTTATACCTAACAAAAAGGATTCATTGCAAAAGCTTAACTCTGCTTACATTTTTTCCAAATTCAACATGATGTATGGATTTTGGGAAATTCAAATTGATCCAAAAGATAGGTACAAAATTACTTTCATTGTTCCATTTGAATAGTATGAATGGAATATGATACCATTTGGCTTGAAAAATACTCCTTTAAAATTTCAAAAAATTATGAATGAGATTTTTCAATTATATTCAAAAATTTATCTGATTCACATTGATGATTTTTTGATCTTTTTAAGCTTGGTTGAATAACATTTTAAATATTTACAAACTTTTTTCTATCTCGTTAAATACAATGGACTTATGATATCTCAGTTTAAGATATCTTTATTCCAAATTTGAGTCAGATTCCTTGGACATTACATCTCACCCTTCCATTGAAAGAGTCCTTTCTTTCATAGACAAATTTCTTGAAAAAATGACTAAGAAAACCCAACTTTAGAAATTTTTAAGAACTTTCAATTATCTTTTGGATTTCATTCCAAACATGAATCTTATTTCAAAATCTTTACATGATTGTCTCAAGAAAACCCTTACTCCTTGGACTCTTTAACATATTGTTAATGTCTAACAAATCAAAACTATGGTAAAAAAAATTCCTTGCTTTCATCTTCAAGATCCCTTACTTCCAAAAATTGTAGAGACTAATGCCTCTAAATTAGGATATAGAGGTATTGTCAAACAAGTCAAGGAAGCTAAGGAACAAATCATACAGTTTGTGCTTGCGCATGGAAATGATTGCCAACATAATTATTCCACCATAAAAAAGCAGATTTTATCCATTGTCATATGCATTACAAAATTTCAATGTGATTTACTTTATCAAAAATTTCTTTTATGTATTGATTGCAAGTTTGTAAAATAAATTTTACAAAAAGATGTCCAAAATATTGCATAAAAACAAATTTTTACACAATGGCAAGCCATTTGTTCTGCATTTGATTTTCAAATTGAGTACATAAGAGGAGATAGAAACTCTATTTTTGATTTTCTAACTCAAGAATTTCTTCAAAATAGATCCAAAAATGCCCAAGAAATCAAAGAATAAGGGTAGAGCTGCTATTCAAAACCCAAAGAAGAGCTTAGCCTCTACTCCAAAATTGGTCCAAGGCAAAACAAAAAGTAGTCCAAAACCCATCTCAAGTTTACCCATAAGAACCTAGATGGAAAGATTGACTAACCAAGAAGGTCAATCTTTAAAACAATCTCCCTTTCTTGTACTCTTCCTCACTTCCCCTTCCCTTTCACCTTGTAAATCCCCTATTTTGTGCTTAAAGTTTTCATTAATAAAATTACAGTTTTTCAAAATTGTGTTGCTGCACACCCAAAGTGGCATTAGAGCTTCAAAGTGGTATTAGAGCAATTGTTGATTGTTTTCATTGCATTAGAATATAAGGTACATTCTACAAAAAATTTGTTTCATATTATGCATTAAGGTGTAAAGCATACTTCTACATTGTGGTGTAAAGTGCATTATACTTCCAAGTGTATTTTGCTTATAGCTTGTTGTTCATTGTTTGTCCGTTAGACATGGCTGAGTCGCTAGCATGTTGTAAAACCTTTGAGAGCGTGTGGATTGTAGGAAGTCTATTATGTCTAAATGCCAGTTCTTGAGTCTATTATGTCTAAACCCCACTGTTGATCTTGCACCTTACAAAATTCCCCAAGAAATTGATTCTTCACAAAAACTTTCCAAAATGATCATTCAACAAAACAATTTCTCCAATACCCATCTTTACACCATAGGTACTTAGCTGAACCATATAAAAAACCAAATTCAATAGTCTACTATCCAAAAGACTATTACAAAATCTTAAACCACAAGAATCAAACAACCTATTTTCAAAACCTTTCAACCTTCCAAATTTCAAAACCCTAAAAAACAAGAAGACTCTTTCATCTAAGAAATAAAAAACAAATTAGATTCTTTAGAACCATTTCCTTATACAAAAAAGGAACTCAACACCTTGGGAAACAAGTCTTAACTAGATTCTTCTTACTTAGAAGAAGAACAACTTACCAAATAACCCTTACAAGTTTCTAAACCCTAAATCAACCATATCTCATGGCCAAAACCCATATCTAGACTCACAACTCCAGATCTTCACCTTGAAAATAAACCAAACACATTAATCTAGTACAAGTTTAATATTTCTTCCATTTACAAATGGAATATTAATGGCAGTCAGTATACAACATCCTTTGTTTTCTACAAAAGGTGACTATGGTAGCAAATATTTACAAACCCTATGATAACACCTTACACAAAACTATTGTTGAACTCTTCATAGTAGGATTTCCAAGACAACTCAAAGGCTTATGGGATTACCATCTCACTAGTGATCAACAAGATCAAATCCTTAAACCCATAAAAATCACAGAAGACAATGAACCCATCTTAGATAGTTTAGGTAATCCTATCGAAGATTTTATAGCCTATCTTCTCCTTATAATTTCCCTCTACTTCATAGGAGACCCTTTTCATCTTAGAGACAAAAATGTGGAGTTACTTACAATTCTTAGATGTAAGAAACTTAGTAAATTTTAAAATTATAAAAACACATTTCTTACTAGTGTCATACTTATGGAAAACTCTAACTAACCCTTTTGAAAAGAAAAATTCCTTGCAGGACTACCAATCCTTTAAAAAGTTCCACATGATTTTCTCTTTACTTTGGAACAAGTTACTTTTAGGAAATTTTTTATCAAAATCACTTTGGTTCTCTCAGTTGATTTCAAACTAGACACAATAGCCTTATTTGACATAGGTGCAGATTTGAATTGAATAAAATAAGGAATTGTTCCGAACCATTTTCAAGAAAAAACCAATGAAAAACTCTTAACTGCAAACAATACCAAGACGACCATTCCAAAGAAAACCATTGCTTTCATTCAAAATTAGTATTTTCAAATTAAAACCTCTTTTGTTCTTATTGAAAATATGCATCATATAGTTATTCTAAGAACATGATTCATAAACCTCATTACCCTTTTTATTGTCAATTATGATGGTATCATTCTTCAATAAAATCCCCAAAACTTCATTTTCCTTTTCTTGAAGCCACAAAAGTTAGAAATTTCAACCTTATTAAAGCTCACTCCATTTATGAAAAATAAGATTTAGACTCTCATTCAAGCCAAACAACAAAATCTTTTCTACTTACAAAAAGATCTCCCTTTATAAGGAATTTAAAACTAGTTACAAAACCCTTTTATTTTAGACAAAATATTTGTTTTAAAACAAATAATTCAAAATGAAATTTTTTCTAATCTTCCAAATGCTTTTTGGAATAAAAAACAACACATCGTTGATTTAACTTATGAACTAGATTTCAATAAAGAACAAATTTTTATAATAGCCCAGCCTACCTTGACAAATGCAAAACTAAAAAGTTACTATAAAAAGGAAATTCAAGATCTAGAGTCCAAAAAACTCATTTCTAAATCTAGATCACCTTGGTCATGTGTTGCTTTCTATGTCAACAAATCAACAAAACTAGAACGAGGCACTCCACAATTAGTCATCAATGGCAAACCTCTTAACAAACCCCATAGGTGGATTAGGTATCCTATACCTACCAAAAAGGATTTGTTGCAAAAACTCCACTCTACTTACATTTTTTCCAAATTCAATATGACGTTTAGATTTTGGCAAATTTAGATTAATCTAAAAGATAGGTACAAAAGTGCTTTCACCGTTTCATCTGGACAATATGAATGGAATGTGATGCCATTTGGTTTGAAAAATTCCCCTTTAGAATTTCAAAGAATTATAAATGTGATTTTTCGACCATATTCAAAATTTTTTCTTATTTACATTAATGATATTTTGATCTTTTCAAGCTTTATTGAATAGTATTTTAAACATTTACTATCATTTTTCTATACTATTAAATGCAGTGGATTTGTGATATCTTAGTCTAAATTATCTCTATTCCAAACTAGAATGAGATTCTTTAGACATTACATCTCACAGGGAACCCTCACTCCTATTGAAAGAGCTCTCTTTTTTGCAAGCAAATTTCTTGCTAAAATCATTAAAAAAACCTAACTTTAGAGATTGTTAGGAAATCTCAATTATATTTTAGATTTCACTCCAAACATGAATCTTCTTTCAAAAACTTTTCATGATCATCTTAAGAAAACCCCTACTCCTTGGATTCATCAACATACTACTCTTATCCAACAAATCAAAACCATGATCAAAGAAATTCCCTATATTCATCTTTTAGACCCCTTCCAAAAATCGTAGAGATTGATGCTTATGAATTAGAATATGAAGGTATTCTCAAACAAGTCAAGGAAGGCAAAATTTCATTTATGCATTGATTGCAAATATGCTAAAGAAGTTTTACAAAAAGATGTCCAAAATATTGCATCAAAATAGATTTTTGCACTATGACAAGCCATTCTTTATGCATTTGATTTTCAAATTGAGTACATAAGAGGAGATAGAAACTCTATTCCTAATTTCCTAACCTGAAAATTTCTTCAAAACAAACCCACAAATGCCCAAGAAATCAAACAATACGGACAAAACTCTTATTCAAAACCTAAAGGAGAGCCTAGCCTTTGTTGTAAAACCAATCCAAGCCAAAATAAAAACCATATGAAAACCCATCTCAAGTTTACCCATAAGAACCTGGATTGAACAATTGACCAATGAAGAAGGTCAATCTTCAAAACAATCCCTAAAACCTGAATAAGAAGCTTAGTCTTCTAAAACTCTTAAAAATAAACTCCAAATCCAGAAATGGATGATGGAAAATCTTTACAAAACTACAAATGTTCTTACAACACTTTAGGGTTTATCTAGCCTACAAAAATGGTACAAAAAAGATGGTAAAAGTAAAGTATTATCTTCAACCTCAAAAGAATTTCAAAATCTTCTTCAAAATATTTTGGCAAAAATCATTTTCAAAATATATTTGGCATACAACTAGGATTCTATGAGAAAAATCCTTTTCATACCATTTTTCTATCAAGATGGTACTTTAAACCACAAGACCTTTCTAGACCCCAAGCCTATTATATGGCCATCCTTGAAATAACAGGTTAGTTCGATTCAACCACTTTTACCTTGATAAAGCACATAATGACCCTACTTATTTAACCTACCTTATATTATAAATTATCCCTCCATAAGATTGGGGAAAATACCTTTTGAAACTTAAAACCTTCCTTGTTTCCTTCAAAACCAAGCAAGTTATTCCCAAACCTTCTCATATTTAGATTATCAACAAGCTTGGTATAATACTTTTTTTATCCAAAACCTGAAGGGTAGCCATTCATGGTTATTCTACTTTGATACAAAATTTAATCCTACAAAAATTCTCAACTGTTTTAAACATTAGTGGAACTATTTTGGCTTTACCTTTGATATTCTGGTTCTAGAAGTTCAAGAAAGTTATGACCTATTCAAAACCCAATATGAACCTTTTGTTAATGAGAAAAAGCTTTCACCATTACTCCTTTTCTCTACAAAATTTTTCCTTCTATGGTATTCGCCTAGTGTTTTGCCTACTACACATAGGATGATACTCTTGTTCTCATTAGAAAATTTAAAATTAAAAGGTGGGACTTATCCAAAATTCCTAAAAATTTACTAAAAGTTTCCATAAAAACATGGTTGAATAACATAAATCAGCCCATATTGGTCCAACCACTACAAACCATGGTTTTAAATACTACATTTTGGGCCTAAAAATTCCATGCAGTAGCCCTCTTAGCTATGGCC
This sequence comes from Bruguiera sexangula, assembly GCA_020141445.1. NCBI lineage: Eukaryota > Viridiplantae > Streptophyta > Magnoliopsida > Malpighiales > Rhizophoraceae > Bruguiera > Bruguiera sexangula. The sequence continues at coordinate 4,856,171 of JAHLGP010020643.1, forward strand.
TAAATTGAAGATGAATATTTTGTAATAATGTAATAGTTATTGTTGTCTAAAAACTCTTCAAAACAAGACTCAACTCATTTAGAAAATAGTGAGCCCTTAATCCTATAAAGCCTATAATGTAATAAAGATGATTGCTTTGGCATACTACCAAAAATAAAGTATGCCAAGGACAACCAACTATAAAATCATTCAAAACTATCTTTTAGATGTCCCAAGATAGAAATTCAAGACTACCAAAAAGGCTTCACAAAAATAGCTTTTAGCGATTCCCAAGAAACAAGACCTGTGACTGCCAACTCCATAAAATGACAAAATAACTTTTAATGGAAAGGGACACAAAGTGCTCATTACTACCAGCTTTAAAAAAATAAATGCATCTTTTAAAAAAGCAAAGGTAGCTTTTGAAAAAGCAAAAGTTACTTTACAAAAATCACTACAAAATTCCAATGCCACTTTTAGAAAAGTGATTCCATCTATCTACCACTACTTTGCTCCTCAGCTATAAAAGGAAGTTTAGAAGGATTTGGAAGGTATTTGTTTAAGACACTCATTTTTCCAATTTAGAATCTCCCTCTCTTGTACTCTTCCTCACTTCCCCTTCCCTTTTGCCTAGTAAATCTCCTCCTCTACACTTAAAGTTTTCATCAATAAAATTACAATTTTTCAAAATTGTGTTGTTGCATGCCCTAAAGTGGTATTGGAGCCTAAACTATCATTTTCTCAATTGAATGACTTTGATACCACTTTGGGACATGTAGAACCATAATTTTGAAAAATTGTAATTTTATTAATGAAAGCCTTAAGTATAGATGAGGAGATTTATAAGGTGGAAGGGCAGGGGAAGTGAGAAATAGTACAAGAATGTGAGTCTCAAATGAATGCCTTCTAAATCCTTATAAGGTTCCTTTTATACTTGATATGTAAAGGAGTAATGACAGACAAATGGAATATTTTTTCCAAAAGTGGCTTTGGAATTTTGAAGAGCTGATATCTTCTTTTTATAAAGTGACTTTTGCTTTTTTAAATGCTACCTTTGCTATTTTGAAAGATACCTTTGCTCTTTTGAAAGATGTTTTTACTTTTTTGTAAAGCTGACAATCAAGAGCACTTTGTCTCTCTTTTCTACCAAAGTTTGTTTTGTCATTTTGTGGAATTGGTAGTCATGAGCCTTATTTCTTGGAAACTGCCAAAAGCTATTTTTTGTAAAGTCTCTTTGGTAGTCTTGAATTTTTGTATTGGAACCACCATCTCTTGGAAACAAAGTCTCTTTGGTAGTTTTTTAATACTCCAAAGGTTAACTTTGTCTAAATGAGAGTATTAAATAAATGCCTTCCAAATCCTTTTAAGCTTCCTTTTATACCTAAAAAGAAGAGGAGTAATGGTAGATAGATGGAATCTCTTTTCCAAAAGTGGCTTTCAAATTTTGTAAAGCTAGCATATTCTTTTTGTAAAGTAACTTTTTTTTTTCAAAAGCTACCTTTATTTTTTTGAAAAATGCTTGTACTTTTTGTAAAGTCAATGATCATGAGCACTTTGTTTCTCTTTTCCACCGAAAGTTGTTTTGTCATTTTATGGAGTTGTTAGTCATGGGTCATGTTTCTTAGGAATTGCCAAAAGTTGTTTTTGTAAAGTGCCTATAGTAGTCTTGCATTTCTAACTTGAGACCACCAAAGATAGTTTTGAATGGATTTATAGTTGGCTATCCTTGGAATGCTTTATTTTTGGTAGTATGCCAAAGTAGTCATCTTCATTACTTTATAGACTTTATAGGGATAAGGGCTCACTATTTTCTAAAAGAGTTAAGTCCTGTCTTAAAGAGATTTTGGATTGTAATAACTACTACATTATTGCAAAATATTCATCTTTAGTTTAGATAGTAGCTAACTAAGAGGGCTACTGTATGGGATTTTTGAGCCAAAAATGTAGTATTTTGAGCCTTGGTTTATAGTGGTTGGACCAATATGGGCTAATTTATGTTATCTAACCATGTTTTTAGAGTAGGTTTTAGTAGTTTTTCAAGAATTTTGAATAAATCCCACCATTTAATTTTAAATTTTCTAATAAGAACAAGAGTACCATTTTGTGTGTGATAGTCAAAATTCCAAGCTAATACCCATGGAAGAAAAAATTTTGTAGAGAAAAATAATAATGATGAAAGCCTTTTCTTATTAACACAATGTTCATCTTTAATTTTGAATAGGTCATAACTTTTTTGGTTCATTTAAATAATCTAGTAGGTTGTCATCAAGACTTCCTCTTAATGATTTTTGTAGTATTGAATCAATTCATTATACTAAGTATTTATATTAAAATTTGCTCGATATAAGGAATATTTTTCCATGAAGATCTTTTGAATGGAATCTTCTGTGGCCAAAGTGAATGCCTCTTATTGATACCCAACAAACCAATTGGTTGCCAATGTTTTGGACCTCCAATTTTGTATCTATTGAATTAATGGAATTGTATAATCCCAAATACCTTATCTAAGAAGATTGGGCTAGCAGCAAAATTGACCATGCATAGTGATTGCATGTTTTGCCAATTCAATTTTATTTATGTATTATAGAGGTGAAGATTCTATTCTTAAATGGACATAATGATCTCCACTAGCCATCAGTTGTAATACAAGTGATGCTATTTTTTTGCCCACCTAGTTGAACTAATCTAGATCATTGAAATTGATACTCATAAGCATTCTATAGTTAATGACCAACTAAAAAGTCATGTACAGGTGTTCAAATTTGTAAGATTGATAGAACTCTAAATCAATATTGGCTTTGTAAATTAAGAAATCTAATTGGGAAGAACATGTTATTCTTTCAATGGGATCTACATACACGTTTGGAGTTGTTGCTAGTAGCTTAGTCCTTCTTTTAGTGGAAAATAGCTAGTTTCACAATATGTTGTGATACCTTAAAATTGTTATGGAGAGGTTGTCATTGTTTTGAGGAATTTTTAAATTTGAATAAAGGACTTTTCAAGTCATTCTTGCCTTTTTTGATTGACAAGAAAGATTACATCTTGATAGTTTTAAATGTGATGATAAAAAGTATTAGGGAAGAAGAAGAATCAACTATGGTTAATTTCATTTATCATAGTGGGAGATAAGTGTTGGGTTTCAATCATGGATGCACTCATAAGCTTTAAATATTGCAAAGCCAACTCACCTTTTTGGTACTTTTATGTTTCACTCAAGCTCATGGGATGTTGTGTTACCTCTTTCAGTGATTGAGTTGATTAATGAGGCCATTAAGACCGTTAATGTAGTCTTATAGTTTTGAAGAAAGATTACTCTCACCTTCTTGTTTCAAAAGAAAACTAGAAGATGGTACTGATGAGGTTTTGAAACTATCTCTAGTAGTTATGGGGTTTTTTATGAGATTTTTATCCATAACTTTTGGGTTTTGTGCAATAGACATTCCAACTAGTTCTTAATGAACTAAAGTGTCTATGAAAAATGTGGGTCCTATGTATTTTTTACATGCTTCTAAAGCATTTTGCAAATCATAAGATCCTTTGTACTAAACTTTAGGATGCAAAGAAATTGGTCTCAAATTTTGGAAAATTCAGTGAAAATTCCCAATAATGCACCCTTAAAAATGCAATAATAATTTTAATTAGAATTTTAAGATTTCGTAAAGAAATATTTTGCTAATGTATTCATGACATGGAGAAAATTAGAAGTTTTTCTTTTTGATATCCAAACATTATCAAGAAGGCATTAATGATCAAATTCCAATTTTATATTTTATACATATCTAAATAAAAAAAATGGTTTTTGGAAAGAATGTTGTTTGAAGGAATTCTTTAATATCTATGAAGTTTTCCATGTTCTTGCAAGATAAATCAAATTTTGAAAAGAATAATAAATTTTTGGAATAAAATTTTTTGCAATTGGTTATAGCTATAAAAAAGATTTTTTGTAACCAAAAATTTTTCTTTTTCTGTAATGTTCTTCTCTTATAGAAGAGATTTCTTTGACTCTTAGCAGATTAAGGGTTGCAAGTTTAGATATGAGTTTTTGTAATGGTCTTCTTTTATGGTTAATCTAGGTTTTAGGCATTTGTAACTGGGGTTTAGGTTTTAGTCTTGAAGTTTGTTTCATTTGTTTGGAAAGGTCCTTCATTTGATTAATCAAAAGGGTAAGAATTGAAACTAGAAATTTGTATTAACAATTTGAAAGTTTGAGATTTAAGGGGTCTTGGCCATAAGATATGGTTGAATTATGGCTTAGAAACTTGTAAGGGTAGTTTGGTAAGTTGTTCTTCTTCTGATTGAGAAGAATCAATTTGGGATTTATTTCCTAAGTTGTTGACTTCCTATTTTGCAAAAGGAGATGGTTCTGAAGAAGCTAATTTTGTTTTTGATTTCTTGGATTAAAGGGTCTTTTGGTTTTTGAGGGTTTTCAAATTTGGAAGGTTGAAAGGATTTGAAAACAAGTTATTTAATTCTTATGGTTTTAGGTTTTGTAATGGTCATTTGGATGGTAAACTGCTAAATTTGGTTTTTTGTATGGTTTGTTTAAGTACTTATGATATGAAAATAGGTATTGGAGAAATTGTTTTGTTGGATGATTAGTTTGGAAAGTTTTTCTTAAAAATCAGTTTCCTGTGGAATTTTGTAAAGTGCAAGATCAACAATATTTTGTTGGTTTGTCTAAGAGGAGGATATTTTGACTCTATGACTTGGTCATATGGATTAGTTCAAAGAGTAGACTTACTCCAATAAGTCATAAGGTTTGTAGATCTTTTTGGAAGAAGATTTTTGGAATGGTTAGATGTAATCCATTTGAGGTGCATAGTTTGACAACCAATCACAAAATAGTATCTATTTTTTGTGAAAAGAGAGAAAAATATAATAATTCTCATAGTTTTCTTGTCCTTTTCAAGAAAATGTTTGAAGAATTAAATTCTTTTTTTTTTATTATGTTATGAGAAGCATAGAAATCATCATGCAAAATTTTTTTGTCAAGTTCAAAATAATTTTGTAAATTATACTCAGAATATTTTTCTAAAACATGCAATTCATTTTGGATGTTTTCTGTGATTAGAGAAGGTGTTGAAGAGGTTGGAGGTGATTGTTCTTAAGGGTTTATGTAAATGAGATAAGGAATGTTTGTATGGTAATCTGCTCTTTTGAAAGAAGTGCTTGGACTATCTGAATTTGAGAATCTTGTAGGTTTTGTAGGTAGGTTTATGGTAGAAAGAATGTTGGAAACATGTCTAAGGTTAATTATAGAGGAAATGGAAGCTTCACCAATGGATTTAAAACTTGTAGATTTTTTATTGAAGGTTAAGACAACTTTTCCATTTTAGAATTGGTCTATTTTGGAAATTTTTGTGTTTGGTTCAAGCTATCTTAGAAGTTAAGGTTTAACTGCTCCTTGAAGGATCCAGTGATCAGGAAGGGTAATATCTTTCCATTGGATGGATCTAGGAATAATAGTGTTTGAATGAAATAGATTTGTTTGTAAGATAAGAGTTTCTCCTTTTTGGGATTGGAACTTACGTTTGGATGCAAATGTAGAAATTATTGTTTTTTAATGAATTTTATAAATCAATGCAACCTAAATGAGTTTTGATTTGTAAAATTATACTGTGTAAAATATTTTTGCAAGATAAAGAAATAGTGAGATTTGGATAACAATTGAAAGAAATAGGTCCATAATAGAGACTAGACTCTATGGAAGAAATAAGAAAATTTTGGAAATTTGTAAATTTAATATCTCTAAGGACTACTAGAATGGAAGTTTTCAATCCATCTTTTGTAAGGGGTTTGATACCTACTTGTACTAAACCAATATAAATGTATTTGTAATGTCTATTTTTGTGATTTTGTAAAGAATTTTGAGAAAGAAGATGAATAATTTCAAAATTTTTGTGAAAATTGAATCTTTTTCTTTAGTTTTGATTGTAAAATCATTTTTGAAAATATTTAAATTTGGAAATTTGTTAATGTGATACTTTTGGACTTTCAAAATTTCCAAATCATCAATACCTCTATTGAAATCTGTTAAAGTAATCTCCATAGTATTGGTTACTCTTTGATTTTCATAACTCTCAGAGGCAGAAGAATTGGAATGGGAAGTAGTTTTATAAGGAATTGGATTCATATTGAGGAATTGGGGTTTTACACACACTCAAGGATAAAGGCTTAGGCATAGTAGACTTCTTACGATCCATAAGCTCTCAAGGGTCTCATAATGTCTTAATGACTTAACCACACCTAATAGACAAATAATGACCAACGAGATATAGGCAAAAAAACTCGAAAGTATAATACATTGACACTATAATGCAAAAGTAGACTTTACACCTCAATGCAAAATATGAAACAAATTTTTTATAGAATGTACCTTATGTTCTAATGCCATGAAAACAATCAAGAATGGCTCTAATACCACTTTGGGGCATATAGCAACATAATTTTGAAAAACTGTAATTTTATTGATGAAAACTTTAAGTATAAAGGAGGAGATTTATAGGGCAAAAAGGAAAAGGAAGTGAGGAAGAGTAGGAGGGATGATATGAACTCCTATTATTTGTAAATGGAACCCAACACCAATGTTGGTATAGGATCGTTTTAACAAAGATTAAGGGATTTTGGAGTTCTGACCCAATGATTATAAACAACCAAGAATCAGAACTTAAAGATTCAGATGCCACTCCTAACAACAAAAATGTTGAAGAAGATAAGTCTATTAAACCAACACACTCAAGTATGAAAGTTCATAATTAGTTCTCAAAGAACCAAAGAAAATAGCTCATACATTCATCATGTCTCGTCCTCCCCTCCAACCACCCTTTTTATATGCCAACCCCCCTAAAACCCTAGCTAATAAGATAGGCTTATTAAGGAAATTTGTCCAATCTACCAGCCACCCTTTTTATATGCTAATAAGATGAGCTTATTAAGGAAATTCGTCCAACCCACTAAATAATAATAAAGACCCATGAAAGTAACCCATTTAAATGTCCAAACATGGGCTCCCATATCCAATTTCCTTCCGAAGGTCATGGTTCTCAAATTCCTCCATAGATAACACATTCGCAAGCCTTGGTGAAGCCTCCATCATCTTTAACTCATACTTAGCAACTTCCTGATAGTAAATGTCACACAACAAGTTATTGAGAGCTTTCTCTATTTTCTTTGACCTTGCCCTTGTCATTGGTCCTCCAAGGTTTTACAAAGTATCAACTTCCTTGTTGATTTGAGCAAGTACAATATGGCTTCTATCATTCTCACTCTCCTCAAAATGATTTGTCCTCAAATCAGCACCTACATTATCAAAGAGAAAGGGAGAAAGGTCAGAAACATTAAATGTTGCACTCACATTATACTCACTTGGCAAGTCAAGTTTATATGCATCATCATTGACTCTTGCCACCACTTGGAAAGGACCATCTCCCTTGGTTGCAACTTTGATTTCCTTTGCTTGGGAAATCTATCCTTCCATAAATGTACCCAAACTCAATCACCAAGTTCAAAGGTGATATGCCTATGACCTTTATTGGCTTATGTTTCATATTGTTTGGTTTTTCTCTCAATGTTAAGCCTAACTTCCTCATGAAGTTTCCTAACCACTTTAGCCTTCTTTTTCCCATCTAAATTAACCCTGTCCTATATAGGCAATGGTACTATATCCAAAGGAGATAATGGATTAAAACCATAAACAAGCTCAAAAGGAGAATAACTTGTGGTACTATGAACAACACGATTATAGGCAAACTCCACAAAAGGCAAACACTCTTCCCAGGTTCTAGAGTTCTTACCAATAACAGCACGCAACAATGTATCAAGAGTTTGATTTACTACCTCAGTTTGTCCATCAATTTATGGATGGCAAGTTGTAGGAGACAACAACTTTGTTCCAAGCTTACCCCACAATGTTTTCCAAAAATGGCTCAAAAATTTTGCATCGTGATCTGACATAATACTCTTCGACACTCCATGTAGGCGAACAATCTCTCTAAAAAATAAGTCTGCAACATATGTGACATCATCTGTTTTGGTGCAAGCAATGAAATGCGCCATCTTCAAAAACCTGTCAACTACAACAAGAATACAATCTCGGCCCTTCTTGGACCTAGGTAACCCAAGAATAAAATCCATAGAGATGTTGGTCCAAGGTTCACAAGGAATTTCTAAGGGCATATACTTACCATAGGGCAAAACCCTAGACTTAGCTTGTCTATAGGTAATACACTTGGCACTGACTCTTTTAACATCCCTTTTCATATGTGGCCAAAAGAAATGTTCATTTAAAACATCAAAAGTCTTTTGAATGCCAAAGTGTCCCATTAAACCACCCCTATGAGCTTCCCTCATAAGTAATGCTCTCATAGACCCTTGAGGAATACAAAGCTTATTTACTCTAAACAAATACCCCTCATGTCTATAGAACTTACCAAAGGCAGCTTTCTCACATGCAGTATATACATTACTAAAGTTAGCATCATTAGCATACAAATCAATAATGTGCTCAAATCCCAGCAACTTAACGCTCAAAGTGCTAATCAATGTGTACCTACATGACAATACGTCAATAACAACATTTTCCTTACCTGATTTGTATTGAATTACATAAGGAAAAGTTTCAATAAATTCAACCCATTTTGCATGTTTCCTATTCAACCTACCTTGCCCCTTCAAGTATTTTAAAGACTCATAATCAGTATGAATTACAAACTCCTTGGGCCAAAGGTAATGCTGCCATGTTTCTAAAGTCCTAACAAGTGCAAACATTTCTTTATCATAAGTTGGATAATTCAATGTTGCCCCACTCAACTTCTCACTAAAGAATGCAATAAGTCATTTCTCTTGCATGAGAACTCCCTCAATCCCAATACTTGATGCATCACATTCAATTTCAAAGATCTTAGAAAAATCAAGCAAAGCAAGAAGTGGTGCATTGCACAACTTAGTCTTAAGCAAATCAAAGGCATCATGTTGTTCCTTACTCCACACTCTTTTTAATCACCTCACTCAATGGTGTAGCTATGGTACTAAAATCCTTAATGAACCTCCTATAAAAACTAGTCAAACAATGGAAACTCCTTACATCACTCACACTCTTAGGTGTAGGCCATTCTTGAATTGCCTTAATCTTCTCTTTATCAACCTCTATGCCATAAGCAGACACAACATAACCCAAGAAAATAACATGATCCTTGCAAAAATCGCATTTCTTCACGTTGGCATACAATTTCTCTTTCCTCAAAACATCGAGCATGCAATGCAAATGTTCAACATAGTCTTCTAAATTCCTATTGTATACCAATATGTCATCAAAATAAGCCACAACAAACTTTCCTAAGAATGGTCTCAAAACATGATTCATTAATCTCATAAAAGTACTAAGTGCATTGGTCAAACCAAAGGGCATAACTAACCATTCATACAAACCATGCTTGGTCTTAAATGCAGTTTTCCATTCATCTCCTTCCCTCATCCTAATTTGATGATACCCACTCCTAAGGTCAATTTTAGAGAAGTAACATGCACCATGTAATTCATCTACCATATCATTAAGCCTGGGTATAGGATGTCGATACTTAACTATTATTTTGTTGATAGCTCTACAATCGACACACATCCTCCAAGATCCATCTTTCTTTAGCACAAGCAACACTCACACTGCACATGGACTCATGCTCTCCCTTACATGTCCCTTCTTCATCAACTCATCAACTTGCCTCTGAAGCTCCTTTGTCTCCTCAGGATTACTTCTATAAGCTAGCTTATTAGGAATGGGAGCCCCAGGAATAAGATCAATGTGGTGTTCAATCCCCTTCCTTGGTAGTAAACCATCTGGGATCTCCTCAGGGAATACATCATTATAATCCTGCAATAAAGATGAAATAGCACTAGGCAAAGATGAATCAAGGTCAGTGTTAGAAAAATAAGAATCCTTGTAAAGGATCAAGATTATTTGTTACCTCACTTGGAAGGCAACCCTAACATCTGCTCCTTTTACAAACACACTCACTTGTTTTTTTTCATCTTCACTCTTGTGAACCTAACCCCCCTTGTACTTAGCACTCTCACATGTGTTTACCTTCTTTTTCTTTCCCTCACTTTCTTTTCTCTCAACTCTCTCTTTCTTTTCGCTCTTCCTCTTCTGCTTACTATCATAAAGTCTCACTTGGTCTTCATACACCTGTTTTGGAGTCAATGGAACAAATGTAAATGATTTTCCATCCATGGTGAAAGAATAATAGTTCTTATAACCATCATGCAAAACTTTTCTATCAAATTGCCAAGGACAGCCCAATAACAAATGCATGGCTTGCATAGGTACAACATCACAAAACAACTCATCCTTATATCTGCCAATGGAAAATGGAACCATAACTTGTTTAGTCACTTTCACCACTCCACTATTTTTCAACCATTACAAATTATATGGTATAGGATGTTTGGTTATAGGCAAGTTCAATTTTTCCACCAACTTTATACTTGCTACATTAGTGCAACTACCACCATCGATGATCAAGTAATAGAGTCTATCTTGAACTAAACATTGAGTATGGAAAATATTTTCTCGCTACATCTCAACATCATCCTCCCCCTTAACCTACACACTAAGGGCTCTCCTTGCTACTAAAAGCCTTCCACCATGCTCTAGATACTCTATCCCTTCATCAACACCACTAGCATCCTCTAACGGCGACATTTGGTCTTCATCACTAGTGTCATTGCCAGATAAGTAGTCACCATTCTCCTTAAGGTATATGGTTCTCTTGTTAGGACATTGTGAAGCCACATGACCCCTACCTAGACATCTAAAGCATTTGATGTCTCTAGTTTTTCCTTGGGTGCCCTCAATTTTTTCTTCAAATTTGGCCCTTTCTAGGCTACCTTTGCTAGTCTGGGGTCTATATGAATTAGTTTTAAGCTTAGAAGTCATCTTCTTTTCCTTCTTCCCCCAGTTTAACTTCTAAACAGATGAACCTAAGTTTTGATTATATCTAGAAGTGCTCCTTCCCTTAAGTTGCCTCTCAACTTTCATGACAATGTGTGCCATGTCTTGAAGCTCTACATAGTGTTGCAGTTCTACCACATCAGCTATGCTTCTATTCAACCCTTGGAGGAACCTAGCCATGGTTGCCTCCCTATCCTCCATTACATTTGCCCTAACCATAGCAATTTCCATCTCTTTATGGTACTCTTCCACACTCTTGGAACCTTGCATAAGGCTCTGTAACTTGTTATACAAGTCCCTATAATAAGAACTGGGAATAAATCTCCTTCTCATCACAGTCTTCAACTCATTCCAAGTTTCTATGGTTCTCTCAAAATTTCTTCTCCTGGTGGTAACTTGCTGGTCCTACCATACAATAGCATAATCAGTGAACTCTGCCACAGCTAACTTCACTTTCTTCTCCTCAGAGAAGTTGTGGCACTCATATATTAATTCTACCCTTCGTTCCCAATCCAAATAGACATCAAGGTTAGCTTTCCCTTGGAAAGAAGGTATTTTCATTTCAATACTACTAAGATTTTTGTCTACTTTTTCCTTCACTCTATTTTTGTTATCCCAACCTCCATTGTGCCTATCATAAACATTTCCATTGCCTTTGACTCCCCTACCATTCTAATTACTACATCCTCCTCTAAAGCCACCTCTAAAGTTTCTACTAGCATTATCGCCATCATCATAATAACCATCGCCATCTTCACTAAAGTCATGTTTAAATTGCTCCTTCATGACCCTCCCAGCTAGCCTCTTAGGATTGACACTCAATTCCCCATCTATTTTATCCATACTATCTCAAACTTCCCAAAACATTTGGTCAATCCTATCAAACTTCTACTCTAAGTATTTCATCAGTAATTTGAAATCTGGAATAACTACTTCCTCCTCTCCATGTGAGAAATTGCCTTCTTTAGCATTAAATATTGTATATGCAAGATTGTTAGTAAATAAAGAATATACCTTACAAAACTCACTCCTTTGCGTGTTTGCTCTCCACTCAACTATAGTAGTCCTCAACTCCCGTGTTTCACACAATGAATTGCAAGACTCTAAGAGCTCTTTCAATAATTCCAAGCAAACTAAATTCGGAACAAACAAAACTTGACTATATCAATCCTAAACCTACCTTTTTAGAGAAGTGACACAATCAAGAAGATGGGCAATAAAGCAAATAGAATGAAAAGGAATTCAATGATATGAGCAATGCAATCAAACAACAATCAATTATCGAATATAATTGAGTAAATGACCAATTGACCAATGGAACCATTTTTTTTTTTGGTTAACTAATGGGTATTTTTATAAAAGGAACAAATAGCTGAAAGGCGACCAAAGAAATACACGATTTTTTTCTTTTTTTTTTTCTTCTTTGGTTATTCAACCAACAATGAAGGATACACGAAAGAGGTGATAATAAAAGTATAACTAACTTGAGTCAAAAATCAGGCTCTAATACCAAATGATATGAACTCTGATTATTTATAAATGGAACCTAACACCAATATTGGAATAGGATCGTTCTAACAAAGGTTAAGGAATTTTGGAGTTCTGACCCAATGATTATAAATAACCAAAAACCAGAACTTAAAGATTCAGACACCACTCCCAACAACAAAAATGTTGGAGAAGATAAGTCTATTAAACCAACACACTCAAGTATGAAAGTTCAAAATTAGTTCTCAAAGAACCAGAAAAAATAGCTCATACATTCATCATGTCTCGTGCTCCCTTCTAGCCACCATTTTTATATGCTAGCCCCCCCTAAAACCCTAGCTAATAAGATGGGGTTATTAAGGAAATTCGTCCAATCTGCCAGCCACCCTTTTTATATGCTAATAAGATGAGCTTATTAAGGAAATTCGTCCAATCTGTCAGCCACCCCTTTTTATTTGCTAATAAGATGGGCTTATTAAGGAAATTCGTCCAATCTGCCAGCCACCCCTTTTTATATGCTAATAAGATGGGCTTATTAAGGAAATTCGTCCAACCCACTAAATAATAATAAAAACTTATGAAAGTAACCCATTTAAATGCCCAAACATGGGCTCCCAAATCCAACTTCTTTCCCAAGGTCATGGTTCTCAAATTCCTCCACAAATGACACATTTTCAAGCCTTGGTGAAGCCTTTATCATCCTTAACTCATACCTAGCAACTTCCTGATAGTAAATGTCGCATAACAAGTTATTGAGAGCTTCCTTTATTTTCTTTGACCTTGCCCTTGTCATTGGTCCTCTAAGGTTTTTCAAAGCATTAACTTCCTTGTTGATTTGAGCTGGTACAATATGGCTTCCATTAAGGGAGATTGTAAATTGGGAAAATAAAAGTCTTAAATCAATGCCTTCTAAATACTACTAAACTTCCTTTTATAGCTGAGGAGCAAAGGAGTAGTGGCAGACAAATAGAATCTTTTTCCCAAAAGTGGCTTTGAAATTTTGTAGAGCTAACATCTTCTTTTTGTAAAGTAACCTTTTCTTTTTCTAAAGCTACCTTTGCTTTTTTTAAGGATGCTTTTATTTTGTGTAAAGTCATTAGTCACTAGCACTTTGTTTCTCTTTTCCACTAAAAGTAATTTTGTCATTTTATTAAGTTAGCAATCATAGGCCTTGTTTCTTGGAAGCTACCAAAAGCTATTTTTCTAAAGTCTCCCTAGTAGTCTTGAATTTCTATCTTGAGATCACCCAATGGTTTTACAACTGGTTGTCCTTGAAATACTTTATTTTTGGTAGTATGTTGAAGTAGTCATTTTCATTATTTTATAGACTTTATAAGGATAAGGACTCACCAATTTTTGAATGGGCTAAGTCTAGTTCAAAAGAGTTTTTGGATTGCAATTACTATTGCATTATTACAAAATATTCATCTTCAGTTTGGGTCGCAGCTAAAAGGGCTATTGCATAGGATTTTTGGGCAAAAAATGTAGTATTTAGAGCTATGGTTTGTAGCAATTAGACCAATATAGTCTAATTTATATTATCCATTAATGTTTTTATGGGAGGTTTTAGTAATTTTTAGGGATTTTAAATAAGTACCACCATTTAATTTTAAGTTTTCTAATGGGAACAAGAGTATCATCTTGTGTGTGATAATCAAAAAATGCTAGGTCAATACCCATGGAAGGAAACACTTTGTAAAGAAAAGGAATAATGGTGAAAGCCTTTTCTCATTAATAGAAGGTTTATATTTGGTTTTAAACAAGTCATGACTTTCCTTTACTTTTAAAACCCAATTATCTAGGGCATAGTAAAAATAGTTCTACCATTATTCAAACCAATTAGGAACTTAGGTAGGGTTAATTTTTATATCGAAGTAGAATAACCATAAATAACTACTCTTCTCATTTTGGTTGAAAAAGTTATTATACCAGACTTGTTGATATAATGCTAGTATGAAATGGTTTGGGAATGACTTGCTTTGGTTTTGAAGGAAATAAGGAAGGTTTGAAGTTTTCGAAGGTATACTCCTCATTCTTGAGGAGAAATAATTGGTAATATATGATAAATTGAATAGGTAGGGTCAATATACTTTATCAAGGTAAAAGTATTTGAATCAGACTAAGTTTTTTATTTTAAGGATGGTTATATGTAGGCTTGGGATTTGAAAAGGTCTTATGGTTTAACATACTATCCTAATGGAAAAATTTTTTGGATAGTACAAAAAGGATTTTTCTTATTGAATCCTAGTTTTATGACAAATATATTTTGAAAATGATTTCTATCAAAATAGTTTAAAGAAGTTTTTAAAATTCTTTTTGAGGTAGAAGCTAATCCTTTACTTTTATCATCTTCTTTGTACCATTCTTGCAAGGTAGATAAATCTTAAAGAGTTATAAGAACATATGAAGTTTTGTGGAAATTTTCCATCATCCATTTTTTGATTTGGAGTTGATTTTTAGGTGTTTTAGAAGACTAAGCTTCTTGGTTAGGTTTTAGGGATTGATTTGAAGATTGACCTTATTGGTTGGTTAATTGTTCAATCTAAGTTTTTATAGATAAACCTAAGATGGGTTTTAGACTAGTTCTTGTTTTGGTTTGGATCAATTTTGAAGTAAAGGTTAAGCTCTCCTCCAAGTTTTGAATATGAGATTTACCCTTATTCTTTGATTTCATAAGCATTTTTGGATTTGTTTTGAAGAAATTCTTGGGTTAGAAAATCAGGAATAGAGTTTCTATCTCCTCTTATGTACTAAATTTGAAAATCAAATAGAGAAAGATTGGCTTGTTATCATGCAAAAATCTATTTTGATGTAATGTTTTAGGCATCTTTTGTAAAAACTTCTTTTGTAGACTCGCAGTCAATGCATAAAAGAAATTTTTAATTGATTAAATCACTCTAAAACTTTGTAATGCACATGACAATGAATAAAATCTCTTTTTTGATGGTTGAATAATTGCATTGACAATCATTCTAATGTACAAATACAAATTGTATGACTTATTCCTTGCCTTCCTTAACTTGTTTGAGAATACCGACATATCATAATTCAGAGTCTCTACAATTTTTAGAAGTAAAGGGTTTAAAGGATGAATTCAAGGAATTTCTTTGACCATAGTTTTTATTTGTTAGACAAGAGCAATATACTAAGGAGTCTAAGGAGTAAGGGTTTTATTGAGACAATCATGCAAAGGTTTTGAAAGAAGATTTATATTTGGAATGAAATCTAAAACATAATTGAAACTTCCTAAAAGTCTTTAAAATTAGATTTTTTCGGTGATTTAGTCAAGAAATTTTTCTATGAAAGAAAGGGTTCTTTCATTGGAAGTAATGGTTCCCTATAAGACATAATGTCCAAGGAATTCCAAGAGTTTGAAAAGAACAAATTTACAAGTTTTCAAAATAAAATTTTTTCTAAAATGATTTTACCATTAAAATTATTCAATATACAAAACCTTTTAAAACCATTTATTTGCATTTTCAAAAATCTCTTTAAAACCACAAAAAAAAACTATAAATACATTCACATATGATCAGTGCAAGTAGGAATCAAACTCCTTACAAAAGAAAAATTGAATACATCAATTCTATCTATTTTACGTGACACTACATTTACTAACTTGTAAGTCTCCATGCTTAGTTTAGTTGAATCTAACCTTTGTAGTGGACCAATTTCTTTGAATAGTTGCCCAAACCCAACAATTTCTTTAAGTGATAAAAACTTTTGTAAAACATGGTTTTACAAATCAAAACTCACAATTACAACATATTGAACAGATGTATTCTAGTCACATTAATTTTAAAAATATATTATGAAGACATGACATTTGCATCTAAATATAAGTTCCAATCTTAGAAAAGTGAAACTCTTTTCTTACAAATAGACCTTACCTAATCAAACATTATCCTTCCTATATCTATTCAATGGAAAGACATTACCCTTCTAGAAAACTAAATTCTATAAGGAGTAATAAAACTTTAACCACCAAAACAACTTAAACCAAACACTAAAATCTCCAAAATAAACCAATTTAATGATGGTAAAGTTGTCTTAACCTTTAATAGAAGATCCAATAGTTCTAGATTTATAAAGGAAGCCTCCATATCCTTTATGCTGGACATAGGATATGTATCTACCATCCTTTCTATCATAAACCTTTACTTAAAGTGTCATATACCATTACATCCATCTAGATTCCTTACCTCAAATTTACTATGTACCTCTTTCCAAACTACAAATTTTAATACAAATATTTCTTAATCTCATCTATATAAACCCTCAAAACCAATTAGGTCCAACTTTACCGACTTCATTGACAATTATAGAAAATATTTTAAATGAATTGTATGTTTTATAAAAAGAATTTATAATTAACAAAAAGTATTTATATGAAACTTTTTACCCTTCCCATAACTCTGAAAAACGAGCATTATTTTGCACAATTTTTTTTGTAAAATTGACACCAAAGTCAAAAACATTTTTACAATTTTATCTTTAAACATGTATATATTTTATTTTTTGACTAGTTTAAAATGTATGCATCTTAAAATGATATTTCATATCCTTTTAAAAACTATACAAATCTTGTTACTTTCAAGAATAAAACTTAAAAATGGGTTATTATAGATGAGAAAGTCATAAAGGTAGAACATTCACCTCTAAGACCAATTAATTTAGCTCATCAACAAAAAATCATAGATCTAACCACTTACAAAATTTCACAAGAAAATGTCTCTTATAAAACTTTCTAAAATGATCATTTAGCAAAATAATTTGTCTAATGCTAATCTTCATACCATTAGAACCTAATTGAATTGAATAGAAAACCACCTTTGTAAAACAATCACTATAAAACCACCTACAAATCTAAACAATCACAAAATAAAACATTATATTTTCAAACCATACCAGATTTCAAAACATACTAAACCTTAATAAACCAATGATGATTTATCCTAACAATTAAAACCCACCTAACTAGTTTAAAACATTCATCTCCAAACACAGACAAAAAGGAAATAAACATATTAGGGTAAAATTCAAAAACAAAAATGTTCCAATCAAAACCTCAATTAAATCGTCTCTATTGGTCAAAGCTACTTCCAGCCTTACAACCCTAAACTTAGACATTGAAAATAAATTAAACACATTAGTCAAATACAAATTCAATACCTTTTCCATTAATGAATGGAACATAGATGGCATATCAAAGTACAAGATTCTTAGTCTTTTACAACAAATGACCATGGTAGTCAATGGCTATAAAACTCAAAACCAAACTTTAAATAGAACTATTGTTGAACTTTTAATTACAAGATTTTTAAGACAGTTAAAAGGATAATGAGATTACCATCTTACAAATGAACTTTAAACTAGTCAAATATATATATATATCTATGCTTTGAGGTTTGAAATAAAGGTATAAAAATCGTTTTGAATCTCATGCCTTTTTTGGAGAAAATTTTTCAAAAACCAATTTTTTTTTCTCAGTATTATGCGAGGCATAAAAATCATTATGTAAAACTTTTTTTTAGGTTAGTATCAAAGCGAATCTTCGATTATTTTTATTGCTTAGAACATCAAGTATTTTCTACATAAGTCATTCATATTTTTGCATTATGGTACATTTCTGAGTGTTTTTACTTAAAGTTTATTGGTCATGTAGCTTATTGATTGTGTGATAGAGCATTGGAAGACCTTTGAAGAACTTTGGTATCTAAGCCTCAATTTTTAAAATATGAACACGATTATCTACATAACTACTTTTTATTCCAATTCTTCTATCTCAAAAAGGTTTGAAGCTCGTAAAATAGCCAACATAAAGAAGACAACTATAAAAGATTTCAATAGAGGTATTGATGAATAGAAAATTTTGAAAGTCCAAACAGATCAAATTTACAAACTTTCGAAGTATGACAGGTTTTTGTATAAGGTTTGGTATACCTTTTCCTATTAGGTTCTAAGAGTTTTGGAATTCCTAAGTTGAATTGCTAGTAGAAATTTCCAACTTTAAAACAGGGTTGTTTCATTTCCCATTTAAGGTGTTTTTGGAGTTTAAAGTCTTGGCAGATTTTGAATCTTTTTTATTGGATAAAACTAATCAATTTTCTATAAGTTAATCAATCATAAGGAATAGGGTTTTCGTAAGTGGTTCTAAGGGTTTGTCTAGTTTTTTTTCCTAAAAAGGTTGGGAGTCTTGTAAGGAATTTTTTTCTTTCTAGAAGGGTTGATTTGAATCTTCCTTATGTATGACTCTTGTAAGGAATGTATTTTTGTAATTTTGGACTTTGCTAAATTTCTTAAATCTAAAGTTTGTAAGTAACTCAACATTTTTGTCTCTAAAATAAGATGGGTCTCCAACAAAATGTAAGGAAATGGTCAAAATAAGACAAACTACAACATCTTTTATAATGTTACCTAAACTATTGAGGATAGTTACACCATCTTCTACAGTTTGGATAGCTTGGAGGATTTGGTTTTGTTGGCCACTAGTGAGATGATAATCCTACCAACCTTTGAGTTGTCTTAAGAATCCTACTACCAGGAGTTTAGCAACAGTTCTTTCTAGGGTGTTGTTGTGAGTTTTGTAGACATTGGTTGCCATAGTCATTTATTATAGAAGACTATGGTTATTGTATTTTGACATGTCATCAATATTCCATTCATAAATGGAAAAGGTATTGAACTTGTATTAGTTTAACGTGTTTGGTTTATTGTCTATATCTAAATTAGGAATTATGAGTGAATATATGGGTTTTGATTGGAAAATACAGTTGATTTGGGGTTTGGAAAGTTGTGGTTCTGGTTTGAAAAATTCTTGTTCTTGTTTTTGTCCTATGGTGTTAACTTCCTTTTTTGTAGATGAAGATGGTGGTTTTAAGAAGGTTAGTTTTGTCTGATTTCTTGAATGAAGAGATTTGATATTTGCAATTATGTATTAAGTTTGGGAGGCTTTGAAAACAAAATGTTAGATTTTGTTAGTTTCAAGTTTTGTAATAGTTTATTGGATTTGGCTTTCAATTCTTTTCAGCTAGGTTCCTATGGTATGTAGATAGGTATGGATAAGTTGTTTTGTTGAAAGATCATTTTGGAAAGTCTTTAGAAGTGTTTGACTCTTTAGGTAGTTTGTAAGGAGCTAGATCAATAGACTTTTGTTCATAGACTATCTAGACTTGTCTAGAAGGTGGATGTTTTGACTTTATGACTTAGTCACCTAAGGTAATCCATTCTTTGGTTTTATTTTGTGAAGTAACAAGGTTTGTAGATTTTTTGAAAGGGTATAGATAATCTATTTGAGATACATAAACTTCAAACTAGTCAAAAAAACAACATATGTGCTTTTTGTCAAAAAACTAATTTTTTTTTTCAATATTATGCAAGGCAATCGTCACATAAAGGCTTTTTGTTAAGTTTTTCTTTTTTTTGTTGCTAAAACATGCAATTCATTTGTAATATTTTCTATGATTGATGATGGAGTAGGTGAAGTAATGTGCAATTGTTCTTAGGGATTCTTGTAAATAGGGTAAGGAATATTTGTATGACAATTTGCTATTTAGAGAGAAGTGCTAGGTGTATCTAAAGTGGAAAAGCTTGGAAGTTATTGCTTTGAAAGTAAATTTATTAAAGATGGAATGGTGGATACATGCCACAAATCTATGGTAAAAGATACAAAAGTTTCATCAGTCGATCTAAAATTTACATATCTTCTATTGAATGTTAAGACAACTTTTCCGTCTTGGAATTAACTTATTTTGGAAATTTCTATGCTTGGTTCAAGTTGTTTTGGTCGTTTGGATTTTACTACACCTTCTATGATCCAGTCTTTAAGAAGAATTATATCTTTTTATTGGATGGATTTGGGGATAACAATGTTTAATTAGATAAGATCTATTTGCATAAAAGAGTTTCTCCTTTTTAGGATTGAAATTTATTTTTAGATGCAAATCATAATTTCATAATGAATTTTGAAAATCAATGCAATTGGAATTGATCTTTCTAGCATGCTATAATTATGAGTTTTGATTTGTAAAACCATGTTTTGTAAAATATTTTTATCATTCAAGGAAACAATAAGGTTTGGATGACAATTGAAAGAAATAGGTTCCCTATAAAGGTTATACTCTTTTCAATTAAAAAGAGTTATATCTTTCCATTAAATGAATTTAAGGATAACAGTGTTTAATTGGATAAGATCTATTTGTATAAAAGAGTTTCTCCTTTTTGGGATTGAAATTTATCTTTAGATGCAAATGCATAAATCATAATTTTATAATGAATTTTGAAAATTAATGAAACTAGAATTGATCCTTTTGGCATGTTACAATTATAAGTTTTGATTTGTAAGATTTTTATCATTTAAGAAAATAAAAAGGTTTGGATAATAATTGAAATAAATAGGTCCATTATAAAGGCTATACTCTATTGAGCTAAGAAGCGAATCTTGGAAATTTATAAATCTAGTATTGGTAAGAAATACTAGAATAAAAGTATTTAAACTTACTTTGTAAAAGGTTTGATGTCTACCTATACCAAGCTAATATGAATGTACTTGTAATACTTATTTTTGTGATTTCAGAAAGACTTTAAGAAAGAAAATAAATAGTTTCAAAAGGTTTTGTAAGCTAAATATCCCTTTCTTCAATTTTAATTGTAAAATCACTTTTGAAACAATTGTATTTTGAAAATTTGTAAATCTAATTTTTTTGGACTTTTAGAAATTTCCAGTTATCAATACCTTTATTGAAATCTTCTATAACTATATCCTCTATATTAGCTATTCTAGGATTTTCAAAGTTTTTAGAGGTAAAAGCATCATAATAAAAGTAATTATACAAAGAATTGGGTTCATATTTGGGAAATTTGAGCGTAAGCACAATAGATTTCTTACAATCCACAAGTTCTTTACAGGTCTTCCAATGCCTTATCATACAACTCAATGGGCCACATAACCAATGAGGAGGGATAATTTGCAAGAAATGTAGTATTTAGGGTTTTCGTTTGTAATTATTGAGCTTATATAGGTTAACTTATATTATCCAACCAAATTTGCATGATAGATTTAAGTAAATTTTCAGGGATTTTAAATGAATCCCATTATTTTACTTTGAATTTTTTGATAAGGATAATAATATCATCTTGGGTGTAATAATCAAAGTGTTAGGTTAATACTCGTGGCAAAAAGAATTTTATAAAATGAAGGAAAAGTAGTAAAAGTCTTTTTTCATCTTTAAAAGGTTCAAATTTAATTTTGAATAATTTATTCTAGTTTTGAAAGAAAGACAAAAGGTTTTAAATTTTGAAAATTTAGATTCTCATTCTTAAATAGGGATAATTTATACTATAAAATAGGTCGAGTAAGTAAGGTTAGTATGACATTTATCAAGATAGCAATGCTTGAATCTTGCTAACTCTGTTATTTCTAGTAATGTCATATAATAAACTTGTGGTTTGGAAAAGTCTTGGAGTTTGAAGTGCTATCTAGAAAGAAAAAATTTTGGGATGATTTTAAATGGATCTTTACCTTAGAATCTTGATTATATGACCAATATGTTTTGGAAATAAAGTTTTATCCAATATTTTGAAGAAGGTTTTAAGATTTTTTTAGAAAGAAAAGTTGAGGGTTTAGAATTTTATCCTTATCCTATATGTCGAGGTCTTGTACAGTGGATAGACCTTGTGGAGTTGATAGTACATTTGGTCAGCTGTAGATACTATCTATCCATTTTTGGACAAGTAGTTAATTATTTGGGAGTTTTGATGATTAGGCTTCTTAGTTTGGTTTTAAGGATTGACCTTTTGGTTTGAGTTGTTCAATCCAAGTTCTTATAAGCAAGCTCAAAATTGGTTTTGGACTGGTTTTTGTTTTAGATTGGATAAAGGGTATAGGTTTAGAAATGGATGCTAAACTTTCTAATGGGTTTTGGATAAAGGCCTTTCCTTTATTCTTTTTTCTTGGCATTTCTGTTTTGGAGAAATTCTTAGGTTAGGAAATTTGGAATGAAATTGTTTTCTCCTTTTAGATACTTAATTTCAAAATTAAAAATAGAAGTATTACTTCCTATTGGGTAAAAATCTGTTTCAATGCAATATTTTGGACATTGTTTTGTAAAACTTCTTTTGCAACCTTACAATTAATGTGCAAAAGAAATTTTTGATTGAGCAAATCATTTTGAAATTTTGTAATGTACATAACAATGAACAAACTTTTTTTTTATTTTTTATGATAGAATAATTGTTGTGATAATCATTTTAATGTGTAAAAACAAATTGAATGATTTGTTCTTTGTCATGCTTTACTTGTAAATACCTTTATATTCTAATTCAGAGGCATCTATCTCTACTATTTTTGGAAGCAAAGGGTTTGCAAGATGGATGTAAGGAATTTCATGGGATAAGATTTTGATATGCTGGATAAGAGCAATATGATAGAGAATCCAAGAAGTAGGGTTTTTCTTAAGATGATCATGTAAAGATTTTTCAATATGGTTTATATTTGAAATGAAATCTAAAATATAATTAAGACTTCCTAGAAATTTCTGGAGTTGAGATGTTTCTGTAATTTTAAAGATTATCAATAAAGAGTTTTGATTGTGTTGTTACATGCCCATATTGGTATCAAAGCCATCTTTGATTGCTTTCATTGCTTAGAACATCAGGTATTTTCTGCATAAGTCATTTATATTTTTGCATTGTAGTGTTAACATAATACAGTTTTTAGTGTTCTTGCCTAAAGTTTGTTGGTCATGTCCCTCGTTGAGTTTGAATAAGGGCATTGGAAGACCTATAAAGAACTTGTCAATTATAGGAAATCTATTATACCTAAGCCCCAATTTTAAATATGAACTTAAATCTCTGTAGGACTTCTTCTTGTTCTGATTCTTCTATCTCAGAAAGCTCTAAAAATTATAGAATAGCCAGCACAGAGGAGATAACCATAAAAAATTTCAATAGAAGTATTGATGACTAGGAAATTTTAAAAATCCAAAAAAAATCAAATTTACAAACTTTCAAAATACAATTTTTTCAAAAGTAATTTTATAGTTAAAACTAAAGAAAGAAATATTTAGTTTATAAAATCTTTTGAAACTATTTATCTTCTTTCTCAAAAGTTTTACGAGATCATAACAATAAGCATTACAAATATATTCATATTGGCTTGGTACAAATAGGTACCAAATCTCTTACAAAAAAAAGTTTGAATACATCAATTATAGCATTCCTTAAGGTACTAAATTTACAAATTTTCAAAATTCTCTTCTTAGTTTAATAAAGTCAAACCTTTGTAATGTACCTATTTTTTTCAATTGTTATACAAATCTTATTATTTCCTTGAGTGACGAAAATATTTTACAAAGAATGGTTTTAAAAATCAAAACTCATAATTACAACATGCTGAAATGATCAATTCTAACTTCATTAATATTCAAAATATATTACAAAACCATAATTTTTTCATTTTCATCCAAATATAAATTCCAATTCCAAAAAGAAAAAACTTTACTCTTACAAATAGACCTTACTAGATCAAACACTATGATCCTAAGATCCAATAAATGCAAAAACATAACTTTTTCTCAAGATTGGATCCTAAAAGGAGCATTAAAACTCCAACCACCAAAATAGCTTGAACCAAACACAAAAATTTACAAAATAGGCCAATTCCAAGATGAAAAAGTCATCATGATCTTTAACAGAAGATCTATAAGTTTCAAATCTACTAGTGAAGTTTCTAAATCTTCTACTATAAATCTAAGATATGTATTCACCATCCCTTCTATAATAAATTTACTTCTAAAGTCCACATAAATTCCAACTTTTTTCACCTCAGATGTACCAAACACTTCTTTCCAAACAATGAATTACCATACAAATATTCCTTGCATCATCTATATAAATCCTTAAGAATAATCACCTCCCACTTCACCTACTCCATTTGAAATCACAGAAAACATTACAAATGACTTGCATGTTTAAGAAAAAAAAAATGAAATTGATAAAAAGCTTTTACAAAAGTGATTTTACAATTAAAACTAAAGAAAGAGATATCCATCTTACAAAACTTTTTAAAACTATTCATCTTCTTTCTTAAAAGTCTTTACAAGATCACAAAAATAAGTACTACAAGTACATTGATATTAACCTAGTATAAGTTGATATCAAACCTCTTATAATAGAAGATTTGAATACTTCCATTCTACCAATTTTTAAGAATATCAAATTTATAGATTTCCAATATTACCTTCTTAGTTTAATAGAGTCTAACTTTTATAGCGAACCTATTTTTTTCAGTTGTTATCCAAAACTTACTATTTTCTTAACTAACAAAACTAGTTTACAAAACATGGTGTTAGAAATCAAAACTCATAGTTACAACATGCTAGAAAGATCAATTCCAATTGCATTGATTTTTAAAATTCATTACAAAACTATGATTTATGCATTTGCATCCAAATATAAATTCTAATCCCAAAAAGGAGAAACTCTTCTACAAACAAATCATACTTGTTCAAATATTATAATTCTAGGATCCATCCAATAAAAAAATATAACCCTTCCCAAAAGAATGAATCTTATAAGGAGCAGTTAAACCTCAATTACTAAAATAGCTTGAACCAAAAATAGAAATTTCCAAAATAAATCTATTCAAAGATGGAAAAGTAGTCCTAACCTTCAATAAAAGATCTACAAGTTTTAGATCCATTGATGAAGCTTTTGTATCATTTATTATAGATTTAGGACATGTATCCGTCATCCTTCTTACACTAAATTTACCTTCAAAACCCATATAACTTCCAAGATTTTCCATCTTAGATATTCCTAACACTTCATTCCAAATAACATATTATCATAAAAATATTCCTCACTCTATTTATAGGAATCCCCAAGATCACCTCCAACTTCACCTACTCCATTTGCAATCATAAGAAACATTACAAATGAATTGTGTTTTTTAGAAAAAGAATTTCAACTTGACAAAAAATTTTACATGATGATTTTCATGCTCGACATAATAATGAAAATATAAATTAGCTTTTCAAAAATTTTCTGCAAAGAGGGCATAAGATTCAAAATAATTTTTATACCTTTATTTCAAACCTCAAAGCACATATGTTGTTTTTCTGACTAGTTTTGAAATTTATGCATCTCAAATGGATTATTCATGCCCTTTCAAAAAATCTTTAAATCCTGTTACTTCTCAAAATAAAACCAAACAATGGATTATCTCAAACGACCAAGTTATAGAGTCAAAACATTTGTCTTTTGGACAAGTCAAGATAGTTCATCAACAAAACTCTGTTGATCTGGTCCCTTACAAACTACCCCAAGAATCAAATATTTTTGAAAAGCTTTCTAAAATGATCTTCAGTGAAATAATTTCTCAAATACCCATACCCATACCATAGGAACCCAATTGAACTAAATTTGAAAACCAACTTCAACAAAATATTGTCCAAAAAATCACTACAACCTAGGAAAAAGCAATATAAAACAAATTTTCAAACCTTTTCAAACTCCAAAGTTAAATCCCTAGTAAATAAAAGACCCATTCATCTATGAAATTAGAACCCATTTACCTTCCTTAAAACCTTTTTGGTCTACAAAAAAGGAAGTTAACACCTTAGTAAACAAACCAGAATAAGAGTCTTTGGAACCACAATTTTTTCAACCATAGTTACAATCTTCCAAACCCCAAATCAACCACATTTTTTGGCCAAAACCCATATCTACACTCAAAGCTCATGATCTAAATATAAAAAACAAACCAAATATGTTAAACTAATATAAGATTAATGTCTCTTCCATCTATAAATGGAATATTGATGCTAATAAAAGAAAATTTTTTTTGTTACAAAAAGATTTTTTACAAAAAAATCTTACATTATTTACAAGATCCTTTGACTATTCAAAAAAAAAAATCAATAAAACTTTTGAAAATAAGTTTTACTTTGATTATGAAAAATTTTTCTCAAAACATATTATTTGAACCTTTGAATATTTTCCTGCATAAGTTGACAATTTCTAACCTATTTTGTAAGAAAATGGAAAACTTCATAAATATTAAAGGTTTCCACCTTAAAGTCTTCCTTCCAAAATCAAATTTAGCATTTAGACATATACAAAATAGAAAATTAGTATTTGATTAGCAATGCATACTAGACAATCTTTGGAACGCTAGAAGAAAAACCTTTAATTTTCTGCATGTCATGAATGCATTAACAAAATATTTCTTTACAAAATCCAAAAATACCAATTATGGTTATTATTGTATTTTCAAGGGTGCATTATTGGGAATATTTCCTAAATGGTCCAAAGTCTAAGAACAAATCATTCTACATCTTAAAGTGGCATATAAAGGATATTACAATTTACAAGAAACTTTAGGTGCATGTAGAAAATACATAGGCACTCCATTTTTTATAGCAATACGGGCACACAACAACACAATTTGTTCCAATTCTTTTACCTCAAAAAGCTTTGAAACACCCTAATAGTTAAGGGAAAACTTCTTATAAAAATTCTCATAACTACAAGAGAAGTTTTCAAAATCTTATTGTCACCATCTTCTAGTTTTAATTCAGAACAAGAAGATGATAGAATACATGCATATAGTAAAATTCAAAATTTTCATAGTTCAACTTCAAAACTACAAGACCATATTAATGGTCTCAATAATCTTATCAACTAATTGTAATCACTCAAGAAGACAACAAAAAATCCTATGAGTTTGAGTGAAACACAAGAGTACAAAAAAGCAAAAGACAAGTTGGCTTTGGAATAATTAAAGCTTATAAGTGCATCTATGAGTGAAACCCCACATTTATATCTTATTGAGATAAATGAAATCAACCACAGTCGATTCTTCTTCTTCCCTAATACTTTTCACCACTATTTTCAAAACTATGAAAACATAATATTTTTAGCAAATCAAAAAAGACAACAACGACTTTAAAATAATATTCATTACAATTCAAAATTTTCTTAAAGTAATGGCTTTTACTATTGAAGCATATCAAGGTATCATAACCTGGTGTGAAACTAGCTATTTTCCGCCAAGAGAAGGGCCAAGTTGTCAGTTACAACTCCTTACATGCAGAAACATCTCTAGAGAAAGGATGACATGCTCTTACCAAGTTCTTTGGCTTACAGCAAGTGCGTTAATATGTTACTATGAAAAGTATGTCATGTTGCTTTATATGAATGGGATTGGATTTAGTTTGTTTCAGGGGAAAAGTGACTCCTCAAAGATGGCCTGCTCTTTAAATTATCCAATTGAAATTAGTACTTTATGGATAGATGCTAACCCTGGGTGTAGATTTGGAGATTGCACGTTATTCCCTGTAAGTTATTGTTTTAATATATCTATTATTTTGTCCATAATTTCCTCCACTATTTCCTCTGTCTGTTACATAAGTCTGTTTCCTTTGAATAAGTGCAGAGGAAGGAAAGGTGTGATATGAATCATAAATTGCTAAGATGGTTACCTAAACCAATGGAACAGATGGACCTTTTCCCAAGAGTATTTCTTGGTGTTGTCTTTTTAATGTTTATAATGATTATTGCAATGGGAATGGAACAACAAAAAAAGAAATGTTAGGGTTTCAAAAACCACTAGTAAAAGGGATATGTGCTTGATCAATGAGGGGAAGTAACAACTTGATTGGGTTTTGGTCGTAACGTTGGACATGTATTTGGCAATATTAGTTGTATCAATCAATTTTGTGGTAAAACCCTTGTCCATGTTTTGGCAATGAGTTTGTCTTGAAAATGTTGTTTTGACAATGAATGTCGATTATGGTTTTGGTAGAACTTGGGAATAACATATTGTTTCAGTAGTGAATGTCCATTATGGTTTAATAATTTTCCTGAATTGCTAATTTTGGCTTTTGTTTTGAAGACTCTATGTGGGAAAAAATAAACATGACCCAAATAGCTTTATTTTGCTCAACTGATATTCACCGAAAAATAAAAAAAGATAGCTAATAACACGAACACATATAACCCAGACCAAAATGATCACCAATTAACCTGAAATTTCAATCAGAAGGTTGAATAACCCATGTGTTACTTTTGCGTTAAACATTAGCTGACTAGAAGTGTTCCTTTGGCCATGTCCCATATTGGGATGATAAAGAGAACAAATCTTAACTTACTCAAATTTAAAATTGTTGATGTGCTTATGCTCTTGTAATGAGATAGCTAAACATTCAAGGACTGCTAAAACCACATTGTTAAGAGCAGAGGCAACTATCTAAACTGAGAATTACATTTGGTACAATTTATTACAATTTTATATCTTTGTCTCCATAAGAATATTTGTTTTGTATTCACTTAATTTCTTTTGTACCCAAAATATTTTAAGCTCTTTGTTTGGAGCCAAAAATTCCTGGCTCCTTCACTGCATTTAAGCATTCAAGAATATGACAAACTAGTGTAACTAGTGTAGCATCTTAGGATTTGCTAGACAAGATATTTGTCACGCCAAATCAAGAGACATGCACAAGTAAACCAGAGAAAGAGAAACATGCAGCTCTTTTTACTTTTTTGGTTCAAAATAGGGTTAATTAAGGGTGGTACGCGTTGGCTCTCTCTCCTTCTTTCTCTTACTAATTTGGGCATATTGAGATTGATTTTGGATTTGGACGTGAAAGAAAAAGAAAAAAAAAAGGTAGAAAAAGGAAAAAATAAAATAAAATAAAGGAATAAATAAATAAATAAATCAGTATTATTTAAAGTTTAGTCCAATTATAAAGTCTAGACCTATCCTATCACACAAGCCTAGAAAGGGAGAGTTTCAATCATCATTAAGCCCTCAAATAAGCTCAATTAGAGTTTTCATAGAACCTCCAATCCTAAGTCAAATTAAAAAGGCTACTTTTAGACCCGAAAACCCAATTCTACCTAAAGCATCATTGAGCCCTTAAGGAGACCCTCCCCTTCCAAGTCCATGACAAGATAAATAGTATCTAGTCCTTAACAAATGAAATTTACAAGGCTCATGACCCAATACAGATACATGGAAAAAGTACAACGGCAACAACTACTTTTTTCTGTTTTTTTAGGTCACCCAAAGGCCTACTCTCTACTAAAGGTAGCAAAGGTTTCAAATAGGCATCATAGCAAGCCCAATAGACCAAAGCTCTACAAATGGCCGAAGGCTTTAATGGGGTGGGCTTGGGAGCCTGATCGCCGATCAAGTCCAACACTTGGATAAACCATGGCCTACATATTAATAAAAATAAATAAATATATTTCCTCTCATCTCCAGATAGCCAATTAGAAGTCACCAAAATCTTTATAAAAGGAGAGGACTCCAAGCAATAAAAAGGGAGAATGATAGGCAAAGAGTGGGGCATGTGGAGAGAGACAAAGTAAATACACGCAATATATCACAACCCCAAAGGGGGGACAGCAAGGACTATGGTAGTGAGAGAAAAAAGAGACCAATAGCATGTAGGCAGTAGCAAAAGACATAGAAAAAGAGAAAATATAGAGTTGTTAGTGTCATATAATGCATCCAAAAGTGGAAATAGCTATTTTTGGAAAAATCCAAGAAAGTGAGATATCATCAAGCAAATCAAACCACTCAAGCATCACCGTCAACCCTTTTTCTAAGGAAATAAACATTGTTTAAGCAAGTAGCCATAAAAAAACTCCTTTAATATTCTTACCCTCCCCTACATAAAGCACTTTTGATACTATTTTAAGCAATCAAAATGTACATATACATATATGCACACTACATGCGAAGCTAACTACTTTAACTACCATTAAATAATCAAAGTACACAAAGCAAGTGACCAAAGTAAAGGATTTTCCCAGTAACGGCATCTACATCTAAGAAGGGGCTGAGGAAAGTCTCTAAAATGAGTAAATAATCGACTAAAAGTATAGAATTCCCAACAAATGATTGCAAAAGGCTAAGTTTAGCAAGTAATCAATCTAACATGTTAATCTAATTTCCCACTAACTTATTTTATCTAATGTGGCATCTATATATGTCTTAATCTATTTGTATCATTTTTATTTCCATTTCTTGCATTTTTTAAAAAGTTGGCATCTCCGGAGGTCTAAGAATATAAACTCAGCATAACACAGTGTCTACAACAATATAACACACAGAAACAGTAACCTTTTAGAGAAACAGTAACCTTTTAGACCACTTATTAACTTTAGAGTTCATTTCACCTTTTTTAATCTGGTCACTTTAATTTTATAATTATAATAGGTCATCTGTTAGGTTGTACATATTATCACATCTATTTCATACTATTATCACATTCTAGCAACTTAACATACATCACCCAAACAAAAGAAAAAACATCATTACACATGGTTATAAGCCCAGAAAAAAAAAAAACAAAGAAAAGAACCAAAGCAACTAGAGCAAGCAGAGCTTAACTTCCCTCCTATGAGCTACTCTAGCACCTTTCTCCCTTCATTTTCATCGTTTTCTTACTCTTGGAAAGCAGAAACATAAAAGGCTTTTTTTTTTTCTTTTTATCTTTTGTGAATACAAACATTAAATATTTTGAATTTTTTTGTGTTTTGACGCAAGAAATAGGTAGATTGGTTAAAAGTAGGAATACTGACATTTCTGGATTTTTCCAATGACTGGTACCGAAATTTGGTGATTGGCCAGTCACTAAAGCCAGGGTAAATGACACCACCTTTCTCCAATCTTCTTATTTCTTCTTCTTTTCTGAAACCCCTAACAATAAAAGGACGATCAGTAAAAGAAAAGAAAAGAAAAAGTAAAGCAATAAGACAATAAAATTAAAAAATAAATAATTAAAAACTTAACTTCCTAGTTAAATACAACCATCACAAAGAGGAAAGGGAGAGACACACGACATGTCATTCCCACAAATGATGCCAAATGGCAATGTCTTTAACTGGGGGCTTAGCTAATGGTTTGGCTTCGCATTTAGGCCTACAGAACAAAGGAAAACTTGGGTCAAAGATGCTTTCTGACATTAGTACTCTAATCCTCGAGTCAGTATATGTAAGAGTGATTTTGTAGAGAAGAGCAAGAGTTCCCTTCTATAGGGATGGGTTTAGTGCTCGAATTCTCTAAAGAGAAGTCTTACTTGGCTAGAGAGAATCCTTAACTTTTTTACATTTTCCTATATGGGTTTTTAATACTAGAAAAATTAATCAAACTCTTGGGGGTCAGCTTGCATACTATGGTCTGTGATTGTTTACTGGGACCCGAGCGCACTGCTCAAACACAGGCTCGGATAAGGGGCAAGTGTTTGGGCCTACACTTAATGTTTGAAATTGACCTAAGTCCTTATCATACGTCGACTTGACAAAATAATATGCCAAATATTAAGATGTGTGCATCACCAAAGTTTAGACACCGAGGATCCTACAACACCAGATATTTACGTGTTTAAAATAGAAGTTCACTGCTGTGCATTCTATGAACATGTGTTAGACGACCATGTGAACATATGTTCTCAAACTTCCATTGTTATTTTAAAGAGGAAATGCAAATAAATCATTTCTTTTATTCAGAAAGACCAGGTATATTTGACTCAATTTTTCTTCTTCTACAATGTTGAACAATTATATGAGTAGCATTGATATAGCTTTCAATGAATATTCAATAGCTAGAATGAATAACTTATATAAATCATGTCTATTGACTATAGTTGTGTAAAATAACTTCATAATCTCATTTCATTAGAGCTTTAATTATATGATTATTTCAATCTATATGGAAATTTAATACCTTACTCTAAATTATTCAATAGTAAATAATCTAAGTAAGGATTGATCTCATAGAGAGTGCAATCAATTTACTACTCATTAACTAAAAATTAAAGATATTAATATAATTAGGGAGAAAAAGCTGAATTTTAATTATAAACAAATCAATTAAATAAAATAAATTATAGAAAATTCAAATACTAAAAGTCTAGTTTGAGGTTCATTCATAACTATGATATTTAATGAATTTTATCTCCTATAATGTTGTCTCAATTCTAAAAGAACTATCAACTTTAGATAACAACATACTCTGTTACCCAAATTTTTTCTTCAATATTCACTAAGTAAAACAAGCTTTTTACTTAGACTCCAACTAGTATACCCTTAGAATACACATTTTATAGTAATATATTGGCATTTTTTAGAACTAGAAAAATAGGTAAATACAAGTAACAATCACACAAGTTTGGATCCTTTAACCTACTTTGAATTATTCATAACAATAAGAAGAAAATTTGTCCAAAATCTCTTATCGTTATTTCCTACTTAGTGATTAGTAAAAGGATAAAAACAGATCACAATTTTTAATTCTAGTAATTAATATTTGTTTGATCAATTCAACATGCCAAACCAAATTAATTGAACAAAAAATCATTCACTTATTAAATTAGAATAACCCAAATAATTGCATAAGAAAAAAGAAAAATATAACAAAACAATATAAACCGTTGAAATATCAAAAGTTTTGGATTCTCTTGTTGTCTCCCTTTCTACTCTTAAAAGGTGGTTATTTGTATCATAAATAACATACTTAACAACCATTAGCATATCCTAAAGAATAAGGATTTCCTTAATCTTTTAAAATTCTTATATTGGCTTTCAAGATTATTTCAAACTAGATATAGTCAGAATCAGAGTCTAACTCCTTTATGAAAGTTGTAGTATGCCTCTTTAGCTTTCCAATACATTAAGTTTTTCCTAAAACAAAGATCAAGAGGCCAAGTTAAGAGCTAAAAATTGAGACTGATTTAGCCTGGCCAATGATAGATTTTACAGCAAATTCTACAATACTTTAGTTTAGGCTTTTGAATCTCTTTATTGGATGTTCGAGACTTAAGTTATATCCACTTAAATATTTACTACTTAGACAAAAATCCTACTATAATTGGGACTTCTTCTCTAATTAAGACTAGACTTAATTTTTTGCCTTACCTTTGAAATAATGTATCAAGGCCCAAACAAACTTGGATTGGGACTTATAACCCTAATCTAGAAAATTTGAGATGGTTATTATAACTTTATTGAATATCACTTTTCTAATTTAGACCTTTGAGTTAGTGAACAACTTGAAAGAAGTAACATAAGTCAAAATGATAAAATACTGAAAATTTTCCTACTAAAAGCATATATTTTCAAACTTCCTTAAAACATACCTAAGTTACAAAACATATTCTAAATATTTTAAATAGATATATATCTCATTGAAAACAACTAAGTGTAAAAGAGAAAAATATAATAAATTCGCACTCATCAAATTCCTCCTTACATAGCTCCTACACATCCTTAAGCAAAACAAAGTCAACTCCAAAGAATGGTAAACTAACTATACATTAATTATACCTCAAAACACCACTGCAAAAAGACTCATTATGTTCAATTCTCAACTAACACATGCACTTAACTTAAAAATGCAATAATGCAAATAAAATAATAGCAACTATACTCATCTCTCGTCCTCTTTATCTATAATTGCCCTCAATTAGTTAATGCAAATCTCATAACACAACCAAGTTATGTATAGTTCACCTATCAATCATTCCTCTTTACTACTATAAAATCAAGTAACAAATTAAAGTGTCCCTTATTATGGTAGAAAAGTGAAACAAAAAACAAATATTCTTCCTTAAGAGGTACCCATAAATTACGACTTGTACATCAAGGTATTTTGCATACTCATATTCAAGTCACCATTTGATGTAAGTGTTAACATGTTTACAAAGTATGGTTTTATAAATCAAAATGCATAATTATAACACAACCAAATCATGTATAGTTCGGCTATCAACCATTCCTCTTTACTACTATAAAATCAAGTAACAAATTAAAGTGTCCCTTATTATGCAGAAAAGTGAAATAGAGAACAAATATTCCTCCTTAAAAGGTTCCTAGGAATTAGGACATGCATATCAAGGTATTTTGCATATTTATATTCAAGTAACCATTTGATGTGAGTATTAACATGTTTACAAAGTATGGTTTTACAAATCAAAATGCATAATTATAACATGCTAAAAGGATCAATACCAATTGCATTAATTTTTAAAATCCATTACAAAGTCATGATTTTTGAATTCACATCGAAGTACAAAATCTAATCCTAGAAAAAGGGAACCCTTCTATTACAAATAGATCTTGTAGTCATTTGAAAATCTATCTAGTGAAAAGATATAATCCCCCTTAAAAATTGGATCTTAGAAAGAGTAGTAAAACTTCAACCACCAAGATAGCTTGAACCAAACACAGAAATCTCTGAAATAGACTAGTTCTAAGATGGCAAAGTTATCTTAAACTTTCATAGAAGATCTATTAGCTCTAGATTTACTGATAAAGCTTTTACATCCTTTATTATGGATTTAAGACATATATCTACCATCCACACCGCTGTAAATCTCTCCCCAAAACCTACCATACCCCTATAACTTCTAAAATTTTCTACCTTAAACATACTCAATACCTTATTTCAAACAACACATTACCATACCAATATCTCTCATCTTAACTACATAAATTCTCTAAATCAATCACCTCCAACTTCACTTACTTCTTTTGTAATCATAGAAAACATTTCTAATGAATTGCATATTTTACAAAAAGAGTTTCAAGTTGACACAAAATATTTGCATAAAGACTTTAATGGTGGAGTAAAACTAAATTTTTTCTATCTTTTTTTTACCTTATTTACTTAAGCTCAAGTTTAGGACTAAATGAAGAGGAACAATTTCAAGACAACAACACACTTCTCAACCATGTTTCATCACAAAACTCACATAACTTCTTAAATAACATTATTTTGATTGAGTGTTAAGAAGTCAAACGCACTTACCCTTATTTTACAAGGTATTATTGACACCATAAATTAGACAATATATCATAAATACAACCCAATGTTATACCTATGCATCACAAAGTATTCTAAAGTATAACTAATGTATAATCACTATTTCATGAAAATAAAAAGAAAATCCTAAAAAACATCCTACCTAAACCTCTCCTCCACATTTAAAACTTACATTATCCTTAATGTAAGGCCAAATGTAATGAAACATTAATTTAAATATAAATAAAAAGAAAGAATAAAGAAATTAAATTTGATTTATTCTTGGGTTACCTCCCAAATAGTTCCTTTTGTTTATTCTTGTTAGCTTAACAAAATGCTTCCTCAATTCACATAGATTGGATTTTGTAACTCCATTACCTTGACATTCTGCACTTGAAAATCTTTATAAAAAAGTTTGAACCTATGACTATTAACCTTGAACACCTTGTTTGTCTTTAAGCCTTAAATGCTAGAGGAGAACTTTCTGTCCAACAACACAATTCTTTCTTGAAATCTTTTGATCATGAAAAGCCTTCATCTTCTCTTTATAGATTTTAATGTTTTTATATGCATTGCTTCTTATCCCTTCGAGCTTTTGTAGTTGTGACTTCCTTTGTTCATTTGCCTCATCCATCTTCACATTGCATTTTTTAATTGCCTTATAAGCTCTATGTTCTAACTCCACCAAAAGATGGCATGGCTTATCATAAACTAACTAGTACAATGACATTTTTTATGCGCAATTTGTATGCTATCTTATAAGGCCACAATGCATTGTCTAACTACAAACTCCAATTCTTTTAATTTGGGTTGATTGTCTTTTCAAGGATAGATTTGATCTTTTTATTAGATACTTTAACTTGACCACTTGTCTAGGGGTGGTAGGCTATGACAATCTTATGTATGACTTCATACCTTCTTAGTATTGCCTTTACCATCTTATTATAGAAACGTGTGCCTCTATCACTAATCATGACCTTTAGTGTCCCAAATCTTGCAAAAATGTTAGTTTTCACAAAATCTACAACTATAAAATAATTAGTCTTGGTGGCTTCAGCTTTCACTCATTTTGAAACATAATTGATAACTAAAAAAATATAAACATTACCAAAAGAAATTGAGAATGGTCCCATAACATCAATGCCCTAAACATAGAAAATTTCAACAATTAAAATAAAGGTATGTGCCATTTGATCTCTATGAGATATATTACCTGTTTGTCAGCAATTCTCATAAGACTTATAAAACACATAAACATCCTTGAATAAAGTTGGCCAAGAGAGTTCACAATCCAAAATTTTATAAACTATCCTCTTATGTCCAAAATGACCCCTATAAGTATAAAAATGACAAAAGGTTAAAATAAGTAAAAATTTACTTTTAGGCATACACCTTTTTATTCCTTGTTCAACACAAAATCCTTACAAGTATAAGTCATTCTTAAGGTTATTCTTTTAAGCTTTAGAAAAGTTACCAAACACTTCTCTACCAACTAAGTAACTAACCATATGCATATACCAAGGTAATGCCTTATTGACAAAAAATAATTACTCATCAAGAAAAGATTCTTACAATGATAATACATCCTCCCCATGCACTAATTTGCTCAAATGATTTGTTTTAGAGTTCTTTACTCCTTTTTTGATCTTTGATCTCTAAAGTAAACTCTTGCAATAATAAATTCACCTAATAAGTTGCAATTTCACCTCCTTCTTTGAAAGCAAGTACTTCAGAGTTGTATGATTAGAATAAATTATCACTTTAATTCCTAGCAAATAAGATTGAAATTTTTCTAAAGCAAAAACAACTAATAAAAGTTCTTTTTTGGTCATGAATAATTGATTTGGGCTGCATTTAAAGTCCTCAAAGCATAGTAAATGGCACGAGTGGGTTTGCTAAATTTTTGTCCTGAAATAGCTCCCACAACATAATTGCCTACATTATACATAATTTCAAATGACAACTCCTAGTATGACAGCTATATTATTGGTGTTAAGGTTAAAAGCTCTTTGAACCTGTCAAACACATCCTTACACTTCTTATCAAAGTGAAATGACACATCTTTTTGCAACAACTTACATAAGGACAAAGCTATCTTTGAAAAATCCTAGATTAATCTACAATAGAAACCTATATGGCTAAGAAGAGATTGAACTTCTTACATATTTGCTAGGTAAGGTAAAGCATAAATAATATCTATCTTAGACTTATTTACTTCTATTCCCCTAGATAAAATAACATACTTTAAAATTATACTTTGTTCAACCATAAAATAACATTTTTCTCAATTTAGAACCAAGTTAGTTTCTAAACATCTCTGCAAGATTAGTGAAAAGTTATCTAGGCATCTATCAAAGAAATCACCATAAATGCTAAAGTCATCCATAAATACTTCTATGATGTTTTGTGTATAATTAGAAAATATACTAACCATATACCTTTAAAATGTTGTAATTAGAAAATATACTAACCATATACCTTTAAAATGTTGTTGGAGGTTTTAAAGTCCAAATGACATCCAACAATAAGCAAACATATTAAATGGAAATGTGAAGGTTGTCTTCCCTTAATTTTCCAAAGCAATCATGATCTAGTTATAACCTTAAAAACCATTTAGAAAGCTATAATAAGTATGACTAACTAATCATTCTAATATCAATCAATAAAAGGAAAAGGGAAATGATCTTTGCAAGCAGTAGAGTTCAATGTCCTATAATTAATACACACTCTCCACCTTGTTTGCACACATATAGGTACCAACTCATTGTTATCATTTGTAACCACTATGACACTAGATTTTTTTGGGACCACCTATACCAAACTCACCCACCTATTATCTAAGATTGGATATATGATGCCATATCAAGGAATTTCAAAATCTCTTTTTTCACTATGTCAATCATTGGGTATTCAATCGACATTGAACTTCCTTAGTTGGCTTTGCTCTTTCTTCCAATAATGTTTCATGCATGCCATATACTTTGTTCAACCATAAAATAACATTTTTCTCAATTTAGAACCAAGTTAGTTTCTAAACATCTCTGCAAGATTAGTGAAAAGTTATTTAGGCATCTATCAAAGAAATCACCATAAATGCTAAAGCCATCCATAAATACTTCTGTGATGTTTTGTGTATAATTAGAAAATATACTAACCATATACCTTTAAAATGTTGTTGGAGGTTTTAAAGTCCAAATGACATCCAACAATAAGCAAACGTATTGAATGAAAACGTGAAGGTTGTCTTCCCCTAATTTTCCAAAGCAATCATGATCTAGTTATAACCTTAAAAACCATTTAGAAAGCTATAATAAGTATGACTAACTAATCTTTCTAATATCAATCAATAAAAGGAAAAGGGAAATGATCTTTGCAAGCAATAGAGTTCAATGTCCTATAATTAATACACACTCTCCACCTTGTTTGCACACACATAGGTACCAACTCATTATTATCATTTATAGCCACTATGACACTAGATTTTTTTAGGACCACCTATACCAGACTCACCCACCTATTATCTAAGATTGGATATATGATGCCATATTAAGGAATTTCAAAATCTCCTTTTTCACTATGTCAATCATTAGGTATTCAATCGACATTGAACTTCCTTAGTTGGCTTCGCTTTTTCTTCCAATAATGTTTCATGCATACACATGGCTAGGCTTATTCCTTTAATGCCTATAATTGTCCAACCAATCACCATCTTAACCTCCCTTAACACTTGAATTAAACTCTCTTCTTGCATATGCGTCAAATCCCTTGCAAAAATAATTGACAATGTGTCATCCTCTCCTAAATACACATATTTTAAATGAACTAGTAATAGTTTCAATTCTAACATAGGAGCCTATAAAACAAAAGGTAAAAGTTTCTTGTGAGAAATAGGCAATTGAATAAAGAAACTACATACCCATAAGCCATATCACATTCATGCACATTTAGATCATAATGATATTACCAAAAACAAAAAATAAGTTAGATGCACATAAGTATAATGCTAAATTAAATGTTAATGTGTTTATGGATTAGCATAACAGATTAGAAGATTATTTTAATTGGTATGGCATGATTGATCTTGAGCATGTTTAATTTGCTAAAATGAAATTGGTTGGTCCTACTAAGAAATATAGCAAAATGAACTTAATAAGTTAGAGCATTTAGGTGAGCCCCCCATCACTCAATGGGACATCATGAAAATGAAATTGCTAAATACATTCTCATTTACCATAAGAGGTAAACTTTTAATCAACTCTTAAATTATAAACAACTAACATCTAGTGTTATATTATAGATATCTAAATTTGAGGAGTTTTTTCTTAGGTGTGAGCTGTATAAAGATCTTTTTGTTATTCTTTGTCATTTTGTTAATAGTCTTAAATTTGATATCCAAAAAGAAGTTGCTCTAATTGCTCCCAAGTCTTTAGTAGAGACCTATCATAGGGCCTTAAAGGTTGAAAAATACAAGAAGACCTCTTTATTCACTCGTAAATCTACCTTTGTTATTGGATTGTGTCAATCCTAATCCATATTTTCTTATGGCTCTACATCTCAATTCAAGTCTATAAATTAGTCCACTTTTATGAAGGATAAAAATTCTTTTACTTCCAATCCTCATCCTGTAGGCTTTTCCTTTGAATCTTATGTTAGTAACTCTTCTACTCAGTGTTATTGATGTCATAAGAAAGGTCGCATTGCCCCCTATTGCCTTGACTATGCCCTTGTTCTAAAGAAATAGTCTAATGAACTTTTAAAGAGTAACAATCAAATAGTAACTCTTCCTTGTTCTCTTCCTTTGAATCTTGTGCTAGTAACTCTTTTATTCAATGTCATTGATGTCACAAGAAGGGTCATATTGCCCCCTATTGCCTTAACTATGCCCTTGTTTTAGAGAAAGAGTCTAATGAACTTTTAAAGAGTAGCAATCAAGCAGTTGATCCTATAGAGTACTTTAGGGAAGAGGATAAAAATGTAAAGGATTTTGAGAAAGATGACTAGCATTGTGTTGTTGTTATATGTGTTTTGTCTACTTTTATGGATAATGATATGTGGAAATGTACAAGTATTTTTCATACCTACATTAAGTCAAGAGATTGTAGTTGTAAACTGGTCATTAATGGAGGTAGTACTATGAATGTTGTTGCTAAGTCTACTCTTTTTAGGTTCAATCTTAAGGCTAAACCACACCTATAACCTTTTTAGGTGGCTTAGGTCAACAAAACCATCTTACTAGTTAATAAGCAATGTTTATTTTTCATTTGATTAGGTGACTATAAGGATAAGGTTTATTGTGATCTCTTAACCATGAATGTAGCCCACGTCCTCCTAGGTTGTCCTTGGCTTTATGACTTTAATGTGACCAATCATGGTAGAGAAAATACATATGTCTTCAAGTATAAAGGTAAAAACAACATTTTAAAGTCCATTAAGCCTTATGTCAAGGACACCAAGCCAAATCCTAAATCTTCCTATCTTGTTTCTGTCAAAAAGGGTCTTCAAAGGTTAGACCATTAAACCTTTGAGAGAGGTAGGAAATAATGATTACTTGGTAACTATTATTGCCAAAGAGGCAAGCTTACCATCTATGATACCCAAAGTTGACCTTCCTATTGCACTTAATAGGTTGTTAGATGATTTGATTGACATCATGCCAAATGATCTTCCTAATGAGCTACCACCTATGAGAGACATACAACATGCCATTGACTTAGTTCATAGTTCATAACTACTTAATGTTCCACACTATAGGATGAACCCTAAAGAGCATAAGAAGTTGAACAAGTAAGTAGAAGAATTACTTTCCAAGGGTTTTGTACATCATAATCTCAATCCTTATGCTTTTCTTGCCTTGTTAAACCCTAAGAGAGATGGTTTATAGAGATTGTGCGTTGATAGTAGAGTTATCAATAAGATCACTCTTAAATACAAGTTTCCCATTCTTAAGCTAGAGGATATGTTAGCTAGTTCTAGTTAGTATTTCAAGATAAACCTTTATAGTTGGTACCATTAGATTTGCATTAAACATGAGGATGAATGGAAAAATGCATTTAAGATGCAAGATGGATTGTATGAGTGGTTAGTCATACCTTTTAGGTTATCCAATGCTCTTAGTATCTTTATAAAGGTCATGACTCATGTCTTAAAGCCATTCATAGGTAAGTTTTTGGTGGTCTATTTTAATGATATTCTTGTTTATAGTACGTCCAAAATAGAGCACTCAAGTCATTTGCAGTCAGTCTTCCTTACTCTCAAGGAAGCTAAATTTTACGTGAATTTTAAGAAGTGTTCATTTTTGCAAATTAAGGTGTTATTCTTAGGTTTTATATTTTTTTCCCAAGGAATAATTGTTGATCCCAAGAATGTTCAAGTGATTCTACAATGGCCTAAATCCAAATCTTTTACTAATACTTCTAGTTTCCATGGTTTAGCCTCTTTTTATAAGAGGTTCATCAAGGGATTTAGTACCATTATAGCCCTTATCAATGATTGCATGAAAAAGGGAGAATTTCAATAGCTTAGTAAAACTACTATAGCTCTTAATGACATTAAAAATCAAATCAATGAAACTCCTATTTTGAGGCATCCCAACTTTAACAAAGTGTTTGATATTGCTTGTGATGCACTAAGAGTTGGCATAAAAGGAGTCTTGAGTCAAGAAGAACATCCCATTGTAATTTTTTGGGAGAAACTTAATAAGGTAAAATAGAAATATTCAACTTATGATAAAGAGTTTTGTACTATTGTTTAATCCCTTTCCATCAGAGATACTATCTTTTACCTTAAGAATTTGATTTGTTTTCTACTCATCAAGCATTGTGTTATTTGAATTCTTAAAAGAAATTGAATGTTAAACATGTTGTATGAGTTGAGTTTCTTAATGAGTATTCATTTGTACTTAAGCATTGTTTTAGTGTGGAAAACAAAGTTGCAAATGCTTTAAGTTAAGTTGTTTATATCCTTCAAATGATGAATGCTAATGTTATAAGGTTTAAAAGATTGCATAAAGTGTACCCTACTTGTCTTAATTTTAGTCTTATCTTTCAGTTTGATAATGTTAGTCATCATAAAGAATATGTTGATTTTATTATTCATGGTTATTTGTTTAGGTTTGATAAGTTGTGCATTCCATGTACATCACTTCATGACTTTTTGATTTAGGAAATGTACACTAGTGGGTTAGCTAGTTATTTAGGAAGAGATAAGGCCATTGCACTTGTTAAGGATAGGTTTTACTGGCCTTACAAAGGGATGTATCTAGGCCATTCCACTTCATATTTCATTTGCACCTTAGCATGATTTAAGTATAGATTTTGTGCTTGTTTTACTTAGAACAACTTATAGACATGATTCCATTCTTGTTATTATGGACAAATTTTCTAAAATGGCTCATTTCATTCTATGTAATAAGTCTACTAATGCATCTTATGTTACCAAGCTATTTTTTAGAAAAGTTGTCAATTTACATGGTTTACTTGCTTCCATTGTGTCTTATAAGGATGCCAAATTTGTTACCTTTGGAAGATACTTTGGAAATTGTCTAGGACTAGTTTGAAGTTTTCATCTACATTCTCCCTTCAAATAAATGGTGAAACTAAGGTGGTTAACTAAAATTTAAGTGATCTATTTAGGTGTCTTATTGGTGAAAAAGAAGGTAATTAGAATTTAATCCCACTGACCATTGAATTTGCCAATAATAATTATATTAATAGGTTCATTGGTAAAAGTCCTTTTGAGATTATTCATGGCTACACTTTATGCACACCTATTGATCTTGTTCCCCTTCTCCCTAATATTCATTCTTTTGAACCTGCTAAAAATTTTGTCAAACATATCCATGATCTACATGCTAAGATTAAACATGAAATTGTTTTAAGTAATAATGATTATAAACTTATTGCTAATGTGCATGTTAGGAAAAATATTTTATTGTGGGTGATTTTGTCATAGTTTGCATTCATCTTGAACACTTCCCTAAATACTTCTCTAAAAAATTACATGTCTAAACTATTGGTCCCTACTCTATTATTGAAAATTTTGGACTTAGCACATATTTACTTGATTTGCCTACCAACTTAAATATTAGTCTTATTTTCAATGTAGAGGATTTATCACCTCACCGAGGCACTTTTGAGTCTCTTTTTTTACCTTTTAGTCTTCTTATAGGAAACGTTGTGCCTAAGACATCATCTTTTACTTTCCATGTTAAGGACATTGAAACTATCTTGGATAATGAGTGTGCTGCTTCATCTCAAGGTAGATTTCCATGCTACCTTGTCCAATGGAAAACATGTCTTATTTCTAATGCTACTTGGCTTCCTAAGGATGAGTTTTGTTCATTGGATCCTACTTCGCTTAATGCTTACTTGGCATTTACCTCGATGGAGTCAATTTCTTTTCAAATGGAAGGAAATGATTTAACAGCCAACAAGAGAAGATATTTTCAAAACAAGTATTCTAAAAAATCTCGTTTCACACTTAATTAGGATTTGTTTATTCAAAATATTTTTATTTACACATATATTAAAATTTTTTTATTTGAGAGATATCTGTTTTTCATTTAGGTTATTTTGAAATCTTCTCCTTTTTAGGAGAGATTTTCTTTTTATTGTTATTTTTATTTTCTACCTCTAATCAGTTTAGTATTAGCTTTGTCAATCTTATTATGAGCATTAAAATATCTATTAAATATTGAACTTGTTTTCGGGTGAATTCTCATTTGTTCTTATTTTTAAGTGAATTCCTAGGTGAGTTGCTTAACTCTTCTTGTTTGTCCTACATCAACACAACTTATTGTAACTGACTCTTCATGTTTGTCCTACATCAACAGAGCTTCTTGTAACAATCTGCCAAAGACAACCGAAATAAGACAAATTATTCATTGCAATGGACACCAACTGTGAGATCAACATAAGAATAGAAAATCCTCTCAAGGTCTTTCGTTTTACACATGTCCACAGCTACGATTGCACCAAAATTGGCACATTTGATTTTACTATAACAG
Source organism: Bruguiera sexangula (assembly GCA_020141445.1). Taxonomy (NCBI): domain Eukaryota; kingdom Viridiplantae; phylum Streptophyta; class Magnoliopsida; order Malpighiales; family Rhizophoraceae; genus Bruguiera; species Bruguiera sexangula. Next base: position 4,900,397 of record JAHLGP010020643.1, read on the forward strand.
CGACCAACATCTTTGCCCCACTTGCATATGGCGAATTTTCTGGGACCTCATAAATATTTAGCTTGATGAAGACATGCTGGGTAGGCCTATGTACATGACCCTCGAATTCAAACAGCCTACAAGTGCAACGAAACCTATGGTTTTTCGGATTGAAATCAACATTGAACCTGCACTCCAAGCTACCGCCTTCTAATACCACTTGTCGCTCACATATTGCATAACTTACCGAACCATTTTCTTTCTAACTTGATTCAACTTCACAGTAAACAATCGACATAACCTCTATCTGCACTTTGCCAAAGATATTGTGTGTGTGTGCCTTTTGAAATTGCCTTTTAAAACCAAAGGTTGTTACAAAGGGGATAGCCTTGTTCTGCGAGAAGTCTGCCTCAGTTTTCATCTCAATCATATTAACAAGTGCATTTTGATAGTGTTTGACAAACTGCTTCAGAGTAAAATGACATATCTGTCGAAATATGAGTTCCTGCTCTCGCTCCTTTATGTGGTAGAAATGCCTACAAAAAAGTAGACCTCACCTAGACGGGAGTGCAACTATGTTGACCTTCATAAAGGGATTTCAACCAAGGATGGCGTTGCAAACCAAATTAGTCCACCGTTGAATCCCATTGTTGTTCTAACTGACATAAGCTAGTTAAGTCATAATCCAGAGTCTTAAAAGTCTAATTTAATGCCTTGTAATCTCTTTGACGCCCAACATCTCCAGAAATTGGCATGATATGCCAAAAACACCATCTATACCGGACCTCAGGTAAAACATTTTTCACAGCAGATGTTACAGTCGATTGGTTTGTGACGATGGCTCTAGGTCTTCTATCATTCATACACCGGAGCTAGGTGGAGAAGACCCAATTATAGGTACTAGTGGAATCCTCGCCTACAAGTGCACAACCTAAAAGAATGAATTGACCGTGATGGCTGACCCTGACGAAAGGACAAAATGGCATACAGTAACTTTGTAGATCGAGTTAAAAGAAATTACATCTTCAAGCTCCTAATTTGCAGTCGACTCCTACCATAAGCTCAATATATATTTTGCAACTGCCCATTATTGTCCAGCTGACTTCTATAATATAAGTCTCTAGTTTTGAGTTGCATTTGTTCAAACATCATGTTCACTGCCTTAGCATCGCCCTCCATCAATTGCATCGTTCTGAACTTCTCTATGTGGTTATGCAAGTCTTTTGATAACCGAGACATTCCCTTGTATCCACTTGACCCCAAAACCACAGATCTAACGACCTTGGTAAGCCTAATACCAGTCCAATCTCTACTCTTGACATCCCCTCGTATACTATTTGGTATGTGCGGATGTTGTTTGACAAATTGAAAATCTTGCTGGCTTAAAGGGTGATTATTGTCACATGGACACTCCTTGTTCAGCCCATCCAACAAGTTGGAAGGCAGAAGCCCAGGCCAGATTGAGCCTCTATGGGCTGCCAGCACTGTCCAGCCTCTCTTGTTGACCATACACAGCAACGGAAGGTTCTAGAAGTGTGCGGAAGTACTTACATCTAGAGACTTCCAACAAGAGTTAGTAAGAATACTAACCTAGAACTTTCTTACAAGGACTATCTTTGATAATTCTAAAAGACTCTTTGTAAATATTCTAAATATTTATTTGTAATTACACATTAAGGAGGTGGAGTAAGTATAAATACACCACTCCTTCCATTTGTATAACACACACATTCAGACGCTTAATACAAACTCACTTGCAAATATCTCTTGTGTTCTCTATTTCTCTAGCACTTCCAACTCACTTCCTTGCCTTTCAACGCTTTCCACTCATTCCCCAAACTCTCTAAGGTTTACTTAATTCATTTTCTCTCGCAAGATCAACTAAGTGTCGCGTGAGTTAGTACAAACGAAGTCTAACTGCATAACAGGTGATATCAGAGCTATTGTTCAATCCTTAGGTACCACCTAGTTGTTTGTTGAAGTTACGAGTATGGCGAGTAAGAAAGGATTTGTTATGACCACTATAAAGGAGCAATAAGTGGGGCAACAAGCTTGTGGGCATGAAGAGCAGTGTGTTTTGGCTAAGTGTAGTAAATCCAAGGCTCTAGTAAGAGAAACTATGAACTCTTATGTTGTCGGCTTGGAGAGGAGCATTACTGATTTGGGCTCCATAGTGGGTGAACTCAATGATCAAGTTGATAACTTGATCCACGAGAGTGCAGAAATCATATGGGCTGCCAAATGCATAATCGAAGAGTTTAGCCACTCATTTAGGAGAGAATTACGCTCCCTGAATCAAGGGTTGTTTGACCTACGCAAGTTCGTTGAAGGGGAGATTCACAACCTCCGTAAGGAGATGGATTCGCTGTGCTGAAGCAGCTCACTCATAGCTAGTATGGCGGCCACTACTAGTGTCATTGCAATGCACGGTTTGAAGGTTCCCAAACTTGTCATGTATAACAACACACACAATTCCACTACTGTGGAAAATTTTCTGTTTGGCCTTGAGCAAGACATTGAGGTCATAGGGGTTGTCGATGACCTTGTCAAGGTAGGCAACACCCTAATTTTCTTAAAGGATGCTACCCAACTATGGTGGAGATGAAAGCATTCTGAAAGGGAGAAAGGCTTGTATGCCATTAACACTTGACAACAATTCAAGGCTGAATTGCACAAGTACTTTGTACCTTATAATGCAGATAACGAAGTTAGGGGAAAGTTGTGTTGCCTAAGACAAATAGGTAGTATTTCCAACTACATCAAGGAATTTACTACCTTCATGCTTGAAATCGATATGTCCGACAAGGAATTTTTCTTCCACTTTAAAGATGGCTTGAAGGATTGGGTAAGAGTCGAGTTAGACAGGCATGATGTGCAGACCCTAGATGCTGCCATTGCCATTGCCAAGACCCTCATCGACTACTCTGCCTACTTTGAGGACAAAAAGTTGAACTCTGGCAAGAGTGGGGGAGAAAAAGCCAAGTAGAAGAAGTAGGTTTCTGGCTGTGAGGAGGGTGGACAACAGAGATCCTCAAGTGAACATCCTAAACATGAGAAAAGCCCCTTGGGTAAACATAACTTAGGTAATCCCTTAAAACCTTGTTTCATTTATGACATACCACACTGAGTGAGAAACTGTCCCAATCATAGGGCAATGAATGTCATGATGGCAAAACTTAACAAGGAGAAGTCCAAGAAAGAGCCCCAAGTTGACATGGGTTTATCCAACAATTAGGTAATCTCTTAAAACTTTTCTCCCCTACAGTGTCCAAAAAGAAGGAACTATTGTATGCCAAGGTTGCCATTAAGGGCAAAGCGGCTTGTGTGATGCTAGACATAGGAGCAACGCACAACTTCATAGACACACAAGAGTCCAAGCATCTAGGTCTCAAACTTACAAAGGGAAATGACATCATTAAAGTTGTGAACTTAAAAGCAAAACCTATCTAAGGTATAGCACAGGGAGTAGCCATTCAAATTAGAGAATGGACTGATAAGCTGGACTTTACTGCTGGACTTTACCGTTGCTCCTATGGATGACTTCAAGGAGGTTTTAGGTCTTGCATTTTTTTGCAAAGTTTTGGCTTTTCCTGTCTTACTTCAAGTTCTCTTGTGATCCTCAACGTCTATAAGATTTGAGTGATTCATTTGAAGCACAAGGACAAGTTTCAACCATTGATGATTTCGGCCTTGCAATTCAAATGAGGTTTCAAATTAGGTCAAGGCTACGTGGCTATTATAGGGGAGCTAAGTAATGGGGAAGACATAGTAACACCTACTCCAGCATTGTCACAACCCATCCAAGTTGTCCTTGCCAAGTTTAAGGATGTGATGTCTTATGAACTACCAAATAAGCTTCCATTGAGGCAAGATGTGAATCAATCACCACATCGAGCTAAAATCTGGTGCTAAATCTCTTACTATAGCCCTTTATTGCATAACACCCCTAAAACTTGTTGAATTAAGGAAGCAGTTCTAAGATTTGATAGACTCGGGCTACATTCAACCCTCAAAAGCCCCTTTTGGTCCCCAGTCCTCTTCCAAAAGAAGAATGATGGATCGCTACAGATGTGCATCGACTACCAAGCCTTGAATAAGGTCACTATCAAGAACAAGTATCTGATACCCTTGATGACTGATCCTTTCAACCAACTCGAGAAGGTGAGGTATTTTACTAAGCTGGATTTACGATTGAGTTACTACCAAGTTCACATTGCATAAGGTGATGAGCGAAAGATGACTTGTGTGATGCGTTATAGAGCATTTGAGTTCCTAGTCATGCCCTTTGGTCTCACTAATACACCAATTACCTTTTGCACACTCATGAACAAGGTATTACATCCTTTCCTTGACAAATTCGTGGTAGTTTACTTGGATGACATCATGGTATACAACAACATACTTGAGGAGCACACTGAGCACCTCAAGCAAGTCTTCTAAGTTCTCTAAGAAAACAAGTTGTTCGTCAAGAAGAAGAAGTGCTCATTCGCCAAGTAAGAGGTAGGCTTCCTTGGTCACAGGATCGAGGATGGTAGGCTTATGATGGATCCAGTAAATGTGCAAGCTATCCAATAATAAGAGCCTCCAACCAAGGTCTTGAAATTGCAATCTTTCCTAGGGCTTGTCAACTATTACCATATGTTCATCAAGGGATATTCTGCCATAACGGCACCTCTAACCGACTTGCTGAAGAAGAACCACACTTGGCATTGGACGAGGGAATGTCTAGCATCCTTCGAGCAGTTAAAGCAAGTAGTCTCTGAGGAACCCGTCATGGTACTACCAAACTACAAAAAGCCTTTCGAAGTCCACATTAATACATCTGACTTCACCATTGGGGGAGTCTTAATGCAGGATAGACATCCCATTGCCTATGAAAGTCGCAAGCTAAACAACATCGAGAGGCAGCATATCATCTAAGACAAGAAGATGACTATCATTATCCACTGCTTGTGCACCTAGAGACACTGTCTCCTCGGAAGTAAGTTTGTGATCATGACTAACAACGTTGCTACAAGCTACTTCCAAACGTAGAAGAAACTCAGCCCTAAGTAAGCTCGTTGGCAAGATTTCTTAGTAGAATTCAACTACACACTACAATATAAGCTAGGCCAATCCAATGTTGTTGTTGATGCACTAAGTCAAAAGGCGGAAATAACTGCCCTTTCCACTAGTACGCCTAAGAGTAACCTCCTTGAGTGGATCAATGAAGGTATAGGACAAGACAATCTAGCCAAGAACTTGCTGAAATTGGCTAATGAAGGGAAGACTTGTTGATTTAGGTGGACAATGGAGTCCTAATGATAGTTAGAAATCGAGTCTTCATGCCTAAATAGGGAAACTTGTGGAAGGACATCCTTAAAGAATGCCATGATTCCCTATAAGCTAGTCACTCAGGTATGGCATGAACCCTTACTCTTGTCCAATAACACTACTTTTGCTCGTAGATACACACAGATGTTAAGACCTATGCGTGGACTTGCTTAGTTTGCCAATAAGACAAGGTAAAACAAAAACATCAAGCGAGTCTACTTAAGCCACTGCCCATCCTTGAGAGATCGTGGGAAAGTATCTTAATGAACTTCATTATGGCTCTACCAAAGTCCGAAGGATTCAAAAGCATTATGGTGGTAGTTGATCGGTTTAGCAAGTATGGTACCTTCATTCTAGCCCATGCTAATTGCAATGTGGATGAGGTTGCTCACCTGTTCTTCAAGAACGTGGTAAAGTTATAAGGTGTATCGAAGAGTATAATAAGCAAGGTCACAAGCAAAAGCCCTTTCAAGATTGTCATGAGACAACAGTTACTAATGCTAAATGCTATTACCTCTCCTTACATTGGCAAAAACCCTTCTACCTACAAGTTCACAAGAGAATGGCATAAGGAAGTGGACATAATAAGGGCTTGTCTTGATAAAGCGGTTAAGAGGATGAAATGATGGGTTGACACCAAACGACACTCAAAGGAGTATGCAAAGGAAGACATGGTGATGGTGAAGCTGCTACCTAACCAATTCAAGTCCCTACACAAAGTCCACAAAGGCTTGGTAAGGAAATATGAAAGGTTGTTTCCTACTGTCAAGTGTGTAGGAAAGGCTGTCTATCAAGCCCAACTCCCACCAAAACTCAAGATCCATAATGTTTTCCAGGCAAGTCTTCTAAAGCTTTTTTATGGAGACAAAGAGGATCCTAGTTGAAGTGAGTCCAAGTCCGCACCAACTGCCGTAGTCACTAAATTTGATAAGGAATTGGAGCATATCCTTGCAAATAGAGTAATCCAAAAAAGGGAAGTTCCTAATTACACCAAGTACTTAGTGAAATGGAAAGGTGTCTTAGAACATGAGGTTAGTCACCAAATTTGATAAGGAATTAGAGCATATCCTTACAAACAGAGTGATCCAGAGAAGGGGAGTTCCTAATTACACCAAGTACTTGGTGAAATGGAAAGGTGTCTTAGAACATGAGGTTAGTTAGGAATGAGAGGACTAGCTTTGACAATTTTCTGACTACATCTAGCAATATAAGGCTGAGAATACGACAAGCACATCACAAGATTGAGTTGAGGAGGGTGTCACGTGAACACTTTTTGTCTGGCCCATCCAACAAGTTGGAAGGTAGAAGCCCAAGCCAAATTAAGCCTCTATAAGTTGCTTGTCTAGCCCCTTTTGTTGACCATACACAACAACGAAAGGTCCTATAAGTGTGCAAAAGTACCTACATCTAGAAACATCCAACAAGGGCTAGCAGAACACTCACTTATAACCTTCTTACAAGGACTATCTTTGATAATTCTAAAAGACTCTTTGTAAATATTCTAGATATTTATTTGTAATCACACATTGAAGAGGTAGAGCAAGTATAAATAGACCACTCCTCCCATTTGTATAATACATACATTCAGATGCTCAATACAAACTCACTTGCAAAGCTTTCAACTTCTCTAACACTTTCAACTCACTTACTTACCTCTCAACGCTTTCCGTTCATTGCCCTAAACTCTCTAAGGCTTACTTAGTTTATCTTCTCTCACAAGATTGACTAAGTGTTGCGTGAGTCAGCACGAATAAGGTCTAACTACATGAAATTATGCTCATTATACCCACTAGTTATTTTTTATATATGACTAGTTTTCATTGAACATATACCCTGGCCAGACACCTTACCTTGAAGCGAGACCTAGGATTTCGTAGCTTTTATCATCAACATTTACAAATTCGAGCCCAGTTGCAAATGAAGGTTTGATATTTAACTTTATAGTCTTCCCCCCTATTAACACCTCATTTCACTACACTGAACCCTTTTATCATAGCATAGTTTTGATAGTAGTCAAGGATATCATCCAACTTATGAAACATCATGCCCAGACTCGGCTTCTTAACAATTCCAGTTGATTTCATTTATTTAAGGGCACCATGGTGGAATTCATGATTGTGGGATGTTGTTTCATTTTTCCTATTATCTTCAATACAAGAATGTCGAGCCTCAACGAACTCCAATAAGGAAGGCCTTCTGTCGCTTCTGCCATTACCCATAATATATGCCTGGAAAACCATTAAACATGATGAATTAGATATAGAACTCCCAGAATCGACTGAGAAATCTACTGTTGATTAATGAAAATTAGCGTACAACACTATGGAACACTACAGAGGCAAGGATAATCTCATCTTCCACTTGGCCAGAGACCACTATGAATTGAGCATGTAAAAAGAGAACATACGTATACCATTTTATGCCACTTTTGAGATTTCGTACTTTACTCTCCACAGTAATACAAAAAATTTCCCTAATTCAATTAATGATTCCTTTTTGGTAAATGACATTAGGAGTTTTGTACGACATGCTTCCATAATTGTTTAAAACATTTCAAAATTTGAATGTGAGATGCATATTTTCTTAGAAGGGGATCAAACGGACATTATGTGGCAGGTCAAATCAAAGAACCTTTCTAAACAATTGCATCTAGCAAACAATGAGTTATTGATGGTAAGACATCCATGCAACTATTTGTTTTGCCCATTGAGCCAAAAAATCATGTTTACCAAAATTTTGTAGTGCTTTAAATAGATAGGCAACCATATGAATTTATGGGTGCCTTAAGGCATCATAGGATAATAAAACAGCAGCGACTTTATCCTCTATATGTAAACATTGCCATCGTCAATCACACTATATGACATAAGCTTTTAAAGAAACCCTTTATGATTACATACGAAACACGAAAAACACGAGGAAATAAATGCACCAAATGCTTGCATGAAAAGCAAATAGGGGAGAAGGCATTGTTGTGCTAGAGGAACCAATTTCGCCGAAGTACTGGAAATGTTGCAAAAAGAATCTTCAACAACCTTGTTGTGCTTGCTCTAAATTACCATCTTTCAAGTAAGGCACTAATGTCCCATTTGCCTAATGTATTTTATCCATTTTACCCTTTAAATTTAAGAGCAACAACCAAGACTGCGAAGCTTTAAAAAGGGTGACTAAGGAATTGTATGGTTATTTTAGTAGGGTAGAAATGGGTATGTACATTAGAGGGATAGAAAGGTGATTTTTGTGGATAGGGTATAAAACAAATGTAATTGATCTAGACAAGCAATTAGAGTTTACCACTATAAATGAGTGATTAGAGTTTTAGCTCCTGTTAACCTAGGACAAAAAGAAATAAATGATATTCATTAGTTAGTGTACAACACTTTAATGCTTTATAGAAGAGGCATTACTAGACTCTCCTATTATTGCTCGTTATACCACTAAAAATCCACAACATCTATTTTTTAAGCGCATTATCACAAAGACATTATTTGATCAAACCCATCAAATATCTTTAAAGGTAAAGTTTGATTAGATTGAGCCTTTATGGGTTAATGACATTGCTTAACCTATTTGTTGCCCAATGTAAAATTTTCTTATATCTACAAACTTCTTGCAAAGACTAATAAAGTTACTCACCTAAAGATTTCTTGAAAGTACCATTATAAATGTTTATCTAAAACACTCTATGTAAATATCTAGACCATTTAATTGTATAAACACATTGAGGAGGTGGAACAAATATAAATATCTCACTTTTCACATTTGTACAACAAAGCTTGCTTAGCTCAATAAATCACTTTTACTTGAAACTCTCTTGTACCCTCTACCTCTCTAGCATTTCCTAATCTCTTACTTGCCTTAATTTCTTTATGCTCATTCTTTCAAACTTTTTAAAGCTTACTTAGTTAATCTTCACTCACAAGTTGACTTAGTGTCGTGTGAAATAGCACGAATGAGGTCTAATTCCATGATAGGTGGTATCAAAGTCTAGTTAAATCCTAGGTATGACCTGGTTATTGTTAAACGATGAGCATGGCAAGTAGAGAAGGAATTGTTGTGCCTACCCTAGAGGAGCAACTAATCAAACAATAAGCTCATAGGCAAGAGGAGCAATGTGTTTAGCCTAAGTGTAGTAAATCCAAGGCCCTAGTAAGAGAACATATGGAGTATTGTGTTGCTGGCTTGGAGAGGAGCATCACTGATGTAAGCTCTGTAATGGGCAAACTTAACAATCAAGTTGATAACTTGATTTATAAGAATGTTAAAATCATAAAGGCTATCAAATGCATGATTAAGGAATTTGGCCACACCTTTATGGGAGAAATACTTTTCCACCTACAAAAGTTCATTAAAGGGGAGATTTATGACTTTTGTAGGGATATGGAGTTGCTCTATCAAAGTAGCCCACTTTCAACGAGCACAATTGCTACTACTAGTACTACTATAGTGCTTGGCTTGAAAGTTGTTAAGTCTATCATGTACAATGACACCTACAATACTACTATTATAGAGAACTTCCTTTTTGGCTTTGAACAATACTTTGAGACCATGAGAGTTACTGATGACCTTGCTAAGGTAAACAATACTCCGATTTTCTTTAAGGATGCTACCTAACTATGGTAGAGAAGAAAGCATTCCGAAAAAGGGAATGGCCTATGTGTGATCAATACTTTTGAGCAATTTAAGGCTGAATTGCACAAACATTTTGTACTTTACAATATGAATAGCGAAGTTAGGGGAAAGTTGCGTTGCCTAAGGCAAATGAGGAGTATTTTTTGACTACATCAAGGAATTCACTACTCTTATACTTAAGAGATTAATTTGTCTAATAAAGAATTTCTCTTTCACTTCAAAGATGGCTTAAAGGATTAAGAGAGAGTAAAGTTAGATAGGCGTGATGTGCAGATTCTAGATGGTACCATTGCCATTGTCTTGACACTCATCAATTACTCTGCCTATTCCAAGAGTAAAAATCCCAACTCTAATAAAAGTCAGGGAGAGAAGAATGAGCAGAAGAAAGACCTTAGCCGTGAGGAGGTTAGACACTAGAAATCCTTAAGTGACCATCCTAAATATGATATGAGTTCCTTAAGCAAGCTTGACATTGGTAAACTCTCAAAGATTTGCTTTATCTATGATGGAACAAGGAGAAACCCCCAAGGAAAAGCCCCAAGTTGACATGGAATCTATGTAGAAATTAGGTACCCTTTCCAAACTTTTCTCTCTAATAATCTCCAATGAGAAAGGATTGTTGTATGTTAATGTTGTCATTAAGGAAAAATTTGCATGCACGATATTAGATACAGGAACCACATATAACTTTATTAACGTACAAGAGGCCAAACATCTAGATTTCAAACTCATAAAAGGAAGTGACACCATCAAGGTAGTCAATTTTGAAGCAAAACCTATTCAAGGCATAGCATAAGGAGTAGTCATCCAAATTGGTGATTGGAATAGTAGGCTAGACTTTACTATTATTCCTATGGAGGACTTTAATGTGGTGTTAGGTCTCATTTCTTTTGCAAAATTTTAGCCTTTCCTGTTCCTACTTCAAGTTCCTATGTCATCCTTGAAACTTGCAAGATCCGAGTAATTCCTTTGAAAAGCATGAAGAAGTCAAAACCATCTATGATTTCTGCCTTGCAATTCAAATGGGGTCTTAATTTGGGTAAAAACTATATTGCTATCATAAAGGAACTAATTGATGGAGAAAATGCAATAGAACCTACTCCTTCATTGTCGTAATCCATCCAAGCTATCCTTGTTGAGTTCAAGGAATTAATGCCTTTAAAATTGCCCAAAAGGCTTCCTCTTAGATGATACACGAATCATCATATTAAGCTAAAACCCAATGTCAAATCTCTTATCATGGCCCCTTATCACATGATACCTTTTGAGCTCGTAGAGCCAAGGAAGCAACTCTAAGACTTGATAGACTCAGGTTACATACAACCTTTGAAAGCCCCCTTCAGTACCCTAATCCTCTTCCAAAAGAAGAAAAATAGATTGTTGTGGATATGTGTAGATTATTAGGTCTTGAACAAGGTCATTATCAAGAACAAATACTTAATACCCTTAATAGTTGATCTTTTTGATCAATTAAGAAAGGTGAGGTATTTCACCATATTGGATTTATGATTGGGTTACAACCAAGTTTGCATTGCACAGGGTGATGCACCAAAGACGACCTTTGTAATGCATTATAGAGCATTCAAATTGCTATTTATGCCTTTTGGTCTCACCAATGTATCAACTACCTTTTGCACCCTTATGATTAAGATACTACATCCTTTCCTTGACAAGTTTATGGTGGTTTATTTGGATGATATTGTGGTATATAGTAACACTCTAAAGGAGCATAAAGGTCACCTCAAGAAAGTTTTCTAAGTTCTCTGTGAAAATGAACTGTATGTCAAGAAGGAGAAGTGCACTTTTAGTAAGCAAGAGGTAGAATTTCTTGGTCATAAGATCAAAGATAATTGACCTATGATGGATCCAGTAAAGGTATAAGCTACCTAAGAGTGAGAACCTCTAACCAAGGTCTTAGAATTGCAATCTTTCCTCGAGCTAGTGAATTATTATCATTGATTCATAAAGGGGTATTTTGCCATAACTACACCATTAATTGACCTGCTTAAGAAGAACAATGCATGACATTGGTCAAAAGAACAACCAAGTTTCCTTTGAGGGATTGAAATAAGTAATCTCTAAAGAATTTATCATGGTACTATCGAACTACGTAAAGCCTTTTAAGGTCCACACAGATGCATCTGACTTTGTTATCGGGGATTCTTAATGCAAGATATATAACTCATTGTCTAAAAAAGTCACAAACTAAACAATACAAAGAGGTGACATTCCATCTAAGACAAGGAGATAACTACCATAATCCATTACTTGCACATATAAAGATACTATTTGCTCATAAGCAAGTTCGTGATAATGATTAACAAAGTTGCCAAAAGCTACTTCCAAACAAAAAAGAAGTTTAACCCCAAGCAAACTCATTGGTAAGACTTCTTGGCCAAGTGCAAATATAAGTTATAATATAAGCTAGGCCAAGTCAATGTTGGTACCGGCACACTAAGTAGAAAGGCAAAACTAGCCACCTTATTTACTAGTATGCTTAAGAGCAACTTCCTTAAGTGATTCAAATAAGGCATGGCGTAAGACAATCTAACCAAGAATCTATTGAAATTGGCTAACAAAAGGAAAACTCGTTAATTTTAGTTAAACGATGGAGTCGTAATGAACATTGGCAATTGAGTCTTCATGCCTAAATGGGGAAACTTAAAAAAAGAAATTCTCAAGGAATGTCATGATTCCTTATAGGCTAGTCACTTAGGTATGGCACGAACCCTTACTCTTGTCTAACAAAAATACTTTTGGCTGCAAATGCATGTCAATGTTAAGGCTTATGTGCAAACTAGTCTAGTTTGCCAACAAAATAGGTGGAACAACAACATTAATTATTGAGAGACAAGGGGAAAGTGTCTCAATGGACTTCATTATGGTTTTACCTAAGTTTGATGGGTTTGGAAGCCTTATGGTGGTTGTTGATCGATTTAGCAAGTATGACACCTTCATTCTAGCTCATACTGACTATAAGGTTGATAAAGCCACTTGTTTGTTCTTTATAAATGTGGTAAAGTTGTGGGGCATACCTAAAAGTATAATAAGTGATAGAGACCTTCACTTTATAGGCAAGTTTTGGTACGAGTTATTCAAGTTACTAAGGATTGATCTAACTTCTCAACAAGCTTCTATCCTCAAAGTGATGGACAAATCAAATGAGTTAATGCCTTGTTAGAGTTGTTGGCCAAGTTACTTGACGTGGTCTAATTCTCATATAATCTCTAAAGAAGCGAGGCAGCAAGCAAAAACCCTTTCAAAATTGTCATGGGACAACAACTGCTAACTCCAAGTGCTATTACTTCTTCCTACATAGGAAATAACCCTTTTGCCCACACATTTGTGAAGGAATTGCATGAGGAGACAAACATAACAAGGGCTTGCCTTGACAAAGTGACAAAATGAATGAAATGGTGGGCTAACACTAAGCGATGCCCAAAAGAGTACGCAAGAGGAGATATGGTGATGGTGAAGATGCTACCTAACCAATTTAAGTCCCTATATAAAGTGCACAAAAGCTTGGTAAGGAAGTATAAAGGGTCATTTCTTATTATCAAGCATGTGGGAAAGACTGCTTATCAAGTCCAACTCCTATCAAAGCTTAAGATCCATAACATCTTCCATGTTACTCTTATAAAGCCTTTTCATGGAGATAGTAAGGATCCAAGTTGAAATGAGTCTAAGCATACATCAACTACTATGGTCACCAAATTTGACAAGGAATTAGAGTACATCCTTGCCAATAGAGTGATTTAAAAGAGGGAAGTTCCTAACTACACTGAGTACTTGGTTAAATGAAAGGGTTTGCTAGATCACAAAGTTAGTTAGGAACGAGAGGATCAAGTTTGGCAATTTGTTGATCACATACAATAGTACAAGGATAAAAATGCAATGAGGATGTCACAAGATTGAATGGGAAAGGTGTCACAAGGACACTACTTTATCTACCCTATCAAAATCCTTAAAGGCAAAGTCAAGTCAGATTGAGCCTTTATGGGCTAATGGCATTACCCAGCCTATTTGCTACTCAAGACATGGTAAGGAAGGTCCTAGAAGCATGTGGAGTTTACCTATATTTAGAGACTTCTTATAAAGGCTAATAAAGTTACTCACCTAAAGATTTCTTGAAAGGACTATTATAAATGTTTATCTAGAACACTCTATGTAAATATATAGACAGTTTAATTATAACCACACATTAAAAAGGTGGAACAAGTATAAATAGCTCACCCCTCTTATTTGTATAACAAAGGTTACTTAGTTCAATAAATCACTTTCACTTGAAACTTTCTTATGCCCTTTGCTTCTCTAGCATTTCCTAATCTCCTATTTGCCTTCATTGCTTTATGCTCATTCTTTCAAACTCTTTAAGACTTACTTAGTTCATCTTCACTCGCAAATTAACTAAGTGTTGCGCGAGTTAGATAGTACAAAGTACAAATAAGGTCTAACTCTGTGACAACATGCTCACCATTTTAAGGTACATGAGAGACTTTGTATGATACTTTCTAACAACCATATGAGATATTGAAATGGTTTTCTATCCTTTAATGTTATGATTAAAGAGAGATTGAAACTAATAAATGAACCATTAGTCATTCTTACACCCAAAATTTAGGTCACTCTCCTATAGAAAAGTGGACAATTAAGGACAACTTACGAACAATCAAAGACATTACAATGCATTTTAGCTATGGTATGGAACGTTTTACCAATTATCAGGCATATCTACTAAATTGTACGACACCATTAAATTGGTTATATTCCATTACATCTCTCGTAAATGCATTGAATTTTAGCATTATTGTTAGAAGCTGATTTTCAATATTAATTTAAATATTAGTATTATTTAAGATTGATATTTTGGTAATTATAAGGTATGTGTAGATGATAACTATTAGTTTTATACATTATATCCATCAAAAAATAAAAATGCATTTCAAAATGCCAATAATTATGCATAGTCTTAAATGGTACATACGTTAGTGGTTGGAATATATAAACTATGCAATGTACTTGATTAACTATGTGCAATACTAAAAGACTACTTATCTTTATTGGTTTTAAGAATTAAAGTCATAAGATAAAGTGTTGTAAACTTTATTAATTTTTATTTTTAGACTAATTCTTTACTTTGAATTCTCATATTCTTTTATTGTAATTATTGTTTATGATAATATTGTTTAATTGTTAAGATGCATAGTAAACAATTATACTTTGTACTTTATACTTTGTACTTTAGTGCTAGTTTAGAATTTGAGTCCATAAGTAATTGATAATCTTAATGTTTAGAATTTGAGTCCATAAGTAATAATTATGGTCAAGTATTTGTCTAACTATTACACAAAATATAGTCTAAAATTAATAGATTAACTTACAAACATGTTGTTTAAATTTGATTATTTTTTTATCTTAATATTACTAATAAATTATATTTAGAGAGTTTATTTTAAGTAGTTTAATTAATAAGAGATTAATTGAAAGTTTAGCTCAATTAACAAGGAATTAAAGAAAAATTTAGAATAATAGAGTTTATTATTATTCTATACCTAATATTCAATTAAAAAATGATGATCTTCAATGTCAATAATCAATTTGTAAATCTAATGGTGTAAATATCCTTATTGTCAAAAGTTTGTTTATCTATTAATTTTATTTGTAATTAGTTTTCTATTTAACTTTTATTAAAATTGAATTTCTCCCCTATTGTTTTTTCATTTACATTTGCATGAACTTAATAGAACTAAAATCATTAATTAACCGATTAATTTGGCATACCTATTAAATCAAATACCAATTTAGTGAAAACTTTTGTTATTATTGCTATTATTTTCCAAGTTAATGTTGTCACCAACTCAAAAGAGTGGGCTATAGATTCTAGTGGTACAAGGCATATTTGTAGGGATAAAAGTACATTTACCACCTATACACCAATAAGGGATAAAGAAGAAAGTGTTTTATATGAGATTCAAGAATAATACCTATTTTAAGTAAGGACAAATTCCTTATCAATATTACTTTAAGAAAAGTGTTGTCATTAAATGATGTATTTTATATCCTAGAGATCCTCGTCAATCTCATCTCTATATCTCTACTAGGAAGGTTGGAGTAAAGATATCTTTTGAGTCTAACAAATTTGTTATAACGAAAAATGATGCATTTATGGGAAAAGTTTATTTAACTACAAACTTTTTATTATAAATGTACTTGGTGTTATTAATAATAAAAATGTATCTACCTCTTCTACTTATATTGTTAACTCTTATGATGTATAACATGCTAAATTAGCACATGTAAGTTATCCTTATATTAAGAAGTTGAAACATTTTGGTCTAATTGAAAATTTATGTGGTGATATGGGTCAGTGTGAGGTTTCTGTATAAGCCAAATTAGCTATGAAAAATTGCAAATCAGTACAACAAGAAACTGAATTACTTAACTTAGTCCATTTTAATTTAAGAGATTTAAAGAGCATAATGAGTAGAGGTAATAAACAATTGTATGTGACTTATAAATGATTATTATAAATAAGACAAATTTTTCTGATGAGAGATAAGGATAAAATGTGCAATATGTTTATCAAATATAAGAGGGAAGTAGAAAACTAGTTATCCAAAAATATTAAAAGATTTAGATCAAATAGGGGAGAAGAGTATAATTATCAACTATTGTTAGATTTCTGTGAAAAAGATGGTATTATTCATGAAGTCACGCTTTTTTACTTACTAAAGTCAAAGAGAGTAACAAAGAGAAAAAAAAAGGATTTTGAAAGAAATAATGAATGTTATATTAGTTAGTTCTATAATTTCTAATAACTTATAGGGAAAGGCAATACTTTTTACATATTATTTACATAATAGGATTTCATATAAAAAAAATTGGTAAGACACTAGATGAATTGTGGAAAGGGTACTTTCCTAATTTTACTTATTTGAAAATATAGAGATGTCTTACTAAATTACTTTTGCTTAAACCAAAGAAGAAGAAAATAGGTTCTAAGAGCTTAGATTATATGTTTATAGGTTACGTAGATCAAAGTACTGCTTATAATTTTCTTATTATTATAAATGGTGTTCTTGATGTTAACACTATCATTGAGATAAACAATGTAAAGTTTTTTGAACATACATTTCCTATGAAAAAGGAATCAATAAGGTCACTTGCCCCTATAGTTAAGTTAAAGAGAGAACCCTTTATTACATGCTTTGAACTAGAATTGAGAAAAAGTAAGAAACAAAGGATAAAAAATACATTTCTTATGAAAGAGGAATCAATATGGCCACTTGCCCCTATAGTTGAGTTAAAGAGAGAGCCCTCTATTACACATTTGAAACCAAAATTAAGAAAAAGTAATAAACAAAGGGTAGAAAAGACTTTTAATGACAACTTTTACACTCTAGTAGTAAATAATGATCCTTTGATTTATTCTATAATAGTATCCTTTAGTGATTTTAGTATGTAGGCCAAAGTCATGCAAAAAGATATTGATTCTTTGAATCATCATGGTACATAAGAACTAGTAGATTTACTTATAAAAGCCAAACCCATAAGCTATAAGTGGATATTTAGGAAAAAATGTAGATCACATGAATTTATTAACAAGTACAAGGTTAAACTTATAGCAAAAGGATATACTCAAAGGAAGAATATTGATTACTTCGATATTTTTACTCTTGTTGCTAAAATTGCATCCATTAGAGTGTTGATTGTATTGGTACTCATTTATAATCTCTTTGTTCATCAAATGGATGTTAAAATTGTATTCCTATATGGTGAACATGATAAAGAGATTTATATGTCACAACTTAAACATTGTGTATTTCCTAGCTAAGAGAAAAAATTTTGTAGGCTAATTAAATTTTTGCATAAGTTGAAATAAGTACTTAAAACAATAGTATGATAACTAATGTTATGATCTCTAATGATTTTTTTTATTGTTGGTGTTAATAAATGTATTTATACAAAATTGAGAATAATACTTATGTTATTATATGTTTCCATGTTGATAATATTTTCATGTTTAGTTTTAGTATGGAATTGATAGTCAATACAAAATCACTATTTACATCACATTTTAATATGAAGGATTAAAGGGAAGCAAATGTTATTTTAAGAATGAGGACTTTTATAACTCTTAATGTTATATTTATATCTTAAGAGTATTATGTAAAGAAACTTCTTAAAAAATATAAACATTTTGATGTGAAACTAATTTCTACTCCTTTTGATGCATATGTGCATTTACTAAAATACAATACTAATTGTATATTTCAGTCAAGGTATGCTTAAATTATTAGTAACATAATGCATCTAATGATTTTTGCTTGTCCTAATATTACATATGTTGTGTATATATTAAGTAGATATATACATAATCCAAATCATAATCATTGGAATACTTTGACAAGAATTTTAAGATATTTAAAAGGTGTTGTAAATTATGGTATGTTTTATAATAGATTTTTCACTATACTAGAAAGGTATAGCAATGCTAACTAGATCTCTGATTTAAATGAGATAAAATTCATAAGTGGCTATCTTTTCATTTTTTAAGGTAGAGCAGTGACTTAGAAATCTATTAAACAATTAATTATTACTTAATGCACTATAAAATCCAAGTTTATAGTCTTAAAGATGACAAGTGTGAAGGCAAATTAGCTAAGGAATTTCCTAACGGACATTCCATTACAATTGAAATTGACCATTAGTGTCAACGCATTGTGATTGGCCAATTCATTATTATCGGTTTAAAGAGCAAGTCATATAATGAGAAAAATGGACATATTCATCTAAGATAGGAATTAGTAAAATAAATGTTGAATAATAAAGTAAAATCATTTGATATTGTAAGATTAGAGATGAATCTAGCTAATCCTTTAACTAAGCTACTACATAAAAAGTTAGTAAAAAATATATCGAGAGAAATTAGACTAATACGTATAGAGAATGGTCAAAAGTGATAGGAAATCAATCTATGTGATGGGAGAGTTTTTTAAGTAGTTTCATATGGGTAATAATAAGTCACTAATTAACCTTATGTGCACTATCAAAATTGTAAAGTATAATACAATAATTCTAATAATTAAAGTTGAATAATACTCTTAATGAATTTTATAACTTTATGATTGGTGTGTTACTAAAATACACATTTGATGCATTCAAATATATAAAAGTAGAATGAGATTACTTCTATGAGATCCTAGGTAAGATTTTTAAAGCTCTTATAAAAATAAACCAAATGAGTATAAGGCCTAACAACATTAAATTGTATCAAACAATATGATCTCTAAAATATAATATATAAGTAAATTCACCATTATTCATTGAAAATTCACAATTGATAAAAATTTTTAATTTTGTCATCATTCTAAATATTAAAACTTGTAAATCATAGTCTTTAGCTCATAGTGCAAAAGGTATAAAAAATAATGTATAATATATTCATCAATTAACTCAACCAATTTTTTTATTTTAAAATATGTAGAGAAATATTAGAAAAAA
Organism: Bruguiera sexangula; assembly: GCA_020141445.1. Classification (NCBI taxonomy): domain Eukaryota; kingdom Viridiplantae; phylum Streptophyta; class Magnoliopsida; order Malpighiales; family Rhizophoraceae; genus Bruguiera; species Bruguiera sexangula. The sequence goes on from JAHLGP010020643.1 coordinate 4,919,825, forward strand.
AAGCATATTTTAAAATACTTGTATCTTCAACAAAAAATGAGATGTCTTATTACTCTTATTTATAAGATAACATTTATTTTATACCATATAAACAAAAAACTCAAGAAAGGCTTCACATACAAGTGAATGGCCTAAGACCTAAATTTGATATAAGAGGATAGATTAGTATTATTTTTATTATTATACTATTTAAAGTGCACATTAGTTAAAAGATCTATTGTATTTTGAGAGAATAACCAATATAACCTATTATATTAAGATATTATTTACAAGTAAAATTTGTACCAATTATGTTTTAAATATTACATTTTTTATTTAGTTTAATTTTATTTTTATCCTTATTCTATATATTTTCTTTATTTTTCTAACATAATCAAAACTCAATTTATGTAAATTTGACTTCTACTCACCCAAATTACAAGCTTATTAATTAAATGATTTAAAGTAATTTTGGTAGCATACATCAACTTTGAAACACGCTACCTCCTAACCAAGAACCTATAGGTTTGTCAAATTCCTCCGTCTCGTTTTTGTGCGATTGACACTGTGTAGGAGACATGTTGTTATCAACCAGAAGACTATGTCATTATTTGAGAAAAATATGGCAAATGTCTAATAATGCATGCCAGAACTACATTCTTGAATGCGAGACTGGACTGCCTAATTTTTCATAGCTTCCCAACGTTTGGGTGGTATTTCACTAAAAAGGAGCCCAGATTGCAGTCCTTCTTACAAACTGTGATCCAAATCTCTCCTTCCTTCAATGCTGACGGATACAAGGGCAAAGGGTGGTTAGTAATTTAATTATGATTGTAAACTTCTATTCTATATTTCGTTAACTGTGAGCTGCTGCCGCACAATTGTACGCAATATACGTAAGCAACATTGAATCCCATTTTCTCAAAACATTACAAAAAACCAGATATAGTTTCATTAAACAAAAATTGAGCAAAACATAATGATGTACAGGTTTCCTATTTGGCCCTACCACAACGTTGCTGCGATTCAAATATGATTCCACTTGGACAAATCCGTGTACCACTAGATAAATTCTCCGAGTCTCTTTTGAAAAAAAGTGAATTATATTATACTTTGCCTCAATTGTCGGTGCACAGTTTACAAGCATACCCGTGACCCTACCATATGCAACCCTCTTAAGTCCCATCAAAATGGTTGTTCCCCACATGAGAGGGAGGAGCAGTCTTGACCTTGATGGGCACAGCAAAAAACATGTATAGCAACGTTTTTTAAGATGACATTTTGAACAAATATCAATAAAAATAAGAAACTCAACCTTCAAAGCTATTTAAAGTAATAATTTAAACAAATATTACTTTATGTGTATCTATTTAAATTTTATGAGAGTCCACTGTATGCTAAAAGACTTGTATATTTAATGGAAAAAAAAAAGCATATTCTTGGGCAACCGCCTCAAAAACGAAAAAGAAACCGCCAAAATTTTTGGTTATCGGGATACTTATAATAAAAATAGAGGTAATAAATATTTTTAAGGATTTAGAATTTCAAAATAGCATTAAATTTTAGTATTTGTTTAAAAAAAACCTATCAAAAAAAAAAAAAAAAAACTCGTGTCCGCCCTTACTAGCTTTGTTCTTCGACGATTGAGATATAGATCTTGGGTCGTTGATCTCTCTCTCACCTTGAACATGAGTTGGTTTCCCTCTCTTATTCTCTGGCTCTCTAACTCATTTCTAACTAAATCTATGTAAAATCTCCATTGTTCTCTCTTGCTCCCACACTCACACACACAACAAAATTATTTTTTGTTTGATTTTCAGGTTAATTACTTTGGGATTTGATTTCTATTTTGGTCTCCAAACTCAATTTCGTGTAGTGTTTCCATTTTTGTATTATTCTTTGAGTTTGCGCAAATAGTGATTTTGGTAACTATGCAAAACCCACAAAATATTATATTGTCAAACTTATTTACCTCTCTCTCTCTCTCTCTCCTATCTTTAATCAAACAATTTTTACAAAATCTGCTCTATTTTGTAGCCAAAATTTTTTTCCCAAATTTTAAAATTCAAAGAAAAAAATTATAAAAAATCGCTAAAAGATTGACATATTTTGTGCCAGAGAACAAATCTATTTTGTTTGATTGCAGGTAAGGTAATGGCGATTCTTTTTCTGGTTTCTTTTGGTGAGTTGCCGTTTAAGCAACTCTTCACTTGTTTTGAGCACGAAATGCTCTGAAAAAGTGAAGGCTTTCATAATCAATTGGGCATCTCATTTCTTGTATTGTTGTTAATTTCATGTTATATCTATGTGTTATTCTTGTCAACCATTAGAATCATCTAGTCATTAAATTAAAGATAATGTAGTATGCCTCTAGAAGTAAAGCCAACAATGTGTTAACTGGTCTAGATAGTGAACTTTCTCGTTATTATCCTAAACATGTGTGATATTCGATGATCAACAGTGTAGTAGACTAAATTGCATGAACCTGCCATAAGTGGCTTCTTTATAGCCGACTTGTTGGTGTTCTAATAAATTGTCATCAATTCTTTGAATAGCTAATGGTCTTGAGTATCATATTCGACCTTTAGTGAAGGTACCTCTTTGTTATTGATACAGTTTTGAAAAGTATCTTCGGTTGGTATGTTTTTTACTTTTTTGCAAGATAGTCATTGTTGAGTTGATTTTTTTGTAATTAGTGAAGGTTTTTGTTGCAATTTTGTGCAGCAAGCACTAGCGTTGTGGCCTTTGTGGTTCTTCTTTATATGCTTATGGACTTGTTCAAGGAGCACTTGTAATTGTATGTATTTCACTATTGTGTCCTTTTAGTGACGTAACATTCATTAGATGATGTGATCTTTGTTCTCTTGTGTAATGGATCTTAAGAACTTGCATATGCAAAATTTATTCAAGTTTCTAATGCCTTGGGCAAATTTCATTGACTCTTACGTCTTACAATAGGTGCATTATTCTTTCAATAATAATTCTTAACTTGTTGGGATGAACGCCGGAAACTTTCAAGGGGAGAATTTGTTTTATGTAAAATTATTTGGTGTATAGATAAACTGGACATCTGTAATGGACAAGTTGATATCAGAACCTTTAATGGTTGTGCATCTGAATGGCATTCTTGGTAGCCAGAAAAATGGGTAGGCACTATGGTCATAGTTTTACTTATGCACACTGATTTAAACCAAAAAAAAAAAAAAAAAGGATTTAGTTATACTTAGTGTTTTGACATCGAACTCCATGATTATTTTACAATTATGTATATTGCTGGATGATATGATTCCACAAACATCTTTTCCTGGTCCTACACTAGACATATATGAAAGTATTTTTATTCCTAAGTTTCATAATTTTGATATGAAATTTTGCTTTTTGTAAGAGGTGAAATTATAGGCCTCAACCAAGTGTCGTTTTCTTTGTACAACGAGGGGAAAAAGAAAAAAAAGGATCAGAGGTATGATGAGGTCCTGATATATCAAAGAGTTCTATTTTCAAAAATTTATGGAATGATGAAAGTTGTATATTTTTGCTTTATGTAGAAGAAGATTGCAGGGACTTGGAGGTTAGAAAAAACAATCGGCAACGAAGGACATTTGTTTTTATGTAGATACTTTATTTTAAATCTTGAATTTATAGAGGAACGAGTTTCAAGTTATTTTAATATCTTCAAATATGTGATTTGTGTTTTTGTAGTCATAGTTTTAAAATAAGAGTTATTATTATTAATAAAAATAATATTTGATCAATTTATTGTTATAATTTTATTTTTTTTATTTATTCTTTAGAGTAACAATTAATAGCTATTCCACTAAAAATATTTATAATTTTTGAGTATAACAACAAATGTAAATTTTATATAATTATAAATTTAATAAATATCAAATTTACATAATTATTACTTTTATATATGCTAAAGTAAATTTATAATTAATAAAAATTATTATGGTCTGTAATGACAATTAGATATGTATTTAATAATAATTATATATGTTACAACATACTAGGTTATATTGACTTTTTTAAAATGTTGTTATATTTTATCACCACAATGTTTCTCGAAAATGTTATTATAACACATACCAACATCAATTAAAGCGTCATTTAGGCAACATTTGGGAAAAATGTCAGTATAAACTTATAGTGACCCTTTTTCTATCTTTTATATTAAACGTCATAAAACACTTGTTTCGTTATAGTGGTAGAATTGTTAAATATGCAGTAGCACCCTCAAGAGTAATAAAGGAAGTTGACCCACCTGACGCAGTAATGTAGTCCAACGTAATCACGCGCATCTTTCCGTTGGAATCCAACGTACACACACACAGCGCAATTTATTATATACGGGTGATCCCCATAACCAAGTAAATTTCTTTCCTCCTTTGCATGCTTTCTTCTTGCTGCCTCTTGTATGTTTTGGCCATAATGATAGGTAGAGCATCTTCATGAAATATCATTGTCTCTCGCCACCAGGACAGCCAATCCAACATAACCAGTCATTCTAACCATAGGAAAGTAAGAGTAGTACGAGGTAACCGATTTACATATCTCCTCTTAGGTGCCTACAAACTGCAGATGTGCTCGTGGCCTTAGCCTCACGAAACCTTTATTTCTAGTCTGGAGGTTATAACCTTGCGGAATTGGTACGACCAGTAAGGAGACCTCCTTGTTATCATGCCACATAAGGAGACCTACCCATTGTCATGTTATGTTGTCCATCCGAGTGTGATGAAGCCAGATGTAAGCTACTCGGACGTTAGGATCGGGAGATTGACTTGCACATGCAGAATAGGATGAACAGTAATTATAGTCCTGCGCAAATTCGGGAAAATGGGTGTAACTTCATCGATACAGATCGGAATGACATGATTCAAAAACCAAATGAACAAAGACATCTGAATTAACAATTTCTCTATTTTGAGTTTTCTCAAATAAGCATTGTAGGCAGGATGAAATCGGAGTGGAAATGAACAGATGTAAATGGACAGAACATAGGAAAAGATAGAACTTTGTTGGTTGCTCTTCCAGGACTCCAAGGAAGTGGATAGGGCACCGATTCTTCTAGATCGATGACTGCAACTCTTCAAGGATGTAGAAAAAAAAAAACCTCCGACTCTTCAAGGATGGAGTGAAAACTCTTCAAGATTTTTAGGAGTACGAATTTTTCAAGGTCCAGGATAATTGCTTAATGCAAAATTTTTTTCATTAATCAAATTTGTCTTCTGAATACATAAAGTAGAGGGTCTTTTGTAGCCAAAGAAAAAAACAAATGAAAAGACTCGAGCAAATGAAGAGGCTAAAGAGTATTAAAGATCTTAGAAGGCATAAAATATTAAAGAACTTAGAAACTAGAAACTAGGTAAATGTTCAATGTCCTCTTGATCATCCCAAAGTATCTTTTAGACTTCCAATATATAGGAAAAGATAAGGACTTTATTGTGGCATGGGCTTGCGAATGAAACTCTTGGTTTTCGGATTGTGTCCCTTTGATATCTCCTCGACTGGTCGAGCGACTTGTCGAGCTCGGATGCGGGCTGATCTCTTTGGTCGAGTAAGCTCATCTTCGATGTGGGCGGCATTATCAATCTGGCCTGCATCAGAGTGTTTTTGAATTTGCTAGTGTTACTTTGGAGCAAGTATGGTTAACTGGCAGCAGTTGGTAGATCCTTCCATGCCCGTTCATTTTAAGATGGCTCGTGCTACAGTGTGCATAGAGATCTGGGTTTAATCCATAGTTGTATCCTCCTTTGCCGTACTCAATTGACTAGGCCTAACTTGTAGAGTTCGAGTCCAAACATCAAGTCTAACGTTCGGCGACTCACACTCCATGCGACAAAGAGGAAAGGAGTTGATTAATTTTCAAATTTGAGTTAGTGTTATAATTGTTTACGAGTTTTAGCAAACTAATATAGTGTAAATTTACATGTTAGAGTAAGGAGATTTCTATTTTGACTTTTTTTTTACTGTAACTTATTTATAATTTTATACTACATCATAAATGAGATCTACTTAAAATAATAAATAATAAAATAAATTTTGTTTGGTATAAGATCATAAGTAAGTTATATTTATAAAAAAAATGAATAATTATAACAAACACCTTATTATATGTGTATGCCAATTTTCACTTGTACAACATATCCATAAAAAATTATATTGATAATCTTGACTCACAATGTTAGTCTCTTAAGCCCATAAGCTTAAGAATATAAGCAAATTGGTGTCAAATGAAAATTTGAGTGTGGGTACCCAAGTAAGTAAGGTGAAATAAGAATATGTGTATAGTACAATAGTATAACTAAGGGAGGTTAAGGTATTAGTGTCAAGTGTGAAAGGTATTTGAGTTGTTGATTGGTACAACCGTGTGTGCTAGTGACACGATAATGTCACGGTCCTTTGCACCTAAGAATGGACATTATGTTGAATGTAAATGCCTCCTAAGGAAGGGCAATACTATGAATGTAAAAGGCTCCTAGGGAAGGACAATACATTGGAATCAACCATGTAATAAATGCTGGTAAATATATGTAAGTAGGAAGTTGAAAGGATGCGATATCTACCATTAGATCAATGAGGGATCTAACGGTTGTGGCTTATCTAATACTTGTATAAAAAGGGACCTCCTCCCCTCATTTGGAGCACACTCACTCTACAAGTGAAATATACTTATAAAGTTTCTCTCCAAAAGGTTTTTGTAAGTTACGTGTAAGAAGGCTACTTGGGAAGTATTCTTAAAGCTGCACAGGTAAGGAGCAATAAATCCATAGGCCCGTGACAAGTGGTATCATAGCTGATTCATTCCAAGCGATATGGCAGAGCCACGTTCTGATGAAGCGCTCATCATGGGTGATGACTGCAATGATCATGGGAGGAAGGCCGATAGAGGTGCTACTGCCCAGGGAAAGAAGAATTATGTTGTTTTGAGTTTGAGGGATCTAGTAGGGGACCTGACACATTGTATAGCAAAAATTAAATCATTCATCACTGATGTCCAAGGTTTGATTAATGACCTAACCTAATTCATTGAAGGTGTAGATGTCAAAAGGGAGGAGCTCGTGGTCAAGATGCAGGAGCTTAAAGTCAGCATGGGAGAACTTCAAGGTGAGTTGTTAAGGACTTTAAGGGCAGAACTCTATTAGCAGGACAAATCATTAGAGGCCATAATGGCAACTATGCATGCAGAGATAGCAGAGCTTAAGGGAAAGCTTGCAGAGTTGGAGGTAGCACGAGTAAACGGGGTGATCACTGTGCAAGGACCACATACTAGCACACCCAAGCTGAAGGAGTTCAGGGGCTCGCAAGTGGCCAAGGATATGGACAACTTCCTATGGTATATGGAGCGATATTTCTAAGCCATAGGGATCAATGATAGCCAATCACAGGTAAACATTACATTTATGTATTTAGCTAATAATGCCCTGTTGTGGTGGCATCATTGGTCAGATGATAGGTTTGGAGATCCTATCATAACTTGGGATAAATTCGTTGAGGAGGTCTGACGGAATTACTATCCCATATATGCTGAAGAAGAAGCTCGCGACGAGTTAAAGCGTTTTGGACAGAGGGGTGCGGTTTGCAATTACGGGAAACAGTTTTTGGAGCTTCTTGTCAAGGGGTCATTACTTTCTTCCTAAAAGGCAACCTGTTAAAATGTGCATCACCCACACTTATATGACCCAAGATCCCCCTCTTCCGATTTGATGTAAGAGTTGTGTTGTACCTAACCCATCCGTGACATAATCTGTTTGTGACATTCTCCACCACCGAATCCATCACATACTTGTCGAGAATCAGGGCCTCCCCCTGCATACTTCTTCCACATAAAACGCTTGGCAGAAGACACTGGAGTTGGGGTCTGGGTTGGGTTGTCTTTGATACCATCTGTCATAAGGCTATTACTTTCTCCCTAAAAAGCAGCCTATTAGGGTGTGTAGCACCCACGCTTATATGGCCTAAGATCCCCCTCTTCTTATTTGATATGGGAGTCGGGTGCACCTAAGGACCAACCCATTGCTCTGATACACCTATCTGTGACATTCTCTCCCACCAAATCCATCAACGTACTCGTCAGGAATTGGGGACTCCCCCTGCCTACTTCCACGTGAAGCGCGTGGCGGGAGACATTGGAGTCGAGGTTAGGTTGGCTCTGATACCATCTATCATGACGTCATTACTTTTCCCCTAAAAGGCAACCTGTTAAGTTATGTAGCACCCACGCTTATATGACCTAAGATCCCTATCTTCCTATCCAATGTGGGAGACGGGTGGTACCTAACCCGTCCGTGACATTCTCTCCCACGGAATCTATCGACGTACTCGTAAGGAATCGTGGCCTCTCCCTACCTACTTCTTCCACGTGAAGCACTTGGCCGGAGACACCAAAGTTGGGTTCAGGTCGGCTCTGATACCATCTGTCATGAGGTCATTACTTTCTCCTTGAAAAGCAACCTGTTAGGGCGCACAACACCCATGCTTATATGGCCTAAGATCCTCTTCATTCTATCTGATGTGGTAGTCAAGTCGTACCAAAGGACCAACTCATTACCTTGATACGCCCATCCGTGACATTATATCCCACTAAATCCATTAACATATTCATCGGGAATCGGGGCCTCCTGCTACCTACTTCTGCCATGTGAAGCATTTGGTGGGAGACATTGGAGTTAGGGTCGGGTTGGCTCTAATACCATCTGTCATGGGGTCATTATTTTATCCCAAAAAGGCAGTTTGTTTCGGTGTGTAACACCCACACTTATATGGCCTAAGCTCCTCCTCTTTTTATTTGATGTGGGAATCAGGTTGTACCTAACCTGTTCGTGACATTCTTCCCAACCAAATCCATCGATGTCCTCGTCAGGAATCAGGGTCTACCCTTATCTACTTCTTCCACATAAAGTGCTTGGCAGGAGAGATTGGAGTTTGGGTTAAGTCGACTCTAATACCATATGTCGCAAGGTCATTACTTTCTCCCTAAAAGGTAACTTGTTAGGGTATGCAGCATCCACGCTAATATAATCCAAGATTCCCCACTTCCTACTTGATGTGGGGGTCAGGTCGTACCTAACCTGTTCGTGATATAACTCGTCTAAGACATTCTCCCCCTCCGAATCCATAGACGTACTCGTTGGGAATTAGGGCTTTCCCCTGCCTACTTCTTCAACGTGAAGCGCTTGGCCGAGGACACCGAAGTTGGGATTGGGTCGGCTCTAACACCATCTGTCATAAGGTCATTACTTTCTCCTTGAAAGACAACTTATTAGGGTGTGCAGCACCCACGCTTATATGACCCAAGATCCCCCTCTTCCTATCTAATGTATGAGTCAGGTTGTACCTAAGGACCAACTTATTGCTCTGATACACCTGTCTATGACATTCTCTCTCATCAAATCCTTTGACGTACTCGTTGGGAATTGGGGCCTCCCTTTGCCTACCTTTTCCATGTGAAGCTTTTGGCGAGAGACATCAAAGTCAGGGTCGGGTCAACTCTAATACCATCTATCACGGGGTCATTACTTTCTCCCTAAAAGACAACTTATTAGGGTGTGCAACACCCACACTTTTATGGCTCAAGATTCGCCTCTTTGTATCCGATATGGGAGTCAAGTTGTACTTCAACTATACGTGACTTAACCTGTTCGTGACATTCTTCTCCACTGAATCCATTGACGTACTCATTGAAAATCGGGGCCTCCCCCTGCCTACTTCTTTCACGTGAAACGCTTGGTAGGAGACACTAGAGTCAAGGTCGAGTTGGCTCTAATACCATCTGTCACAGGGTCATTAATTTCTCCTTAAAAGGTAGCTTATTAAGGTGTGTAACACTTATACTTATATGACCCAAGATCCCCCTTTTCCTATCTGATGTGGGAGTTGGATCGTACCTAACCTGTTTGTGACATAACTTGTTTATGGCATTCTCCCCCACCGAATCCATTGACGTCCTTGTCAAGAATCAGGGCCTCCCCCGGCCTACTTTTTCCACGTGAAGCGCTTGGTGGAAGACACCGGAGTCGGGATCAAGTCGGCTCTAATACCATTTGTCACTGGCTCATTACTTTCTCCCTAAAAGGCAACTTGTTAAGGTGTGCAACACCCACACTTGTATGGCCCAAGATCCCCCTTTTCCTATCCAATATAAGAGTTGGGTACATTGCTCTGATACGTCCGTTCGTGACATTCTCTCCCACTGAATCCATCGATGTACTTGTTAAGAATTAGGGCCTCCCCTTGTCTATTTCTTCCACGTGAAGTATTTGGCAAGGGACATTAGAGTCAAGGTCAAGTTAACTCTAATACCATCTATCATGGGGTCATTCCTTTCTCCCTAAAAGATAGCCTATTAGGGTGTGTAACACCTACGCTTATATGACTTAAGATCCCTCTTTTCCTATCCTTTGTGGGAGTCAATCCGTGCCTAAGGACTAACCTATTACTTTAATTCGCCTATCTGTGTCATTCTCTCCCACTGAATCCATCAATGTACTCGTTGGGAATCGGGGCCTCTCCCTACCTACTTTTTCCATGTAAAGTGCTTGGCAGGAGACATTGGAGTCCGGGTGGGTTTGGCTTTGATACCATTTGTCATGGGGTCATTACTTTCTCCCTAAAAGGTAGCTTGTTAAGATGTATAACACTCATGCTTATATGGTCTAAGATCCCTCTCTTTCTATCTGATGTGGCAGTCGGGTCGTACCTAACCCGTTCGTGACATTCTCTCCCGCCAAATCCATCGACGTACTTGTCAGTAATCGGGGCCTCCCCCTGCTTACTTCTTTCACGTGAAGCACTTGGCAGGAGACACCGTTGTCAGGGTTGGGTTGGCTTTGATACCATCTATCATAAGGTCATTACTTTCTCCCTAATAGGCAACCTGTTATGTTGTGCAAGACCCACACTTATTGACCCAAGATCCCCCTCTTCCTATTTGATATGGGAGTTGGGTCGTACCTAACTCGTCTATGACATAACCAATCTATGACATTCTCCCCCACTGAATCCATCGATGTCCTCGTTGGGAATTGGGGCCTCTCTCTGCTTACTTCTTTCACGTGAAACGTTTGGCAGGAGACACCGTTGTTAGGGTTGGGTTGGCTTTGATACCATCTATCACAAGGTCATTACTTTCTCCCTAAGAGGCAGCCTGTTATGTTGTGTAAGACCCATGCTTATATGACCCAAGATCCCCCTTTTCCTATTTGATATAGGAGTTAGGTCGTACCTAACCCATTCGTGACATAACCCGTTCGTGACATAACCCGTTCGTGACATTCTCCCCCACCAAATCCATCGACATACTCATTGGAAATCGAGGCCTCCCCCTACCTACTTCCTCCACGTGAAGCGCTTGGTGGGAGACATTGTTATTAGGGTCGGGTTGGCTCTGATACCATCAGTCACAAGGTCATTACTTTCTCCCTAAGAGGCAACCTCTTAGGTTGTGCAACACCAACACTTATATGGCCTAAGATCGTCCTTTTCCTATTTGATGTGGGAGTCGAGTCATACCTAACTCGTTCGTGACATAACCAACCTATGATATTCTCCCCCACCGAATCCATTGACGTGCTCATCAGGAATCAAGACTTCCCCCTACCTACTTCCTCTACATGAAGCACTTGGCGGGAGACACTGAAATTGGGGTCGGGTTGGCTTTGATATGATCCATCATGGGGTCATTACTTTCTCCCTAAAAGGTAGCCTATTAAGGTGTGCAGTATCCATGCTTATATGGCCCAAGATCCCCCTTTTCCTATCCGATGTGGGAGTTGGGTCATACCTAACCTGTCTGTGACATTTTGCTCCAAATCCGTTCAATGAAAAGACAGAGCCATACCACTAGTTCATAAATGGTCTCAAGTCGTGGACCAAACAAGAGTTGAAGTGTTTCCAAGTGGGAGACCTTACAATGGCCATTACAATGGTTGAATCTGTCGTAGAGTATAGGATAACTTCGACCTCTAAGTTAGACTCTCGTCCAAAGGATAAGGCCAATGGTGGGGGAGATCGGGGCAGATTCAATCGCCTAAATGGAGATAGACCGTCGGTTGGCCCTTCCAAGGCTTATATGGAATCTAGTAGTGGAGGACACAAAAAGGTATGTACTTACAAATACTTCTTTTGTGATGGTCGACATATGGCATGAGATTACCTAAATAAGACCAAGTTGGCTGCCCTCTGCAAAGAAGATGAGCCAAAAGTGGAGGCACGATTGGGTTTGCTACGAATTCTTAGCTCAATCAAGTTCAAGAAGGAGAATGAGGTAAAGGGACTTCTGTTTGCAGATTTAAAGATCGGAGAAACCACGATAAGTGCACTCATGGATACTATGGCATCCGATCTCTTCATATTGGAAGAAGTTGCAAAGAAACTTAACCTTTGGGTTGAAAAAGGAGCTGGGTGGCTCAAAACTGTCAACTCCCAAGAGGTCCTTGCTATTGGGATTGCTAGGGACATGGAGTTTTAGATTGAGTAATGGAGAAGCTAGGAGACCCTTGAGGTAATTCCCCTTGATGACTATGACTTTGTCATTGGGTTGAAATTTTTTGATAGGATCCATATAGTTATAGTGCCCTTTGCGGAGTGTATTTGTGTGCTGGACAAACGGTGCTAATGCGTGATTATGGTCCATCGTAAGTTGGATCATGATTGAAAGATGATCTCGACAATACAACTCATTAAAGGAGCAAAGAAGGATGAGGTTTAGAAGATACAACCACTTTAGTTTTGCTAAGCAAAATATATATGATACTAACCCCCTTTATGGCACCTTCACATCTTTTATTGTTAACAAAGTCAAAGATAAGGAATTCTTAACAAAAAGAGTCTTAAAAGGTTCCATACTAGGTGCTAGAGTAATATTATTTCCACCATACTTTAAAGAATACATATTACAATAGCCATTATGGATATTCTTGCTATCAAATTGTCATGATCAACCAAGAATAATATGACTAGTATCCATAGGTAGAACATCGCATTATATTTTGTCAAAATAAATAGAGCTGGTAGAAAGATTGAAAAGATATCATATAAAAATTGCTACCTCAGTACCCTCTTTAACCACAACATTTTGTCTGGTATAGAGTGCACCTTTAACTCTAATTTTAGCTTACTTGTTGTTACTTTAGAAATCACTTTTTCACAATAGTTAGCGTCAATAATCAATTGACATACCTTCCTTAAAATAGTGTAGGCTGACTTAAAAATATTGGTGTGTAACCACTTATCTCCAATGTCATCTTTAGGAGTGAGAAAATCTTTCTTACCATGCAAAGCTCACCAAAATTAGCATGTATAATTGGTTCATCTTCCGCCATAACTTCATCATCTTTCGACTCTTCTTTGCATGGCTCATCCTCATCTTCATTCAACACATTATCCACTAAGAAAGTTTTGTTGGTTGGCCAATTTTTATAAAATCAATAATTACTAGCATAATGATCGATCTCCTCAAAAGAATAACAACACATACCAACTATACTTGGTTGCTTTGAAAGATTGGGTTAAGTAAGGAGCTTACTATTAGCTTGTACCAAGATTTTAGCAACGTTGGTGGTGCTGCTGGTACTCTCCGTTGCTTGGTTTACCAAGGTAGAGGTTTATGGCCTCTTAGGGCAAGAATGCTCCACTTTGAGTGCCTATTGATATGCATCTCCCAATTCCCAAATATTGATGACTTATAAGTCATCTTGGATATGAAGTTGAAGACCATTCAAATAATTGATCAGAAACACCTCTTTTAGATATTGAATATTGTTATGAAGCACCAATTCTTTGAATTCATTGGTGTATTGGTCTATTGATTATGTACCTTGCCTTAAATTTTGGTACCTTTGGTAGAGTTCTCTCTTGTATCCTTTAGGAAGGGCATACTTTCGAATCTTATGCTCCATCTTTCTCCATAAATTGATTAGAGCCCTACTAATAGATTGGCAATTTTGTTTCTCTTGTCACCACCAAACTGTGGCCTTGCCTCAAAATTGCATAGCAATGATATCAATGTGATGATAATCTAAGACTTTTTTATACTCAAAGAATTCATTTATAAGAGTCAACCAATCAACAATTTCATCAGTAAAATCAATACCTGAAAATTCTTGAATGTCCCCCTTGATTTCCTTTTCCCAATCTAGTTTACAAAATTCTTGTGCACAAGATTGAGCATTCCTCCTTTGGGGAAAACACTAAACACATTTTGAAGAAAAGGAATTGCCATTGGATTATTCAATTCTAGAATGGGATAAAGGTTGTTTGGTTCAGCCTTTAGACACTGAACATCTTAGGTTAAGGCATCGATTTGTTCTTGTATATATTATTGTAAATTCTCAGTAAGTGTGTGCACTTTGTTCAATGAAATGGTTCTACCACCTTGATGTTGGTTTGTCTTAGAGGCATTGTCCTCTCCTCCAAAACTTTGATACCAAATGATTTAACCAAAGGCTATGATTAAGTCAAAAATGAAAAAAGGATCAAGAGAGTGACTTGTAAAAATTGGAGTAGAAATTTCAGTTCTACGTGTCATCATGAAAATGGCCATATCTCTAAATTGATAGGTTGGAATGGAGTGATTCCAATTGTAAATGAACAAGGACTTGTAGATCTACAACTTTTGTGTTTTGAGTTTTTGCAGAGAAGTGTTGTAAAGTTATCTATTTGAGGGAAAACGTGAACAAAATAGAATTGGTTATAACGTGAAAAGGAGAAGGGACTTTAAGGGTTGCTCTTCTAGGCTTCCAATAAAGTTGGTGGGGCATTAATTCTTTTAGATTAATGGCTACAACTCTTCAAGGATGTAGACTCTGAAAAGCTTTAACTTTTCAAGGATAGAGTTAAAACTTTTCTAGGTTTTCATGGGTATGAACTCTTCGAGATTCAAAAGAATGCCTAAGCCAATTTCAATCATCTAATCAAGTCTATTTTCTACATAATATTGACTACCTTTTAAGACAAAATAAAAGATAATGAATAGACTCAAATTAAGAATAGGAATTAGGAGCTAATAAAGAAAAATTATTAAAATAGAATATTTTCAATGTATAATGAGAATCTTGTTGGTTATGGACTTGTTAGGAAGACTAATGAGCTTGAATACGAGCTAATCTTCTTAGTTGAGCAAACATTGTGGAACTTCCCAATGAGGGGTTATTGCTGAAAGATGTGGTGATGTGGGCTGCATCAATATGGCTTTAAGAGTTTTTTGCATTTATGGTTGGTTGGATAAGGCTTGATTTAAGGTTGATTAGTGAGAGGTTCATAATAGGGTACAATCTAAGTGTTTGTAAAAAGTTCATTGTAGTGTCATTACTTACTATTTTGTCAAGATTTCTTGGGCTACACTTTATTGCAACTTTCTTGTAGCCTGTGTTTTTTTGGGCTAGATTAATGAACTTTGTTAGAAAAAGAAAGGAAATAAAGATTGATTTTTTATTGAATTAATTATTAACTTTTCTTGCTAAGATCAAAATAAAGAAACATATCAATGAGACTTTTAGTCAAACAAACAATCAGGTCATGGAAAGCAAAGATAAAGAGCATAAACCCATTTTTTCAAATAACAATGTATATGTTATGTAATTTTCTCAATGTTATATTTCAATTGAAACAATTATAATTATTTTATTATTTGGTATGTTGTTTCTTTGGGAGTAAGGAGAGTTAGATCAGGAACTAGTAAAAATTAAATTTGAGGAATCATAGAAAACGAGATCAACTGAATCTTCTTTGTTTAAAAAACAAATCTTTCTCTTCAAAGAATTCAAACCTAGTTACAAAATCCTACTATTTTACAAAAAAAAAATTATTTAAAAAAAACCATCAAAAAGGAACTTTGTTCAAATCTTTCGAATGCTTTTTGGAATAGGAAACAATACATAGTTGATTTACCTTATGAAACAGACTTTGACAAAAAACAAACACCTACAAAAGCCCAACTTATCCACATAAATGCAGAACTTGAAAGTTACTACAAGAAAGAAATTCAAGATTTGGAATCTAAAATACTCAACTCCAAATCTAAATCACCTTAGTTATGTGTAGCTTTTTATGTCAACAAATCAACTGAACTTGAAAGAGGTAATCTCAAGTTAGTTATCAATTACAAACTTCTCAACAAAGCCCTTAAGTGGATTAAGTCCCCTATTCCTAAAAGAAAAAAAGGATTTGTTGTAAAAACTTCATTTTATTTATCTTTTTTCCAAATTTGCCATGAAATTTGGATTTTGGAAAATTTAAATTGATCCAAAAGATAGGTGCAAAACTACTTTCACCATTCTATTTACGTAGTATGAATGAAATGTGATGTCATTTAGTTTGAAAAATTCCTATTTAGAATTCCAAAGAATTATAAATGATATTTTTCAACCATATTCAAAAACTTTTCTTATTTATATCAATGATGTTTTGATCTTTTCAAACTCTGTTGAATAGCATTTCAAATATTTACAAACATTTTTCTATATTGTTAAATAAAATAGACTTGTGATATCTCAGTCCAAAATATCTCTATTACAAACTAAAGTAAGATTCCCTGGACATTAAATTTTTCAAGGAACCATCACTCCTATTGAAAGAGCCTTTTCTTTCATAGACAAATTCCCTAAAAAAATCCTTGAAAAATCCCAACTCTAGAGATTTTTAGGAAGTCTTAATTATATTTTGGATTTCATTCCAAATATAAATCTCATTACAAACCCCTTCATGCCTGTCTTAAGAAAAATCCCATTCCTTAAACTCCTCAACATATTGCTATTGTCTAATAAATCAAAACTATAGTTAGAGAAATCCCTTGCATTCATCTTCTTGACCCTTTACTTCCCAAAATAGTTGAAATTGACAACTTTAAACTTGGATACAGAGGAATTCTTAAACAAGTTAGAGAGGGAAAGGAACAAATCATACAATTTACATCTACACATTGAAATGATTATTAGTGCAATTATTCCACCATAAAAAAAAGAAATTATGTCCATTGTTATGTGTATTACAAAATTTCAATGTGATTTACTCAACCAACAATTTCTTTTATGCATTGACTGCAAGTCTGTAAAAGAAATTTTACAAAAAGATGTTCAAAACATAGCATCAAAACAAATTTTTGCATGTTGGCAAACCACTCTTTTTGCTTTTGATTTCCAAATTGAGTACGTAAGAGGAGATAGAAACTTTACTCCTAATTTTCTAACATAAGAATTTCTTTAAAACAAACCCAAAAATATCTAGGAAATTAAAGAATTAAGGTAAAACTCTCATTCAAAACCCAAATGAGAGCTTAGTCTTAACACCTTCTTCTTAAAACCCTAATCCAACCTAAAACTTTAAACTTTGTGATGCTTATGCTCTTTCAATAAGAACTTGGATAAAACAATTGGCCAACACACAAGGTCAATCTTTTAAACCCATTGAAACGCCACAAACCCAATCCTTAAAAACCCTTAAAAAAGAATTACAAATCCAAAAATGGATGGAAAATATCCATAAAGCTTTATAAGTTCTTCAAATATTATCTTCTCTTGAAGACTGCTACAGAGAAGATACAAGTAAAGTTAACCTTTTATGCCTTTAACACCTACAAAAAAAGGTTTCAAAATCTTCTTCAAAATATTTTGACAAAAATTATTTTAAAAATATATTTTTCATAAAATAAGGATTCTGTGATAAAAATCCTTTTATCACTATCTAAAAGATTTTCCCCCAAGATGGTATTTCAAACTCTAAGACCTATTTAAACCACAAACCTATTACATGGCCATACTTGAAGTAATAAAGTCAACTAAATTCAAACACTTTCATTTGGATCAAACCCATAATGACCCTGCTTACTCCACCCACCATATTCTACAAATCATCCTTCCTTATGAATGGGGAACAAAATTTTCAAAACGCAAAACCTTCCTTATTCTTCCACAACCAGAACTAGTTATCACCAAAACTTTTCATATTAAGATTACCAACATGCCTGGTATAATGACCTTGCTTACTCCACCTACCATATTCTACAAATCATCCCTCCTTATGAATGGAGAACAAAATTTTCAAAACACAAAACCTTCCTTATTCCTCCTCAACTAAAACTAGTTATCACCAAAACTTTTCACACTGAGATTACCAACATGCCTAGTATAATACATTCCTTAATAAAAACCCAAAGGGTAGCCATTCATGGTTATTCTATTCTGATACCAAAATAAACACTACAAAAATTGCCAACTAGTTCAAACAATAGTGGAACTATTTTGGTTCTACTTTGGATATTCTTATTTTAGAAGTTCTAGAAAGTTATGACCTATTCAAAACCAATTATGAACCATCTATTAATGAGAGAAGGTTTATTCCATTATTCCTTTTTTCTACAAAATTCTTTCTTCCACAAGTTTTAACTTGGTAGCTTAAAATGTGGTTAGGCAATTTGAATTAGCCAATTTTTGCCTAACCACTACAAACTAAGGCCTTGAATACCATATTCCTAACCCAAAAACCTCATTCTATAACTCTTATAGTATCCCAAATAAAAGAATCATATTTGGGTATAATGCGATAATTATTGCAGTCCAAAAATTCTTTAAGAAAGGACTCGAACCATTCAAAAGAAAGCAACTACTTGTCCTTACAAAGCTTACAAAACATTAAAGAAGACTACTTTAGCATACTCTCCAAACCTAAGTAGTCTAAACCTAGTCAAACATAAAGTTGATAGTTTCAAGATAAAGCTTGTGACAGTTAGCTACCACAAAATGAAAAAACAACCTTCGGTGGAAAAGAAAAGACAAACACTCTGCCTACCGGCTTTACAAAAAGGAGAAAATAGCTTTACAAAAAGAGAATATCTTTTACAAAAGTTAGAGCATCTTTGCAAAAATAAAGGTTGCTTTACAAAAATAGATTCTCTCTTTACAAAAGAAAGCTACTTTTCCAAAAAATGTCAGCTTTTACATAAGGAGATTCTCCTTTACAAAAATGAGGTTTCAAATGACCATCTCTGCCCCTGGCTTCTCGCCTATATAAGGAGGCTTAAAAGGCATTGTGAAGGCATCCTTTTGAGACTATCCTTTGGAGAATCATTTCCAAACCCCCTCTCTATCTCTTGTATCCCTATCCCTTTTACCTATAATCTTCCTCCTCCTCTTGTATTAAGAGTTTTATATCAATAAAACTTTTGAATTACAATCCATCAAAGTGTTTTTTTGGCTATGTGCCCCCTAGTGGTGCAATCAAAAAATTCTTTAGAAAAGGACTTAGACCATTTAAAAGACAATGACTCATTGTTCTTACAAAGCTTAGAACTTATTAAAGAAGACTATTTCAACATACTCTCCAAATCTAAGCAGTTTAAAGCTAGTCAAAAGTTAAGTCTCACATCATTAAAAGCATTAGGGGCTCTATTCTCGATAAAAATAAAATCATAGATTTCACGAAAGTCATTGAGTAAGTGAAATTTAATAAGGCATTAGCTAGCACTTTAATAAAGAAGCTTTAATGAAAGAACTTTGATAGTTTTAAAGTCATATATGAGCACATTATGAAAAAAGGGGACATTGCTATTTAACATAAGTTCATAAAGTTTAGTATATTT
The DNA here is from genome assembly GCA_020141445.1 of Bruguiera sexangula. Classification (NCBI taxonomy): domain Eukaryota; kingdom Viridiplantae; phylum Streptophyta; class Magnoliopsida; order Malpighiales; family Rhizophoraceae; genus Bruguiera; species Bruguiera sexangula. The sequence continues at coordinate 4,939,374 of JAHLGP010020643.1, forward strand.
AAGACCTTTCTAGTACACTTTTTCCTAAATTCTCTTTCTCTTGCATGTATGCCTTTCAAGATAGCATATAAAACACATAAGAAAAAAATGGTCAATTAATGAACTTTTAACCATGTGTGTTCAAGATAAGTAAAGAATGAAGTATAAGACTTTGGAAAGTACTTATCTAGTGACTAAAGTGAAGGAAAAAAGCAAATAGGGGTAAGGGTGCTCCATATTAGAAGAAAGATGCAAATATGCCAATGAAGAAAACTAACAATAATAGTGCATGCTTCTTATGTAAGAAACGTAGATACATGAAGAAGGCTTACATCACATATAAGGCTTGATTAGAAAAAAAAAAAGGTACTCTTATATCTTTAATGTGTCATCAAGTTCTTTTTATTGATGCACAACATAAAACATGGTGGATTGATTCTGGTACTATAATCTATATTGCTAATACTATGTAGTGGCTTCTAGAGTAAAGGAAGCTAAAGGAAAATGAGAAAGGCATATATTCGAGAAATAAGATGCCTTCTTATGTTAAGATTGTGAGAACTTATTGTTTAGTTTTAAAATTTGGATTTGTTTTAAACTTTCAAAATTCTTTTTATGTTTCATCATTCTTTAGGAATTTAGTTTTTAAGTTATTATTGGTTTTACATATCTAGTTGACAATTTAGATAAATTTGGTTTAAATCCAACTCAAGAATTTAATACTACATTACTTAATAGTATTGGAACAAAGAGATGTATTGTTAATAAGCAATTTTTTAATTTTGGCATAATTATACAACATCTCTCAAGAGAGAACAAAAAGGCTTGTAAATGATAGAATTTTAACAACTCTTGACTTTGCAAATTTTGGTAATTGTATGGATTGCACAAAGTATAAGTAAAACCATAAGAACATTAAAGGTGCTAAGAGAAGTTTAAAAATTCTTGAGGTTGTACACATTAACATTTATGGACCATTTTCACTCCATGTTTTAATGATTAGAGATATTTATCTTATTCATTAATGACGATATAAGATTTACATATCTTTACTTATTGTTTGATAAAGCTAAAACATTTGATGCTTTCAAAACATACAAATTTGAAGTAGAGAAATAAAAGGATAAAAGATCAAAATTGTAAGTTCCGACAAAAGTTGAGAGTATTATGAGAGGTACACAAAGATGGGACAATTGAAAGCTCCATTTGCCAAGTTCATTAAAGAAGGGTGCATTAGTGTACAATATACTACTTTAAGTACACCTTAACAAAATGGTGTAACTAAAAGAAGGAACTGCACACTTATGGACATGGGGAGAAATATTGTCAATAATTCTAATATCTCATTAAATTTATAGAGTGAAGCCTTGAAAGATACCATATGTCTTGTAAATAGGGTTCCATCACAGACTATTCTTAAAAAACCATTTGAATTATGGATTAGGTGGAAATTAAGTTTATGACATATGCATGTATGGGATTATCCTACTAAAGTGAAGATTTACAATCCTTAATTAAAGAAATTAAATCCAAGGACAACTAGTAAATTTTTCATGAGCTATGTGATGAACTCTAAAAATTTAAATTTTACTATCCTTCAAATGCATTTAAAGTTTTTAAAGTCATGAATGCAAAATTTTTTGATGATTTTGAGTTAAATGGGAGTGAATTTCCTCAACATGTGCAATTTGAGGAAAGTAAGGACTCTTCTAAAGTTCCTATAAACTTTAAAAGTTATTATTCAAGAAAATTTGCATGATAATGTTAAAGAATAACAAATTAAAGATCAAGTGCATAATGTAGTACAAGCAAATATGAAACAAGTGGTACTTGAACCATATAATGAAAATCCACAAAATAAAGAGCTAAGAGATCATCAAGATTAAAGAGACTTGCAATTCTTTATGATTATCTTGTATACATACAAGAGATTCATGTCACTTATAAAGATGATCCATGCACATTTTTACAAGCCATCAAAAGTGAAAAGTCTAAAATATGGTATAATTCCATAAAGGAAGAGATGAAATCTATAGCTAATAATCAATTTTAGGACCTTATTAAATTATCAAAAAAAGTTATAGCTACTAGTTACAAATGAGTTTATAAAACCAAAATGGACTCTTTTAGTAATGTTAAGAGATACAAGGTCAGGCTTGTGGTTAAATGTTTCACTAAAAAGAAAGGCATTAACTACCATTGTACATTTTCTCTAGTTTTAAAGAAAAATTCATTTAGAGTTATCATGACTTTAGTAGCTTTTTTTGATTTAAAGTTGCATCAAATGGATGTGAAGACTACTTTCTTGAATGGGCATCCTTAGAAAAAGGTATACATTAGCCAACCTAAAGGTTTTACTATTGATAAAGAGAGTCACTTGGTATGCAAGTTTAAGAAATCCATATATAGGTTCAAACAAGCCTTTTAACAATGGTAAATAAAATTCCACAATATCTTAGTCTTATATGGGTTTATAGAAAATATTATGTATCCTTGTACATACCTTAAGTTTAATAGGACTAATAACATTATTTTAATACTATATGTGGATGATGTTTTATTTGTATACAATGATTAGAGATTGCTACATAATATAAAGGAATTTCTCTCTCAAAAAATTAAAATGAAGGATATGATGAAGTTTCTTATGTCGTTGGTATAGAAACTTACAGAGATAAATTTCAACGGATATTAAGACTATTTTAGAAGATCTACATTAAAAGGGTTTTAGAGTGATTTACAATGAAAAATTATTCTTCCACTATAGCACCTATAATTAAAAGGGTCAAATTTAGTTTTGTATAATATCTTCAGAATGACTTAAAGTGAGATGAAATGAAATGAAATGCATACCATATGCATTGGTGATTGGTAGTCTTATGTATACACATGTTTGCACTAGATTTGACATTGCATTTGTAGTAAGAATATTAGGAATGTACCAAAGTAAACTAGGTAAAAGTATTGGAAAGTTATCAAAAAGGTTATAAGGTATCTACAAGGAATCATGAACTACATGATTACATTCAAACACATCGATTGTTTAAAGGTGATAAAGTATTTAGATGTTGACTTTGTTGGTTATGTGGGCAATAGAAAGTCTAATATTAGATGTATTTTTATACTTGTCGAAAGTGTTGTATCTTCAAGAAGCATTAAGTAGATTGTTATTACTTCTTCCACTATGGAAGTAGAATTCATTGAGTACTATGATATTATAGCATAGGCTTTATCATTGAAGAATTTTTTCACAAGATGACAAATTATGGATTCTATTTTTAGACCACTAAAAATATATTATGATAATTTAGTTGCAATATTCTTTTCAAACAATAATAAAAGTAGAAGTCAAAATAATTATATTGAGATAAAGTATTGTTTTTCACAATTCATGTTAAAGAGCAAATAATTTTAATAGAGGATATCAATACTTAGCTTATAGTTGCTGGTCCTATGACTAAGGGATAGTTGGGTAAGTCATATAAAAATTATGGAGTATATGAGACTTGTTAATTCCACTTAAATTTTATTTTAAAGTATATTCTTTGATGTTTTGGTGTTTTGAAGACCTTGTGGTCATATGCAAATAAAATTTTATTTTGTGCACATAAATATTAGTTAAGACCTAAATGAATTGAGGCCTAAAGATTTTCTGTTCAATATGTACTTGATTAGAAATTCACTAATATTATAATACATTGAAGGAAATGTTTCTAAGAGTGTTGCATAATTGTTATGATCCATGTGTAGAAATTTTAGTTAGGCAAACTACAACTTCAAAATTGCTTATAGAGGTAGTATAACCACCATGTTCTAGAAGATTTAATTAATACCACAAAAATCTTTCTTTTTGTGATTATAGATTAAATATTCTTTCAATTAATATGGCTAAAAGTATGTTTTTTACTCAATTTATTTTAACTCATAAGTAATGATTCTCTAACATTAACCTCTAGATATATAAGATTGTCATATATATAGCTAACATATATTTTTCTACGTAGAATGTATATGGGATAAATCTAGCCTTTGCAACTTGATTGTCCTCCTTCCCTTGCAATCTAGCCTTTTACTTGGTGTATACATGAGAATCTACTAATTCTCTTTCTTTTACACCTACATATAAAACTATCATGTCTTAGACATGATTATATTTCAATGACTTATTCTATTTTTGTGTACCATTTTCAATAAGTAAGGTATGAAAAAGCATCCCATATTGCTATAAGCTTTTAATTATCTTGACAAGTAGCAAACTTAACATCCTTTTGAATTCATAAAATTTTAAAATGGTATTATTTTTAGGCTATTTTTATGTGGATGAATTTCCTAAGTGTGAAATTCCTTTAGTATAGTGCTCCTACTAACTTGAATATGATAAGACATGTCATCGCGTATCTCTATTTGATTGTTTGGCTCAACATTTAATTGATAATCTTTCAATTCACATAAATAGAAGATTTAGTTGACTAAATCCCTACAACTTTTTATTTTCACAACCTGATATCATATGAGTCTAATTTGCTTATATTCTCACATTTTTACTCATTAATGAATATGACACCTTTTGACAATATTCATTAGGTCCTTAAAGATTCATTTCTTCCATCTTTAGACATAAGTTTCACTCTTTAATGAAAATTTATTGAACAATAGTAACCAATATTAGAGTTATAAATTATTTAGGTTAGACTTTTAGTTTATTTTTAACCCATAAGATAAGGAATGAATAATTTAAGGCATAAGGTCAAATATATAAGATGTGATCTCACTTATGCATCTTTTAATTATGATATTAGCAAGCTTCTTCCTTAGATTATTGTTAATTAAGAGAGACTAGACTATTAGATCTAGCAAACCCAATTTAATCTTTATCAGTAACCATTAGATTTGAATTATTTTTTGCTAATTGTTGGATCAAAAAATTTTGTTTAACTAGTAAGCTACTAAATTGAAAATTAGAGTACTAATTAAAAAAGTCCATTTCTTTTTGAAAAACATTCAATTTAAAAAGAAACTAACTCTTATCTCTCTCCTCTTCACAATATCTCCTCCTTCCTCTTCCTCTAAGTATCTAGCTCCCTTCAAGATTGTAGGAAATTGAACTTTTTGCAAATTTATAAGTCTTTAAGTCTTTACTCAATTTTTAAAAGACTTAATTGAAGACTCTTTCATTTATATATAGATGAATCTATATCTCTCACTAAGTTGTACTTTAAATCTATATGCCTAAGCTTGAGGTCCTACTTTGAATTGTTCAAGTAGGTTCCACTTTACTAAATTATCATATAAAGATATTTACAGTCTATGATAATTTCTAACATTTCCAAAATCTTTTCAAACAAACATTATCACTTACTGTAACTACAATACATGCAACAAATTTTGCTTATATTTACATAAGGCTATGTATATGTGCTTTTTACTTTTCCATGTGATGGTTTCACCATTAAGCAAACAAATAACCCTTGATCAAGCCATCGTTCTCAATAATAATTTAACATCACATTAAGTGTAGTTTCTCCCTTTGTATCATTTTTAGTGATATAAAAAGTAAGTTGCAATGCCTATCAAGAATTTTAGTATCGCATTGATTGCATTTCTTATATAAGTATAAGATCTAAACTTTTATTAATTTGAAACTCTATGGTATAACTCAAACATGCTTACCACTTACCATTTATGGTATTGAACTGTAATATCATTACTACTTTACTTCCTTATTTAAGAAGTCAATGAATATATTATAAGACTTAGACCTTTTGACTTTGTTATAAAGTGTCAATAGGGCTACATTTCTTTAGTAAAATTAGTCAAGAACATTTATTAAATAATTTGTTAATTTCATCATTAAACCAAGGACAATTATGTCCACAAATCTCACCCTTATCATTCTAGCTTATTGTAGAAGATAATAATTTTTCAATGATTTTGATGAACTCCTTACAATCTTTAACTACTTATTTATTGCAACATAAAAATATAGTCATAAACTAAACACTTAAAACATTTTACATACATATATGGTCATCGTGGATCATTGCAAATCCACATATAAAATTTTCCCATCATAATTTCAATGCTACACACTAGCTAATTGTTATAAGTCAAACATGAAATGTTAGAGTTCGCATTCTTTACACTCTTGACCTATCATAATAAACATTATGCATTTTAGTCATTAATGTTTTAGCTAGTTCTCCATATAGGTTAACAACTTTCTTATATGTTTTATGTAATTTTAAATCTAAATGTGCAACTACGACAAGAAATAAGCGAATTGAATATAAATCTTAAGATTTATAAAATGAAATACTCTCTCATTAGGCAAATTGTTTTAGTTATTAAGTGAGTCTTTTATTGTTGTATCAATTTTACTTGGTGCATACATGAGAATCTACAAATTCTCTTTTCTTTTACACCTAAATATAAAACTATTATATCTTAGACACGATTATATTTCAATGACTTTGTCCTATATTGCTATAAGCTCTTAATCATCTTGACAAGTAGCCAACTTAACATCCCTTTGAATTCATAAAATTCTAAAATGGTATTATATTTGGGCTATTTTTATGTGGATGAATTTCCTAAGTGTCATATTCCTTTGGTATAGTGCTCTTACTAACTTGAATAGGATGAGACATACCATCACATATCTCTATTCAATTGTTTGGCACACCATTTAACTAATAATCTTTCAATTCACATAAATAAAAGATTTATTTGACTAAATCCCTACACAAACTTTTTATTTTCAAAACTTTATATATTATGAGTCTAATTTGCCTATATTCTCACATGCTTACTTTTTAATGAATATGACACCTTTTGACAATATTCATTAGGTCCTCAAAAATTTATTTCTTCCATCTTTAGACATAAGTTTCACTCTTTAGTGAAAATTTATGGAACAATAGTAACTAATATTAGAGTTATAAACTATTTAGGTTAGACTTCTAGACTATTTTTAACCCATAAGGTAAGGAATGATTAAATTTAAGGCACAAGGTCAAATATATAAGATGTCATCTCACTTATGCATCTTTTAATTGTGATATTAGCAAGTTTCTTTCTTGCATTATTGTTACCTTATAGATTTCTACAACTTGCTATTCTTTTTATTACAATGACATTTTATTCTAAAGTCCATTATATCGCTAATTGCCTCATTTTTTTCTTTATTTTCTAAATCTCAACCAAGTTAATTTGTCAAAAAACACTCTTATCAAGCATGTGGTAGATCATATATGTGACCAAAAGATTGAAAAGATTTGTGAATATAATGAAAATACAAGTTTGAAACCTTGTCCTTATTATTAGCTTATTGATATCAAAATGGATTGGTAGCAATAGAAGTATTGCCATTCAATTAGATTCATTTTATTTTTTCAATTAGGTCATACTTATATGTGGGTTAATCAACATAAACGAGTAAGAATGATAAACTTTTCTCTATTTTAACTCTTAATTCTTTATTTTCCAACATGATCTAACCTTTCATACACAATGTTAATTTCAATACTCCCTTTGAATTGGTGTAACTAAGAAAAAAAATCAACATTATGGACTTTATTATCTATATAATTGAATATATTAGGCAAAAACTTCAGTAAATGGTATCACTTTAACCATTTATACCATTGTTATAAGGGTTTGGATGATGACCCAAATCAAGGACTATAACAAAGACTGAATTATGTCAAACTTTGGCACTAGAGGAATCTTACATAAGAATGGATTTAGCTACCATGTAATCTCATTTGCAAGTGATGATACCCATTGGTGCTCAAAAAATTCTCTACAAATCTATTAAGTCTTAATGACATTCATCAATTTTCATTCATACTCTAAGTTTTCATACTATATAGTTCATTATTCAAAATCTACTACCATCCACTTCATATGAGATCAAATAAGTATTATCAATTGAAAAACTTAAGCATAAATAAAAGGTAGGTAAAGGTCATTTTCTTTGTTAGCTTAATGTACTTTAAACTTTTAAAAGCATTTGACTCTTTTTATCATATCCTTAACAATTGTTATTTTTATCTCTTGTCCAAACTATTTTTATGAAAGGACTCACTATTTAAGATGCATAGTAATATTAAATGTTTGCTCAATGAGTTAAGCAATACATGAGAAGATTTAGCAACTTTTAGGTGCTTGTTTTCAAGTATATATGACATTCAATGTCATAAATATACCAATACAATTATTACATATTATTGTTTATATGTACTCCTAATTTTTGGAAAAGATTAAATTTTAACTCATATTTATTGTTTGTATAAAGGTATAAATTAATACAATTAATTGAGACTTCACATCCTTCACTAACACTATTATATAAGCATTCCATGAAGATTTAATACTCACATTGAATCCTTTAGCTTAATCATGAATATCCTCCAAATTCCTTAAAAACAAAAGAGCAAACTATATCATTTGACAAGTGAAATATTTCTTAAACTCTTTTATGAGATTGATTCTTATATTTATCAACATTATTATGCAAGGAATATTTACTATTTAATAATTTTATTATTGGCTCAATAGTTTCTCAATCTATTCATGGTAAGTAATATTCTCACATTTAAATTTAAAATATAAGGCAGTATAAAATTTTTCAATACATTATTCTCTTAAGGTTATAGTGGATTTTACGAAGTGAAATCTCTTGAGATTTAATGTATTCATAACAATGCTACTTGTCATGACTTATAAGTGATTTAAAAGGAGACTAGCACATAATAATGTTAATATAAGATCAAAAGTTCACTATTTTTGCAATTATCTTTCTTATTTTAATGTTTAATTATCATTATTCTAATTAATTCTAGTAAGATTTTTGTTTCACATATGACAATTTTTTTTTAATTCTCCATGTTTGTGAACCCTCAGTAAAGTTTAGATCTCCCACTAAGAATCAAATTCTTTATAACATTTTTAACATATATATTATATAACATAAATAATTTCACATGCCAATAACATCATATCAAAAATTAACTTACATAATTTTGCAAATGACTTTAAAGCATATAATTTATTAATTTTCAAAGATGCCATTATTCATAGGTAATATGACATAACATGTTCGAGTCATATACAAAGGCATATTTAAATAAAACATGATATATAAATTCAAAATAAATTTACATAAGTATGCTTTTAACAAATTCAAATCATGTAATCACATGTAATTTTGTAAAAGTTTTTTTTTTGTGTGAAAGGATTGTAAAATGTATATTAAAAATAGTATAATGCAATTACATAATCTTATAGACATATTCATTTTATGCAAAAAAAGAAAAATTATCATGAATTTGTACATACTTCCTTTTTCACAGAAGGAGATGGTTTTAAAGAAGTTAATTTGTTTTTAAATTCTTGGATGAAAGGGTCTTCTTGTTTCTTAAGGGTTTCAAATTTGGAATGTTGAAAGGGTTTGAAAATAGATTGTTTGATTCTTGTGATTTTAGGTTTTGTAACGGTCTTTTGGATGGTAAACTGTTGAATTTGGTTTTCTAGATAGTTCAGTTGAGTACCTATAGTATGAAGATGTGTATTAGAGAAATTGTTCTATTGGATGATCATTTTGGAAAGTTTTTATAAAGAATTGGTTTCTTGGGGAATTTTGCAAGGTGTAAGATCAACAATATTCTACTAATGGGTGAATTTGGTTTGTGTAAGAGGAGGGGGTTTTGACTTTATGACTTAGTCATTTGAAGAATCGGTTTCTGAATTTATTGCAAGGTTTGTAGATTTTTTGAAAGAAGATTTTTTGAATGGCTAGATGTAGTCCATATGAGGTGTATAATTTGAGAATAAATCAAAAAATAAAATGAGTTTGTTGTGAAAAGAGAGAAAAGTATAGTAATCCTTTTCGATTTCTTGTTTTTTTTTTTTAAGAAAATGTTTGAAGAAATAATTTCTGATTTTTATATTATGTAGAGTATAGAAATTATCATACTCTAGTTTTTTGTCATGTTCAAAATCATTTTTTAAATCATACTTAAAACATTTTTTTGAAACATGCAATTCATTTTGGATGTTTTTTGTGAGTGCAAAAGGTGTTGGAAAGGTCAGAGGAGATTGTTCTTAAGGGTTTATATAAATAGGATGGGGAATGTTTGTATGATAATTTATTGTTTGGAAAGAAGTAGTTGGAATATTTAAGTTTGAGAATCATAGAGGTTTTATAAGTAGGTTTATGGCACAAGGAATGTTGGAAACATGTCGAAGGTCAATTATAAAGGAAATGGAACCTTCATCAGTGGATTTAAAACTTATAAATCTCCGATTGAAGGTTAGGACAACTTTTCTGTCTTGGAATTGTTTATTTTGAAAATTTATGTGTTTGGTTTAAGTTATTTTGGAGGTTGGGGTTTAACTACTCCTTTAAGGATTTAGTCATCAGGAAGGGTAATGTCTTTCCATTGGATAAATCTAGGAATAACAGTGTTTGAATGGGACAAGCCTATTTGTAAGAGAAAGGTTTCTCCTTTTTGTGATTAGAACTTGTGTTTGGATGCAAATGCATAACTTATTGTTTTATAATGAATTTTGTAAAGCAATATAATTAGAATGAAGCTTTCTAGCATATTGTAATTATGAGTTTTGATTTGTAAAATGAAATTATGTAAAATATTTTTGTTAGATAAAAAAATAGTTAGGTTTGGATAGCAATTACAAGAAATAGGTCCAAAACAAAGATTAGACTTTATGGAAGAAAGAAGAGAATTTTAGAAATTTGTAAATTTAGTATCTTTAAGGACTGCAAAAATGAAAGTATTCAATTCTTTTTTTGTAAAGGGTTTAATATCTACTTGTACCAGACCAATATGATTTTATTTGTAATGCCTATTTTTGTGATTTTGTCAACAATTTTGACAAAGAATATAAATAGTTTCAAAAGTTTTCAAAAATTGAATATCACTTTTTTCAGTTTTAATCGTAAAATTATTTTTAAAAATATTAAATTTAGAAATTTTGTAAATGTGATCCTTTTGAACTTTTAGAATTTCCCAATAATTAATACCTTTATTGAAATCTTCTAGAATAATTTCCTTAGTGTTGGCCATTCTTCGATTTTTAAAACTCTTAAAGGTAAATGAATTGGAATAAGAAGTAGTTCTATAGAGAATCATGTTCATATTGAGGAATTGGGGTTTTACATATACTAAAAAATTAGGACTTAAGCATAATAGACTTCTTATAATCCATAAGCTCTCAAGGATCTCATGGCATCCTAATGACTCAACCACGTCTAACGGACAAATAATGATTAGCAAGCTATAGGCAAAAAACACTCAGAAGTATAATGCACTTGACACCACAAAACAAAAGTATGCTTTACACCTTAGTGCAAAATATAAAACAAATTTTTTTTCAAAATGTACCTTATGTTCCAATGCAATGAAAACAATCAAGAAAGACTCTAATATCTCTTTGGGGCACACAAAAACACAATTTTGAGAAATTGTAATTTTATTAATGAAAACTTTAAGTATAGAGGAGGAAATTTATATGGTAGAAGGGAAGGGAAAGTGAGGAAGAACACAAAAGAGGAAGATTGTAAATTAGGCAAATAAGAGTCTTAAACAAATGCCTTTTAAATCCTTTTAAGCTTCCATTTGTAGTTGAGAGGCAAAGAAGTAATGATAGATAAATGGAATCTCTTTTCCAAAAGTGACTTAGGAATTTTATAGAGTTGACATCTTCTTTTTGTAAAGTAACTTTTGCTTTTTTGAAAAATGCTTTTACTTTTTGCAAAACTAGTAGTCACAAACACTTTGTCTTTTTTTTTTTCCACTAAAAGATGTTTTGTCATTTTATGGAGGTGGCCTTGTTTCTAGGAAACTGCCAAAAGATATTTTTGTAAAGTCTCTTTGGAAGTCTTGAATTTTGGTCTTGGGACCACTAAAAGATAGTTTTCAATGGTTTTACAGTTGGTTGCCCTTAGCAAGATTTATTTTTGGTAGTATGTTGAAACAATTATCTTTATTACTTTATAGGTTTTGTAGGGATAAGGACTCACTATTTTTTGAATGGACTAAGTCTTATTTTAACAAGTTTTTGGATTGCAATAACTATTATATTATTGCAAAATATTCATCTTCAGTTTGGGCCATAGCTAAGAGGGCTACTACTACATAGGATTTTTGGGCAAAAAATGCAGTATTTATAGCCTTAATTTGTAGTGGCTAGACCAATATGGGCTAGTTTCTATTGTCCAAACATGTTTTTTGTGGTGACTTTTAGTAATTTATGAGATTTTGAATGAATCTTGCCATTTAATTTTAAATTTTCTAATGAGAATAAGAGTATCATTTTGTATATGATAGCCAAATACTAGACTAATACCCATGGAACATAAGGTACATTTCTAGTCTCTTTAAACAAATGAACTTCAATCCATTACCTCTTCTAATTTTGAACCAGAATCCAAGGAGGTTAATACTTTTACAAAAGACCTGCAAATCCTTGTAGAACTTATCAAATACATCACCAATCCTAACCTTTAAAAGGTATATCCAAAAAACCTTCTCAAAACCTTCCAAAAACAAGAAACCAAACAAAACATTTCAAATACTACTCCATCAACTTCTAGACCACCTTACAAATTTTGGTACAATTTTAGCCAAAAAGAACTCAAGAAAACCAAACCCATTATACAAGAACTCCAAATATAAATCAAGACCATTAAAATAGAACTTCAAAAGGCCACATAAAACCAACAAAAAGATAATCAAACCCTCTAATTTCCTTTTTCAAGACATTTAAAAGGAATCCCTAAAAGTGATCCTAAATCAGATTAGGAACCCCAAAACCTTGAAAAAGTTCCAAATGATTTTCTTTTTGTTTTGGAACAAGTTACTTTTAGAAAATATTTTAACAAAATCACTTTAGTTTTCTCAACTAACTTCAAACTAAACATAATAACCTTGTTTAACATAGGTGTAGATTTGAACTGCATAAAATAAGGAATTTCTCCAAACTTTTCAAGAAAAAAACCAAAGAAAAACTCTTAGCTACAAACAATTCAAAATGACCATTACAAATAAAACCACTATTGTCATTCAAAATCAATATTTTCAAATTAGAACTTCTTTTGTTCTTGTTAAAAATATATTTCATATGGTGATTCTAGGAACACTATTCATAAACCTTAGTACTCCTTATACTATTAATTATGATTATATCATTTTGAAAACAAAATTCTAAAAACTTCATTTTCCTTTTTTGAAGTCCCTAAAACTAAGAATTTAAACCTTATTAAAGCTCATTTCATTTATGAAAATGAGGTTTAGACCCTCATTCAAGCCAAACAATAAAATCTTTTCTACTTACAAAAAAATCTCTCATTACAAAGAATTCAAAACTAGTTACAAAACCCTTTTGTTTTAGATAAAATCTTTATTTTAAAACAAACCATTCAAAATGAACTTTGTTTTGATCTTCTAAATGCTTTCTGAAATAAGAAACAACACATTATTGATTTACCCTATTAACCAGATTTTAATGAAAAAATAAAATTCCTACAAAAGTTCAATCTATCTAAATGATTACAGAATTATAAAGTTATTGCAAAAAAGAAACTCAAAATATAGAATCCAAGAAACTCATTTCCAAATCTAAATCACCTTAGTCATGTATTACTTTCTATGTCAACAAATCAGTAAAACTAGAAAGAGGGACTCCAAGATTAGTCATTAACTTAACCTCTCAACAAATCGCTTAAGTGCATTAGGCATAGTATACCTAACAAAAAGGATTTATTGCAAAAACTTCACTCTGCTTACATTTTTTCCAAATTCAACATGAAGTATGGATTTTGGGAAATTCAAATTGATCCAAAAGATAGGTACAAAATTACCTTCATCATTCCATTTGAACTGAATGGAATGCAATACCATTTGGTTTGAAAAATACTCCTTTAAAATTTCAAAGATTTATGAATGAGATTTTTCAACCATATTCAAAATTTTATCTTATTTGCATTAATGATGTTTTGATCTTTTCAAACTTTATTGAATAGCATTTTAAATATTTACCAACATTTTTCTATGTTTTTAAACACAATAGACTTGTGATATCTTAATTTAAGATATCTTTATTCCAAATTTGAGTCAGATTCCTTGGACATTACATCTCACAAGGAATAATTGCTTCCATTGAAAGAGTCCTTTCTTTCATAGACAAATTTCTTGACAAAATGATTAAGAAAACCCAACTTCATAAATTTTTAAGAGGTCTCAATTATCTTTTGGATTTCATTCCAAAAATGAATCTTATTTTAAAACCCTTACATGATTGTCTTAAGAAAACCCTTACTCTCTGGACTCCTTAGCATAATGTCATTGTCTAACAAATCAAAACTATGATTAGAGAAATTCCTTGTATTTATCTTCTAGATCCCTTACTTTTAAAAATTATAAAGACTAATGCCTTTGAATTAAAATAAGAAGGTATTTCAAACAAGTCAAGGAAGGTAAGGAACAAATCATACAGTTTGTGTTTTCACATTGGAATGATTGTTAACACAATTATTCCACCATAAAAAGGAGATTTTATCTATTGTCATGTGAATTACAAAATTTCAGTGTGATTTACTTAATAAAAAATTTCTTTTACATATTCATTGCAAGTTTATAAAAGAAATTTTACAAAAAATGTCTTAAATATTGCATCAAAACAAATTTTTAACAAGCCATTTGTTCTGTATTTGATTTTCAAATTGAGTACATAAAAGGAGACAGAAACTCTATTCTTGATTTTCTAACTCAAGAATTTCTTCAAAATAGATCCAACGATGCCCAAGAAATCAAAGAATAAGGGTAAAGCTCTTATTCAAAACCTAAAAGAGAGTTTAGCCTATACTCTAAAATTGGTCAAAGGAAAAATAGAAAATAGTCTAAAACCCATCTCAAGTTTACCCATAAGAACCTAGAAGGAAAGATTAACCAATCAAAAAGGTCAATCTTCAAAACAATCTCCCTTTTACTCCTTTTCACTTCCCCTTTCCTTTCACCTTGTAAATCTCCTCTTTTATACTTAAAGTTTTCATCAATAAAATTACAGTTTTTCATAATTGTGTTGTTGCATGCCAAAAGTGGTATCAGAGCTTTGAAGTGGTATTAGAGCCATTGTCAATTGTTTTCATTGCATTGGAATATAAAGTACATTCTATGAAAAATTTGTTTCATATTATGCATTGATGTGTAAAGTATATTTCTACATTATGGTGTAAAGTGCATTATACTTCTAAGTGTTTTTTTGCTTATAGCTCATTGGTCATTGTTTGTCTGTTAGACATGGTTGAGTTGCTAGCATGTTGTAAAACCTTTGAGAGCTTGTAGATTGTAGGAAGTCTATTATGTGTAAATCCCAATTCTTGAGTGTGTGTAAAACTCAAATTCCTCATTATGAACTCGATTCTTTGTATTCCAATTCTTCTACCTTTAAGAGTTCTAAAATTGAAGAATAGCCAACACTGGGAAGATTACTCCAGAAGATTTCAATAAAAATATTGATGATTAGAAAATTCCAAAAGTCCAAAAGGATCACATTTACAAAATTTCCAAATTTAATGTTTTCAAAAATAATTTTACAATTAAAATAAAAAAAGAAATATTTAGTTTTTGAAACCTTTTGAAAATGTTGATTTTTTTTCTCAAAATTCTTTACAAAATCACAAAAATAGGAATTACAAATATATTCATATTAGCCTAGTATAAGTAGATATCAAACCTTTTATAAAAGAAGGATTGAACACTTTTATTTTATTAGTTCTTGAGGATACTAGATGTATAAATTTCCAAGATCCTCTTCTTTCTTTCATAAAGTCTAATTTCTATTTTGGATCTATTTCTTTTAATAGTTGTCCAAACCTCACTGTCTCTTTATCTAATAAAAATATTTTATAAAGTATAGTGTTACAAATTAAAACTCATAGTTACAATATACAAATAGACTTGTCCTGTTCAAATACTATTATTATTAGATCTCTCCAATGGAAAGACATTACCCTTTTTTATGACTAGATCCTTGAAGGAATAGTTAAACCTTATCCTCAAAAATAACTTAAACCAAATATAGAAATTTTCAAAATAGACTAATTCTAAGACAAAAAAGTTGTCTTACCCTTTAATCGAAGATCTACAAGTTTCAAATCCATTGATGGAACTTCCATTTCCTTTATAATTAACCATAGACATGTTTTCAACATACCTTCAACCATAAAACCTATATATAAAACCTCCAAGATTTTCAACATTAGATATTCCAAGTACTTCTTTTCTAATAACAGATTACCATATAAACAATCATCATTCCATTTACATAAACCCTTAAGAATAATCACCTCTAACATTTCCAAGATATTTTGCAATCACAAAAAAAATCCAAAATGAATTGTATGTTTTAGAAAAACATTTTAAGCATAATTTACAAAATGATTTTGAGCCTAACAAAAAAACTTTTACATGATGATTTCTATACTCTACATAACATGGAAAAAAGAAATTATTTCTTCAAACATTTTCTTGAAAAAAGACAAGAAATTCAAGAGGATTACTATACTTTTCTCTCTTTTCACAAAAGCTATATGTTATTTTTGGATTGGTTCTTAAACTATGCACCTTAGATGGATTAAATCTGACCATTCAAAAAATCTTCTTCTAAAAAATCTACCAATCCTATGACTTCTTGTAATAAGTCCACTCTTTAAACTACTCCAAATGACCATGTCATAAAGTCAGAACACCCTCCTCTTAGACAAACCAAAATCACCTATCAATAGAATACTATTGATCTTGCACTTTACAAAATCCCCCAAGAAACTAATTCTTCAAACAAAATTTCCAAAATAATCATCCAACAAAACAATTTTTCCACTACCTATCTTCATACTATAGGTACTCAACTAAACTATATAGAAAGCTAGATTCAATAGTCTACCATCCAAAAGACTATTACAAAATCTTAAACCACAAGAATCAAACAACCTATTTTTGAAACCTTTTGACCTTCCAAATTTCAAAACCCTCAAAAACTAAAAGACACTTTCATCCAAGAAATCAAAAACAAATTAGCTTCTTTAGAACTATTTCCTTCTACAAAAAAGGAAGTCAACACCTTGAGAAACAAATCTCAAATAGATTTTTCTTAATCAAAAGAAGAACAACTTACTAAATAACCCTTACAAGTTTCTAAACCCCAAATCAACCATATCTCGTGGCCCAAACCCATATCTGGATTTACAACTCCAAATCTTCACCTTGAAAATAAACCAAACACATTAATCTAGTACAAGTTCAATGCCTCTTCCATTTACAAATGGAATATTAATGGCATGTCAGTATACAACATCCTTTGTTTTCTACAAAAGGTGACTATAGTAGCAAATGTTTACAAAACCTATAATAACACCCCATACAAAACTATTGTTGAACTCTTCATAGTAGGATTTCCAGGACAACTTAAAGGTTTATGGGATTACCATCTTACTAGTGATCAACAAGATTAAATCCTTAGACCCATCCAAATCACAAAAGACAACGTACCCATCCTAGATAGCTTAGGTAATCCTATTGAAGATATTATGGCCTGTCTTCTCCTTGTACTTTTCCCTCTACTTCATAGGAGACCCTTTTCATCATAAAGACAAAAATGTTAAGTTATTTACAATTCTTAGATCTAAGAAACTTAGTAAATTTAAAAATTATAAAACACATTTCTTACTAGTGTCATACTTATGGAAGACTTTAACTAACCCTTTTGAAAAGAAAATTCCTTATAGGACTACTAATCCTGTTAGGAGGAAAATTTTAACAAATGATCAAAACCACCCATGGAAACCCCATTCTTTATGATTGGTTAACCTATGGAGAATTGATCAGTTTAACCCAACAAGAAGGATTCAAAAATTTTCCAAGACCTCAAACTCCCAAAACATCTCAAATTGGAAATAAAACAATCTTGTTTTGAGACTAGAACTTTTTGCCAACCATTCAACTTATGAATTTCAAAATATACTAAGCTTGATAGGAAGAAATATAAGCCCTATACTAAATCTTACTGCAATTTCAAAAAATCCCAAAAACAAACTAACAAACAGACTTATTATAACAAACTTAAGAAAACAAAAACATCCAAATCCAAACTAGAAGCACACATCCAAATATTGTATACTCAATGAAAAAATTTAAGAATTACACCTAGAACTAGAAATTGTTTCCAAATTAGAAGGTATACCATAAAATATTTCCAATTCTAATTTTGACCCTTATGATTACTCAGATAAAGAACCTCTTTAAATAGATGAACTTTACACCACTACCTCTTAAGATTTTGAGCCAAAATCCAAGGAGATCAATACTCTTACAAAAGACCAACAAACCTTCATAGATCTTATCAAATATATCACCAATTCCAACCTCTGAAAGGAATACCTACAAAATCTTCTCAAGACCTTCCAAAAACATAAACCAAACAAAATATCTCAAACACTACTCCATCAACTTTTAGACCACCTTATGATCTTACTACAATTTTAGCCAAAAAAAAAAACTCCAGAAAACCAAACCCTACTATACAAGAACTCCAAACAAAAAAAAATTGAGAACTCAAACAAAACCAACAGAAAGATAATCAAACCCTCCAACTTCTTCTTTCAAAACATTCAGAAGAAACCTTGAAAAGTGATCCTAAATTAGATCAAGAACCCCAAAACCTTTAAAACCTTGAAAAAGTTCCAAATGATTTTATCTTTACTTTGGAACAAGTTACTCTTAGAAAATTTTTATCAAAATCACTTTGGTTCTCTCAACTAATTTCAAATTGGACACAATAACTTTGTTTAACATAGGTGCATATTTGAATTGAATAAAATAAGGAATTATTCTAGACCATTTTCAAGAAAAAACCAATGACAAACTCTTAAATACAAACAATACCAAGATGACCATTACAAACAAAACCATTGCTTTCATTCAAAGTTAGTATTTTCAAATTAAAACTTCTTTTGTTCTTATTGAAAATATGCATCATATGGTTATTCTAAGAACATGATTCATTTTTTATGCATATTATGATAGTATCATTTTTGAAGTCTAGATTTTGGAAAATTTAGATTGATACAAAAGATAGGTAAAAAGTACTTTCACCATTTCATCTGGACAATATGAATGGAATGTGATGCCATTTGGTTTGAAAAATTCCCCTTTAGAATTTCAAAGAATTATGAATGAGATTTTTTTTACCATATTCAAAATTTTGTCTTGTTTACATTAATAATATTTTGATCTTTTCAAACTCTATTGAATAGCATTTTAAACCTTTACAATCATTTTTCTATACTATTAAATGCAGTGGATTTGTGATATCTTAATCTAAAATATCTCTATTCTAAACTAAAGTGAGATTCTTTAGACATTACATCTCACAAGGAACCATTACTCCTATTGAAAGAGCTCTTTCTTTTGTAGACAAATTTTCTAATAAAATTATTGAAAAAACCCAACTTTGGAGATTGTTAGGAAATCTCAATTATATTTTAGATTTCATTCCAAACATAAATATTCTTTCAAAACCTTTTCATGATCATCTCAAGAAAACCCCTACTCCTTGGATTTGTTAGCAAACTGCTCTTATCCAACAAATCAAAACCATGGTCAAAGAAATTCCTTATATTTATCTTTTAGATCCCTTACTTCCAAAAATCCTAGAGATAGATGCTTATGAATAAGGATACGAAGATATTCTCAAACAAGTCAAGGAAGGTATGGAACAAATCATATAGTTTATGTCTATAGATTGGAATCATTGTCAACATAATTATTCCGCCATCAAAATAAAGATTTTATCCATTGTCAAGTGCATTACAAAATTTCAGAGTGATTTACTTAATCAAAATTTTCATTTATGCATTAATTGCAAGTTTGCTAAAGAAGTTTTACAAAAAGATGTCTAGAATATTCCATCAAAATAGATTTTTGCACTATGACAAGTCATTCTTTCTGCATTTGATTTTCAAATTGAGTACATAAGAGGAGATAAAAATGTTATTCCTAGTTTCCTAACCTGAAAATTTCTTCAAAACAAACCTACAAATGCCCAAGAAATCAAATGATAAGGGTAAAGCTCTTATTCAAAACCCGAAGGAGAGCTCAACCTTTGCTCCAAAACCGATCCAGGTTAAAATAGAAACCATTCCAAAACCCATCTCATGTTTACCCATAAGAACCTAGATTGAACAATTGACCAACTAAGAAGGTCATTCTTTAAAACAATCCCCAAAACCCAACTAAAAAGCTCAATCTTCTAAAACTCCTAAAATCAACTCCAAATCCAGAAATGGATGATGGTTTAGGGTTTATCTAGCCTACAAAAATGGTACAAAGAAGATGATAAAAGTAAAGTATTAACTTCTACCTCAAAAAGAATTTCAAAATCTTCTTTAAAATATTTTGACAAAAATAATTTTCATAATATATTTGTCATACAACTAGGATTTTATGAGAAAAATCCTTTCATATCATTCAAAAAAATTTTCTATCAAGATGGTACTTCAAACTACAAGACCTTTCCAAACCCTAAGCCTATTATATGACCATCCTTAAAATAACAAGCTAGTTCGATTCAACCACTTTTACCTTGATAAAGCACATAATGACTCTACCTATTCAACTTGCCTTATATTATAAATTATCCCTCCTTAAGATTGGGGAAAATACCTTTTAAAACTTAAAACCTTCCTTGTTTCCTTTAAAACCAAGCAAGTTATTCCCAAACCTTTTCATATTGGGATTATCAACAAGCTTGGTATAATACATTTTTCATCAAAAACCAAAAGAGTAGCCATTCATAGTTATTCTACTTTGATACAAAAATTAACCGTACCAAAATTGTCAACTAATTTAAACATTGGTGGAACTATTTTGGCTTTACCTTAGATATTCTAGTTCCAAAAGTTCAAGAAAGCTATGACTTAATCAAAACCAAATATAAACCTTTTATTAATGGAAAAAAGCTTTCACCATTACTCCTTTTCTCTACAAAATTTTTCCTTTAATAGTCTTAGCCTAGTGTTTTGCCTACCACATATAGGATGATACTCTTGTTCTCATTAGAAAATTTAAAATTAAAAGGTGGGACTTATCCAAAATTCCTAAAAATTTACTAAAATTTGCCATAGAAACATGGTTAGATAACATAAATCAGCCCATATTAGTCCATCCATTACAAACTAAGGCTCCAAATACCACATTTTTGGCCTAAAAATTCCATACGGTAGCCCTCTTAGCTATGGCCTAGACTGAAGATTAATATTTTGCAATAATGCAATAGTTATTGTAGTCTAAAACTATTCAAAACAAGACTCAACCCATTCAAAAAATGGTGAGCCCTTGATCATATAAAGTCTATAATGCAATGAAGATGATTGCTTCAGCATACTACCAAAAGTAAAGTATGCCAAGGACAGCCAACTGTAAAACCATTCAAAACTATTTGTTGGTTGTCCCAAGATAGAAATTCAAAACTACCAAAGAGACTTTACAAAAATAGTTTTTGATAGTTTCTGAGAAACAAGACCTTTGACTACTAGCTCCATAAAAAGACAAAACAACTTTCAGTGAAAAAGAGAAACAAAATGCTTATTAGTACCAGCTTTACAAAAAGTAAAAGCATCTTTCAAAAAAGCAAAGGTAGCTTTTGAAAAAACAAAAGTTACTTTACAAAAAGCTCTACAAAATTCCAAAGTCAATTTTGGAAATGTGATTCCATCTATCTGCCACTACCCTGCTTCTCGGCTATAAAGGGAAGTTTAAAAGGATTTGGAAGGCATTTGTTTAAGACTCTCATTTTGCCAATTTAAAATCTCCCTCTCTTGTACTCTTCCTCACTTCCCTTTCCCTTCCGTCTAGTAAATCTCCTCCTCTGCACTTAAAGTTTTCATCAATAAAATTACAAATTTTCAAAATTATGTGTTTGTGTGCCCTAAAGTGGTATAGGAGCCTAAAATATCATTTTCTCAATTGAATGACTTTGATACCACTTTAGGGCATGTAGCAACACAATTTTGAAAAATTTTAATTTTATTAATGAAAGCCTTAAGTATAGAGAAGGAGGTCTATAAGTGGAAGGGAAGGGAAAGTGAGAAATAGTACAAGAGAGGGAAATTGTAAATTAGAAAAATGTGAGTCTCAAATGAATGCCTTCTAAATCCTTCTAAGGTTCCTTTTATACCTAAGAAGCAAAGGAGTAATGACAGACAAATGGAATCTCTTTTCCAAAAGTGGATTTGGAATTTCATAAAGTTGACATTTTTTTTTATAAAGTGACTTTTGCTTTTTTAAATGCTACCTTTGTTGTTTTGAAATATACCTTTGCTTTTTTGAAAGATGCTTTTACTTTTTGTAAAGCCAACAATCAAAGCACTTTGTCTTTCTTTTCCACTAAAAGTTGTTTTATCATTTTGTGGAGTTAGTAGTCACGACCTTATTTCTTAGAAACTGCCGAAAGTTATTTTTTGTAAAGTCTCTTTGGTAGTCTTGAATTTTTGTCTTGGGACCATCATCTCTTGGAACCTAAGTCTCTTTGGTAGTTTTGAATACTCCAAAGGTTAACTTTGTCTAAATGAGAGTATTAAATGAATGCCTTCTAAATCCTTTTAACTTCCTTTTATAGTTGAAAAGCAAAGGAGTAGTGGTAGACAAATGGAATCTCTTTTCCAAAAGTGACTTTAGAATTTTGTAAAGCTAGCATCTATTTTTTTGTAAAGAAACTTTTGCTTTTTTGAAAGCTACCTTTGCTTTTTTGAAAGACACTTGTGCTTTTTGTAAAGCCAGTGACCACGAGTACTTTGTTTCTTTTTTCCGCCAAAAGTTGTTTTGTCATTTTATGGAGTTGTTAGTCATAGGTCATGTTTCTTAGAAATTGCCAAAAGTTGTTTTTGTAAAGTCTCTCTAGTAGTCTTGAATTTCTATCTTGAGACCACCAAAAGATAGTTTTGAATGGTTTTATAACTAGTTATCCTTGGCATACTTTATTTTTGGTAGAATGCCAAAACAGTCATCTTCATTACTTTGTAGATTTTATAAGAATAAGGGCTCACTATTTTCTAAAAGGGTTAAGTCCTATCCTAAAGAGGTTTTGGACTACAGTAACTACTATATTATTGCAAAATATTCATCTTTAGTTTGGAATGTAGCTAAGAGGGCTACTGCATGGGATTTTTTAGCCAAAAATGTAGTATTTGCAACCTTGGTTTGTAGTGGTTGGACCAATATAAGTTGATTTATGTTATCTAACCATGTCTTTTGGTGGGTTTTAGTAGTTTTTCAAGAACTTTGAATAAATCCCACCATTTAATTTTAAATTTTATAATAAGAACAAGAGTATCATCTTATGTGTGATAATCAAGATACTAGGCTAATACCCATGGAAGAAAAAATTTTGTAAAGAAAAAAAATAATAATAAAAGCCTTTTCTTATTAATAGAATGTTCATATTTAGTTTTGAATCAGTCATAACTTTTTTGGTTCATTTAAATAATCTAGTAAGTTGTTATCAAGGCTTCCTCCTGATGATTTTTATAGTATTGAATAAATTCATTATACCAAGTATTTATATTAAAAATTACTTGATATAAGGAATATCTTTCCATGAAGATCTTTTGAATGGAATCTTTTATGGCCAAAGTGAATACCTCCTGTTGATACCCAACAAACCAATTATTTGCCAATGTTTTGGACCTCCAATTTTGTATCTATTGAATTAATGGAATTGTGTAATCTCAAATACCTTACCTAGGAAGATTAGGCTAGCAGAAAAATTGACCATGCATAATGATGACATGTTTTGTCAATTCAATTCCATTTATGTATTATGGAGGTGAAGATTATATTCTTAAATAGACATAATGATCTCCACTAGCCATCAATTGTAATACAAGTGATGCTATTTTTTTGCCCACTTAGTTGAACTAATTTGGATCATTGAAATTGATACTCATAAGCTTTCCACAGTCCATGACCAGCTAAGGAGTCATGTCTAGGTCTTCAAATTTGTAAGGTTTATGGAACTCTAAATCAATATTGGCTTTGTAAATTAAGAAATCCAATTGGTAAGAACATGCTATTCTTTTTGGTGGGATCTACATACACATTTAAAGTTATTGCTGGCAGCTTATTCCTCCTCTTAATGGAAAAGAACTAGTTTCACAATATGTTATGATACCATGAAAATACTGTGGAAAGGCTGCCATTGTTTTAAGGAATTTTTAAATTTGAATAAAGGTTTTTTCAAGTCATTCTTGCCTTTTTTCATTGACAAGAAAGATTATATTTTGATAGTTTTGAAAGTGATAATAAAAAGTATTAAGGAAGAAGAAGAATCGGTTATGGTTAATTTCATTTATCATAGTGGGAGATAAATGTTGGATGCACTCATGAGCTTTGAATATTGCAAAGTCAACTCACCTTTTTTGTACTCTCGTGTTTCACTCAAGCTCATGGGATCTTGTGTTGTCTCTTTAAGTGATTGAGCTGATTAATGAGGCCATTAAGACCATCAATGTAGTCTTATAGTTTTGAAGAAAGATTACTCTCACCTTCTTGTTTCAAACAAAAACTAGAAGATGGTACTAATGAGGTCTTGAAACTATCTCTAATAGTTATAGGGTTTTCTTATGAGATTTTTTATCCATAACTATTAGGTTTTAGGCAATAAGCATTCTAACTAGTTCTTAACAAACTAAAGTGTCTATAAAAAATGTGGGTCATATGTATTTTTTACATACTCCCAAAGATTTTTGTAAATCACAAGACCCTTTGTATTGAACTTAATGCAAAGAAATTTGATCTTGAATTTTGGAAAATTTAGTGAAAATTCCCAATAATGCACCCTAAAAAATGCAATAATAATTGTAATTAGAATTTTGAGATTTCGTAAAGAAATATTTTGCTAATGTATTCATGACATGCAGAAAATCAAACCCTTCTCTTTTTTTTATCCAAACATTATCAAGAAGGCATTGTTGATCAAATTCCAATTTTATATTTTGTACATATTTAAATAAAAAATTGGTTTTTGGAAAGAATGTTTTTTGATGGAATTCTTCAATATGTATGATGTTTTCCATGTTCATACAAGATAAATCAAATTTTGAAAAGAAAAATAAATTTTTTGTAATTGGTTGCAGCTATAAAAAAATTTTTGTAATAAAAAATTTTTCTTTTTCTTTAATGGTCTTCTTTTATAGAAGAGATTTCTTTGACTCTTAGCAGATCAGGGCTTGCAAGTTTAGATATGGGTTTTTGTAATGGTCTTCTTTTATAGAAGAGATTTCATTGACTCTTAGCAGATCAGGGGTAGCAAGTTTAGATATGTGTTTTTGTAATGGTCTTCTTTTATGGTTAATCTAGGTTTTAGGCATTTATAATTGGGGTTTAGGTTCTAGTCCTAAAGTAGTTTCATTTGTTTAGAAAGGTCCTTCATTTGAGTAATCAAAAGGGTCAGAATTGGAACTAGAAATTTGTACTAACAATTTGAAATTTGAGATTTAGGGGGGTTTTAGCCATAAGATATGGTTGATTTAAGGCTTAGAAATTTGTAAGGGTAGTTTGGTAAGTTGTTCTTCTTCTGATCAAGAAGAATCTATTTGGGATTTATTCCTTAAGTTGTTGACTTCCTTTTCTTGCAGAAGGAGATGGTTCTAAAGAAGTTAATTTGTTTTGATTTCTTGGATGAAAGGGTCTTTTGGTTTCTAAGGTTTTTCAAATTTAGAATGTTGAAAGGGTTTGAAAATAGATTGTTTAATTCTTGTGGTTTTAAGTTTTGTAATAGTCATTTGGATGGTAAACTGTTGAATTTGGTTTTCCATACAGTTCATTTAAGTACCTATGGTATGAAAATAGGTATTGGAGAAATTGTTTTATTAGATGATCAGTTTGGAAAGTTTTTCTAAAGAATTGGTTTCTTGTGGAATTTTGTAAAGTGTAGGATCAACAATATTTTGTTGGTTTGTCTAAGAGGAGGATATTGTGACTCTGTGACTTGGTCATCTATTTGGAAGAAGATTTTTTAAATGGTTAGATGTAATCCATCTGAGGTGCACAATTTAAGAACCAATCACAAAATAACATGTGTTTTTTGTGAAAAGAGAGAAAAGTATACTAATTCCCTTAAATTTCTTGTCCTTTTTCTAGAAAATGTTTAAAGAAAGAAATTCCTTTTTTTTTTCTTTTGGTGTTATGTGAAGTATAGAAATCATCATGCAAAAAGTTTTTGTAAGGTTCCAAATACTTTTGTAAATCATACTCAGAATATATTTCTAAAACATGCAATTCATTTTGGATGTTTTATATGATTACAGAAGGTGTTAAAGAGGTTGGAGGTGATTGTTCTTAAGGGTTTATGTAAATGAGATAAGGAATGTTTGTTTGGTAATCTATTGTTTTCAAAGAAGTACTTGGAATATTTGAAGTTAAGAAACTTGGAGGTTTTTTAGGTAGGTTTATGGTAGAAGAAATGTTGGAAACATGTCTAAGGCTAATTGTAGAGGAAATGGAAGCTTCACCAATGGATTTAAAACTTGTAGATCTTGGATTGAAGGCTAAGACAACTTTTCTATCTTGGAATTGGTCTATTTAGGAAATTTTTGTGTTTGGTTCAAGTTGTTTTAGAGGTTAAGGTTTAACTGCTCCTCAAAGGATCTAGTTATTAGAAAGGGTAATATCTTTCCATTGGATGGATTTAGGGATAATAGTGTTTGAATGAGATAGATTTGTTTGTAAGAGAAGAGTTTCTCCTTTTTAGGATTGGAACTTATGTTTGGATGCAAATGTAGAAATTATAGTTTTGTGATGAATTGTGTAAATCAATGTAACCCGAATTATAAGTTTTGATTTGTAAAATCATACTGTGTAAAATATTTTTGTTAGATAAAGAAATAGTGAGATTTGGATAACAGTTGAAAGAAATAGGTCCATAATAGAGACTAAATTGTATGGAAGAAAGAAGAGAATCTTGGAAATTTGTAAATCTAGTATCTCTAAGGACTACTAAAATGGAAGTGTTTAATCCCTCTTTTGTGAGGGATTTAATACCTACTTATACTAGGCCAATATGAATGTATTTATAATGCCTATTTTTGTGATTTTGTAAAGAATTTTGAGAAAGAAGATGAACAATTTCAAAAGGTTTTGAAAACTGAATCTCTTTCTTTAGTTTTGATTGTAAAATCATTTTTGAAAATATTAAATTTGGAAATTTTGTTAATGTGATACTTTTGGACTTTCAAAATTTCCAAATCATCAATGCCTCTATTAAAATCTTCTAAATTAATCTCCTCAATATTGGTTATTCTTTGATTTCAGAACTCTTGGAAGTAGAAGAATTGAAATAGGAAGTAGTTTTATAACAAATTGGGTTCATATTGAGAAATTGGGGTTTTACACACACTCAAGATTTAGGTCTTAGGCATAGTAGACTTCTTATAATCCACAAGCTCTCAAGGGTCTCACAATGTCTTAGTGACTCAACCACGTCTAACAAACAAATAATGACCAACGAGCTATAGGCAAAAACACTCAAAAGTATTATACATTGACACCATAATGCAAAAGTAGACTTTACACCTCAAAGAAAAATATGAAAACAATTTTTTATAGAATGTACCTTATGTTCCAATGTAATGAAAACAATCAAGAAAACCTTTGATACCACTTTGGGGCTCATGACAACACAATTTTGAAAAGTTATAATTTTATTGGTGAAAAACTTTAAGTATAGAGAAGGAGATTTGTAAGGTGGAAGGGAAAAGGAAGTGAGGAAGAGTAACAGAGAAGGAGATTGTAAATTAGGAAAATAAGAGTCTCAAATGAATGCCTTTCAAATCCTATTAAACTTCCTTTTATAGTTAAGGAGCAAAGGAGTAGTGGCAAATAGATAAAATCTCTTTTCCAAAAATGGCTTTGGAATTTTGTATAGCTAGCATCTTTTTTTTTGTAAAGTAACTTTTTCTTTTTCTAAAGCTACCTTTGCTTTTTTGAAAGATACTTTTACTTTTTGTAAAGTTGTCAGTTACTAGCACTTTGTCTCTCTTTTCCACTAAAAGTTATTTTGTCATTTTGTGAAGTTGGCAATCACTGCCCTTGTTTCTTGGAAATTGCCAAAAGCTATTTTTATAAAGTCTCCCTAGTAGTCTTGAATTTCTATCTTAGGACCACCAAATGGTTTTATATTTGGTTGTCCTTGAAATGCTTTATTTATAGTAGTACATCAAAGTAGTCATTTTCATTACTTTATAGGCTTTGTAGGGATAAGGGCTTACCATTTTTTGAATGGGCTAAGTCTAGTTTTGAAGAGTTTTTGGATTGCAACAACTGTTGCATTATTACAAAATATTCATCTTTAGTTTAGGTTGTAGATAAGAGGGCTATTACATAGAACTTTAAAGCCAAAAATGTAGTATTTAAAGTCTTGGTTTATAGCGGTTGGACCAATATAAGCTAATTTATGTCATGTATTAATGTTTTTATAGGAAGTTTTAGTAACTTTTAGGGATTTTGAATAAGTGCCACCATTTAATTCTAAATTTTTTTATAAGAACAAAAGTATCAACTTGTGTGTAATAATAAAAAAAATACTAGGCTAATACCTATGAAAGGAAACATTTTGTAAAGAAAAGGAATAATGGTGAAAGCCTTTTCTTATTAACAAAAGGTTTATATTTGGTTTTAAACAGGTCATAACTTTCCTGTATTTTTAAAACCAATTTATCTAAGGCAGAGCCAAAATAGTTCTACCAATATTTAAACCAATTGGGAACTTGGGTAAGGTTAATTTTTATATTGAAGTACAATAACCATAAATGACTACTCTTCTCATTTTGGTTGAAAAAGTTATTATACTAAACTTTTTGATAATCCTAGTATGAAAAGGTTTAGGAATGACTTGCATGGGTTTTGAAGGAAATAGGGAAGGTTTGAAGTTTTCAAAGGTTTGTTCCCCATTCTTGAGGAGAAATAATTTGTAATATATGACTGATTGAATAGGTAAGGTCAATACATGCTTTATTAAGGTAAAAGTATTTGAATCAGACTAAGTCTTTTATTTTAAGGATGGTCATATATAGGCTTAGGATTTGAAAAGGTCTTGTGGTTTAATGTATCATCCTAATGGAAAAGTTTTTAGCCAAAAGGAACTCTAGAAAACCAAACCTTACTATATAAGAACTCCAAACAAAAATCAAGACCAACAAAATAGAACTTCAATAACTCAAACAAAACCAATAAAAAGATTGCTCTCACCTTCTTGTTTCAAACAAAACTAGAAGATGGTGTTAATGAGGTTTTGAAAACATCTCTAATAGTTATAGGGTTTTTTATCTATAACTATTTAGGGTTTGTGTAATATGTATTCCAACTAGTTCTTAATGAACTAGAGTGTTTATGAAAAATATGGGTCCTATGTATTTTCTACATGCTCCCAAAGTTTTTTGTAAACCATAACATCCTTTGTATTAAACTTCATAATGCAAAGAAATTTGATTTTGAATTTTCAAAAATTTAGTGAAAATTCCTAGTAATGCACCTTTGAAAATGAAATAACAATTGTAATTGGAATTTTGAACTTTTGTAAAGAAATATTTTGCTAATGTATTCATGACATGTAGAAAACCCTTGTAAAACTGTAACCCTTGCAACATAATTTTGAAAAACTATAATTTTGTTAATGAAAACCGTTGTACAATTTATCAAATACATCACTAATCCCAACCTCCAAAAGGAATACTCGGAATAATGAATCGGTCCTTGTTTCTTTAAACAGAAAAGGAATAATGGTGAAAGTCTTTTCTCATTAACAAAAGGTTCATATTTGGTTTTGAACAAGTTATAACTTTCTTAGACTTTTGGAACTAAAATATATGGGGTAAAGTCAAAATATTTCCACCAATGAATAAACCAATTAGGAATTTTGGTAAGGTTAATTTTTGTATCGAAGTAGAATAACCATGAATAGTTACTCTTCTGGTTTTGGATGAAAAAGATATTATATCAAGCTTATTTATAATCTCCGTATGAAAAGGTTTGGGGAATGACTTGCTTTGGTTTTGAAAGAAATAAGGAAGGTTTTAAGTTTTGAAAAATTTGTTCCTTATTCTTGTGAAGGGATAATTTGTAATATATGACAAGTTAATTAGGCAAGGTTAGCATGTGCTTTATCAAGGTAAAAGTGCTTGAATCAAATTGACTCTATTATTTTAAAGATATCCATATAATAGGTTTGGGGTTTGAAAAGGTCTTGTGATTTGAAATACCATCCTAATGGAAAAATTTTTTGGATGGTATGAAAAGAATTTTTCTCATAAAATCCTAGTTCCATGACAAATATATTTTGAAAATGATTTTTATCAAAAAAATTTCAGAAGATTTTGAAATTCTTTTTAAAGTAGAAGTTAATACTTTACTTGTATCATCTTCTTTGTACCATTCTTGTAGGGTAAATAAACCCTAAAGTGTTGTAAGAACATCTAAAATTTTGTAGAGATTTTCCATCATCCATTTATGGATTTGAAGTTAATTTTTAGAAGTTTTAGAAGACTAAGCTTCTTGGTCGAGTTTTGGGGATTGTTTTGGAGATTAACCTTCTTGGTTGGCCAATTGTTCAACCTAGGTTCTTATGGGTAAACCTAAGATAGATTTTGGACTGATTTTTATTTTGGCTCGGACTAGTTTTAAAGTAAAAGCTAAGCTTTACTCCAGGTTTTAAATAGGAGCTTTGCCTTTATTCTTTGATTTCCTGGGCATTTTTGTGTTTGTTTTGAAGAAATTCTTGGGTTAAGAAATTAGGAACAGAGTTTCTATCTCCTTTTATGTACTTAATTTGAAAATCAAATGTAAAAAGAATAGCTTGCTATCATTTAAAAATCTATTTTGATGCAATGTTTTAGACATTTTTTTGTAAAACTTCTTTTGCAAACCTACAATCAATGTGAAAAGAAAAAATTTTGATTAGTAAATCACTCTAAAATTTTGTAACACACATGACAATGGATAAAATCTCTTTTTGGATGATGGACTAATTACTTTGACAATCATTTCAATGTGTAGACATAAATTGTATGATTTGTTCCTTGTCTTCCTTGACTTGTTTGAGAATACCTACATATCCTAATTTAAAGGCATCAGTCTCTACGATTTTCGGAAGTAAGGGGTTTGGAAAGTGAATACAAGGAATTTCTTTGACCATTATTTAGATTTGTTGGACAAGAGCAATATGCTAGGGTGTCCAAATAGTAGGAATTTTCTTAAGATAATCATGTAAAGGTTTTGAAACAAGATTTATGTTTGGAATGAAATTCAAAACATCATTGAGACTTCCTAAAAATCTCTGAAGTTAGATTTTTTTTAGTGATTTTGTCAGGAAATTTGTCTGTGAAAGAAAGTCTCTTTCAATAGGCGTAATGGTTCCTTGCAAGATGTAATGTCCAAGGAATATGACTCTAGTTTGGAACAGAGATATCTTAGACTAAGATATCACAAGTTCATTACATTTAACAACATAGAAAAATGCTTATAAATATTTATTAGAATAACTTGATTTCAAAGTCAAAAGTTCAAAGACTCTTTGATATATAATTTTATTGTTTTGAATTTTCTTAAATGAGAATTGCAAAAGACTTAAAATTGGAACGAAAATAGAAAATTATGAATGAACAGGACTTTGATATGTGCTTTTCTAGGCCTCCAAGGAAGATGAAATGACATTAGTTCTCCTTTATTGATGGTTACAATTCTTCAAGAGTGCAGACTTTAGAAGCACTTTGACTTTTCAAAAAAGGAGTGAAAACTCTTTTATATTTTCAAGAGATATGAACTCTTCAAAGTTCAAGGGAATTGCATTTAAGCAAAATTCATTCAGTCATTAATGTTTTTTTTTTTCAAAAACTTAATGGTCTATTATAGATAAAGTACAAGGAAACCAAAAAATTTAAGTCAAATTTATAAACTAAAAACTAATAAAAGTACAATATTTCTAATGCTTGTATTTTTTCCAAAGTGCCTTAATGGGAGCTTTTAATGCATCAGTTTTCTAAGAATATGCATCAGACAGATGTGGTGCATAGGAAATGACAAAGTCAAAAATGAGATACTTCGGTTGGTTCTTAGTCTTCAACGTAGCCTACATCATCCTCCCCTATCTTTAGAAGAATTCATCTATGAATTTGAATAACATGATGTAGTCCAAGTTTGACTACTTAAATAGTAAAATCGAGAAAGGGACTCGCACATATAGAAACTCAATTACAAAATTAAGCAAAAATTATAATTTTGTGCTTGCGTAGGAAAATGGTTGTAACTTGTTTAATATAAATTAGAATGATCTGGTTTCAAAGCCAAAAGTTTGAAAACTCTTTAATCTACAACTTTGTTGTTTTGAGTTTTCTAAAATGAGTACTACAATAGGCTTAAAATTAGGGTGAAAGTAGGGAATTATGAATGAACAGAACTTCAATTATTGCTCTTCTAGGCTTTTAAGCAAGATGAATTGGCATCAATTCTTTTATATTGATGGTTGCAACTCTTCAAGGGTGCAAGCTTTAAAAATGCTCTGACTCTTCAAAGGAGTAAAAACTCCTCTATGTTTTTAAGGGATATGAACTCTTCATAGTTCAAGGGAATTGCAGTTCATTCATTATTTTGTTTTTCAGAAACTTGATGGTCTTTTATAAATAAAGTAAAAAGAAACCAGAAAACTTAAGTTAAATATAGAAACTATAAGCTAATAAAAGCACAATATTTCCAATGCTTGTGGTTGTTCCAAGGTGCCTCAATGGAAGCATCTAATGCATTTAGTTTCTAAGAATATGCGTGAGACAGATGTGCTGCATGGGAAATGACAAAGTCAAAGGTAAAAGACTTGGATTGGTTCTTAGTCTTGAATGTAGCATGCATTATTCCCCATTTTCTTTAGGAGAATTCATCCTCAAATATGAATAACATGATGTAGTCAAAGTTCAACTACTCAAATAATAAGATTGGGGAAATGGCTCACACGCATAAAAATTCATTAACAAAACCAAGCAAGAATTACATTTTTTCACTTGCTTAGTCAAATGGCTATAACTTGCTTAATGCATATCAAATTACCTGATTCCAAAGCCAAAAGTTTGAAGACTCTTTGATGTACAACTTTACTATTTTGAATTTTCTCAAATGAGCATTGCAAAAGGCTTAAAATTAGGGTGAATGTAGGGATTTGTGAATGAACAAAACCTTGATGGTTGCTCTTCTAGACCTCTAAGGAAGATGAAATGACATCGATTCTTCTAGATTGATGGCTGCAACTCTTCAGGGGTGCAAATTTTAAAAATGCTCTGACTCTTTAATGAATGAGTGAAAACTCTTCTAGGTTTTCAAGGGATATAAATTCCTCATGGTTCAAGTGAATTACTCTTAGGCAAAATTCATTCATTCATTATTTTCTTTTTCTTTAGAAACTTGATGATCTTTCATAGACAAAGCGAAAGGAAACCAAAAGTCTTAATTCAAATATAAAAGCTAGAAGCCGATAAAAGATCAATATTTCCAATGCTTGCAGTTGTTACAAAGTGCCTTAATGGATGCTTATAATGCATCTATTTTCTAAGAACATGTATAAGATAGGTGTGGTGCATGGGAAATGATAAAGTCAAAGATAAGAGACTTAGGTTGGGTCTTGGTCTTGAATGCAGCCTACATCATTCCCCCTTTTTTAAAAGAGTTTTTCCTCAAATTTGAATCCCTATTATTAGAAGAATCACCAATATAAGGTGTTAAATGTCAAACATTAAACGCATCATATATCTTTATGTAGGAAGGAAGCTTTAGCTAATATGCATTAGGATTGATACGCTTAAGCACTTAAAGTGGAGCAAGCTTTCAATCACTAAATTTGTTGTAGCTTCCAATGAGATGATAAAGTGGTAAATAAGCCCAGAACAAATCTATAGGTTCAAAGATAACTTCACATTACCACTTATCAACACTCTTTTAATAGGATTTAGCTTTGCTCTCCAAATTTTGGTGCACATCTTCATCAATTACTCTCATTTGAGAAATAATATCATCCACCTTGCTAATTGACTTTTTAGTAAAGGGGATGGATGTAAGATCAAAAGCAATCTTTAGTTGATGTCCTTACACAATCACAAAAGGGTTGTATTTAGTGGTAAGATTCACCAAACAGTAGTATGCAAATTCTATAAGTGACAATAATGACTCTCAAGAATAGGAGTTATCATTAATCAAAATCCTTAATAGATTTCTCAAGAACTAATTGACAATTTTAATTTGTCTATCTATTTAAGGGTGAAACATCATACTATATTGTAGTTTAGTGCCAATTTTCTTCCATAATTGCCACCAAAAGTGACTAAGAAACTTGGTGTCCCGATTAAAAGTTATGGTCTTAATAAAGCCATGAAACTTATAGATTTATTTGATGAATAGTTCAACAATGCACGAGGCATACATAATCTTACGAGAAGGAATGAAATGTGCCATTTTAGAAAACTTATCAACATCCATAAAGATTGAATCCATACCTCTTAATGTGTGCAACATTCCAATGATAAAGTACATAGAGATATCTTCCTAAGGGGCTTGCAATATTGGTAATAGCAAATAAAGGCCACCATTAGTAGCTTGTCTCTTTCATACTTTCTAACTTTGACAACTCATCGCATGATGGTATACATCATGTTTCAGATGGGGCTAAAAATATTTTGCTAAAGCAATTTCCATAGTCTTGTCATGCTCAAAGTGTCTATTGTGGTGAATTTCACCAATCACCCTTTGTCAAAGAGAGCAATTTGACACACATAAACGATTTTCTTTGAAAAGGAAGTCATCACATAAATTAAAATCAACAAGCTTCTTGTCTTATGCATCTGAAATGATCATTGAGAAGTTAGGGTCTTTTTGGTAGAACTCCTAAAATAAGTCAAATCCAAGAATAATAGAGCACATAGTTTGAAACAAGCTTTTCTTTCAATTAAGAGCATCAGTAACCCAATTTTTAACTTTGGTTTTGTGCTTGATGTTGAATGTAAATTCTTCAAGATATTTAGCCCATTTTGCAGGTCTAGAATTGAGCTTTTGTTGACCTAAAATATATTTGAGAGCTTTCTGATCATTATACAAAATAAACTCCTTATGTATAAGATATTGCCTTCAATGTTCAAATGTACAAAATAACACATAAAACTCCAAATCATAAGTGTTATAATGAAGTTTTGCACTATTCAATTTCTCATTAAAGAAGACAATAGGTCAACCTTCTTGACTTAAGACTCCTCCTATGCCGATATCAAATACATCACAATGTGCCTAAAAAACAAGATCAAAGTTAAGTAATGCTAGGACTGGGGTTGTGCTCAACTTTTCTTTGAGATGTTCTAAACTTTTTTAGGCAGCACTTGTTCACTCAACAACTTCTTTCTTCATACAAGATGTGAGTGGAGCTGTAATGTTGCTAAAATGCGCAACGAACTATTGGTAGAAAGAAACTAGGCCATGAAAGCTTCAGACTTCATGCACATTTGTTGGAGTTGGCTATTCTTGAATCACCTTGATCTTGACATCATCAATTAAGATACCTTCTTTTAGGATGTGAAATCCTAAGAATGGTATTTGTGGGACCATAAAGTTGCACTTGTCAGGGGTTACATATAAGTGTTCTTGTTGTAACACATGTAACACTTCTTGTATGTGCTGCAAATGCTCATTAATGGACTTACTAAAAATCAAAATATCATCAAATTAAATCATAATAAACTTCCAAAGATATTTCTTCAAAACTTGAGTCATGAACTTCATGAATATGGATAATGCATTTGACAATCTGAATGGCATGACTAGCCACTCAAATAATCCATCATTAGATTTGAATGAGGTCTTCCATTCATCTCCAAGCTTGATTCTAATTTGATGATGTCTACTCTTTAAATCTAGCTTTGAGAAGATGGTTGCACCAAAAGTTGATCCAAAAGATTATCAAGACAAAGGATAAGGAATTGATACTTGATAGTGATCTTATTGATTGTCTTACTATCAATACACATTCTCCAAGTGCCATTTTTCTTAGGCCCTAAAAGGGTTAGTATAGCACATGAACTTAGGTTTTCTCTTATAAAACCCTTATTCAAGAGTTTTATAACTTACCATTGTAATTCTTCATGTTTAACCAAACTTATCCAATAATGAGTTAAATTAAGTAGTGGAGCACCTAGCATCAAGTCAATTTGATTTTGGATGTCTCTCATAAGAGGAAGACCAGGTGATAAGTCTAATGGAAACGCATCCTTAAACTCTTTTGAAAGAGGTTGAACTTTATGAGGTATGGAAGATGTAATTTCATTTTCCATGTTGATCTTGTTAAGTAAAACATACACAACACTGACCCCCTCAATGCACCTTTTATGTATTTCATTATGAGAAAATTAAAGGATAAGGAATTTTCATTCAAAGGAGTCTTAAGAGGCTCCTTACTAGGTACCAAAATCATTTTTTATCCCTTATAAACAATAGAATAGGTATTATTGCAACCATTATGGGTGGTCCTTCTATCGAATTGCTAAGGTTGACCAAGAATGATATGACTAGCATTCATGGGTAAAATGTCACACCATATCTTACCAAAATAGAAAAAAACTAGTGGAAAATTTGACAAGGCAATATTTGGAAATGGTTACCTCAATATCTTTCTACAACTAAGACATTCTATTTGAAGACTCTGTACTAAAATAGAATAGGTATTATGGTAGCCATCATAGGTAGTTCTTCTATCGAATTGTCAAGGTTGGCCAAGAATGATATGACTAGCATCCATGAGTAGAATGTCACATTATATCTTATTAAAATAGAAAAAACCAATGGAAATTTTGACAAAGTGAAAAGTTTGAAGACTCTTTGATTTGCAACCTTGTTGTTTTGAGTTTTCTTAGATGAGAATTGCTAAAGATTTGAAATTAAGGCAAAAGTAGGGAATTGTGAATGAATAAAACTTTAATGGTTGCTTTTTTAGGCCTCCAAGGAAGATAAAATGGCATCAATTCTTCTAGATTAATGGTTGTAGTTCTGCAAGGGTGCAAACTTTAGAAATACACTAACTATTTAAAAAAGGAGTGAAAACTCTTTTAGACTTTTAAGAGATATGAACTCTTCAAGGTTTAAGGGAATCACACTTAGACAAAATTCTTTAATTCATTCATTAAATTTTTTTCTTATATAAACT
This sequence comes from Bruguiera sexangula, assembly GCA_020141445.1. Classification (NCBI taxonomy): domain Eukaryota; kingdom Viridiplantae; phylum Streptophyta; class Magnoliopsida; order Malpighiales; family Rhizophoraceae; genus Bruguiera; species Bruguiera sexangula. The sequence goes on from JAHLGP010020643.1 coordinate 4,976,643, forward strand.
TAATGGTCTTTTATAGACAAAGCAAAATGAAACCAAAAGACTTAAGTCAAATCTAAAAACTAAAAGCTAATAAAAGCATAAGATTTATAATGCTTGTGATTATTCCAAAGTGCCTTAATAGAAGTTTTTAATATATCTATCTTTTAAGAATATGAATAGGATAGATGCAGTGCATGGAAAATGACAAAGTCAAAGATGAGAGACTTGGGTTAGTTCTTGGTCTTGAATGCAGCTTGCATTACCTTTAAATTACCCATATATGGAATTACCATTAACAAGTCCAATTAAAGATTTTCACAAATAAACCCAAAAAATTGCATAATACCACTATCAAATGAGTAAAAACACTAAGAAATAACCCACACAATGCTTTAATACTAATGTAAGAAATTAAAGGTAATAAGAAACATCAAAGTTGTAAATACTAGACTCAACAAAACTTGAAATTAACACTTATGAAACAAAGAGAAGTTAAGGGGTGTTAAGTCATATCTTGATGTTAGCACTCTAATAATTAAGTTAGAGCCTTAAGAGCCAATATAATATGGAATGGGTTAAAAGGAGTATAATGGACATACCTTGTGAGGGTAAGAGCTCAAATGGAAGACATTTTTACCATCGATGAGAAGATATCTTCAAAGTCAATTCCTTGTTTCTGACTGAATCCCTTAACAACCAATCTAGCTTTACATCGTGGATGTGAAGTATTTTCTTCTTGCTTTATTTTGTAAATCCATTAATTCTTCAAAGCTCTCTTACTTTTAGGTAACTTTACTAATTTATAAGTAGAGTTATCATATAAGGATTTCATCTCATCTATCATGGAATATATTAAGTGTTGTTCGTGCTCACTTTCAACTACTTCTTTAAAGCAGTCAAGTTTTCCCCTATCAATTAACATTACAAACTCATCATGAGAGTATCAAGTAGAAGGCATTAGAATTTTATTGGACCTTTATGGTTGAAATAAAGGTGGAGGTGTGTGCAGATGATCTTCTATGGGAGCATCAATATCACCTGCACCCTACATATTATGATTCTATTGAACATTCTCATCATGTTCTTGAATATCACCATGAACATCAACTGGATCACTTAAAGGTGTTTGAGGAAGTGGAACAATATCAGCAAGATTATCATTAACTTGAGGAGTTGACTTCTCAATGTCTTCAATGTTTTGATCCTCAACGAACACAACATCTCTACTCCTTAAAAGTTTTTTCTCAACTAGATCATATAAACGGTACCTGAAGTCATTTTCACCATAATCAAGAAGGATACATTATTAAGTCTTCACATCTAACTTTTCTCTTTCATTTTCAGGGACATGAACAAAAGTCTTAGAACCAAAGACTCGTAAATGGTTATAAGAGACTTCCTTACCAAACCAAACTTTGTCATTACACATGTCATTGTATTCAAGACTTCACCTCAGAAGGATTTAGGTAATTTTGCATCTAAGAGAAGACATTTGGCTCTTTCAATCAGTGTTCTGTTCATCCTTTCTACTAAACCATTCAACTGTAGTGACTTAGGAGGTGTCCTCTGGTGTTTGATCTCATACTTTTTGTAATACTCGTCAAATGGACTATTATACTCACCACTATTATGAGTGCAAATACATTTCAGCTTCTTAGCAGTCTGCCTCTCAACAAAGACATGAAATTGTTTAAATACATCAAAAACTTGATATAAAAGTCACAAAATAAAGGGCACCACCAAGTGAGTGTACCTTCAAAGGAACACACACATCATAATGCACCAATTCAAGAAACTATAATTTCCTTAAAGGTAAGTGACTCTTAAATGTAACTCTATTCTATTTCCTAGCAAAACAGTGAGGACACTTCTTTAAAATTGCACTCTTTATGTCTAGAAGTTGGTTTTTTCTTGCCAAACAATTCATCCTCTTTTCACTCATATGACTAAGTCACTTATGTCATAATTCAATAGAATTATCATTCTTTATTGCATTTACAACATCTTTGAAAATAACAGATTGCATGAGACATAAATTAGAGCATTTCCTACCTTGTGCCACAACTAGGAAGCCTCTGGTAAGTTTTCACTAGCCATCACCAAAGGCACTACAAAAACCTTTATCATCTAGCTTTCCCATTGAAATCAAATTCAAACAAATATCAAGGACATGTCTAACATCCCTTAATGTCAACTGTGCTCCATTGCTAGTTCTTAAGCAAACATCACCAATACCAATAACCTATGCTAAGTTGTTATTACCCATCTTCAAAACTCCAAAATCATCAGAAGTATATGTTGTGAAGAATTCCATTCTTGAAGTAACATGAAGAGAGGCACCATTATCTATGACCCAATCAATCTCATGAGATGTCAAATTAATCACATCCTCATCACAAAGAATAATGAGGTCACCAGTACTAGAAGTAGATGCAGTAGCAACACGATCATTACTCACATTTTTTTTTCTCATGTTTATCATTGTCATTATTTTCTCTCTTCCACTTTTAGCACTTTTTCTGAATATGACCCATATTCTTGCAATAATGACTCCAGACATTGTTGTACTTAGATGTTGATTTGCTCCGACTCTTACTTCTACCCTTTTACTATTTCCTCTTTCTTGACTTCTCCTCTTAGTTTTAGTAATTAAAACCTCTAATTTGGATGATGATGAACCCTGAGATTTTCTTCTCATCTCCTCATTCAACACACCACCCTTTAAAAGTTCCAATGATAAAACACCACCAAAGCCAAAATTAGCAAGAGATTCAAAAAGTCCCCTAAGAATCAAGTAAGGTAGCAAGTAACCATAACCCAAGAACCTTGTCATTAAACTTGATGCCCATGCCTAACAGCTAATCAATGAGACCTTGAAACTCATTGAAGTGGTCAGTAACTGAACTCTCTTCGTTATATCTCTACTGCATCATTTTCTTAAACAAGAACAACTTATTATTACCAGACTTTGAGGCATACAAAGTCTTAAGTTTGCTCCACAAAGTTTATGCATGTGTCTCATTACAAATATAATTATAAACATTATCATCAACAAATTGTCATATAAAATCACAAACTTGTTCATGCTCAAATTCTCATTTTTCATCAGTCTTAGACTCGGGTTTTGTAGTAACAAACACTAGCAAATGCAATTTCTTTACAAATAGGAGATCTTTCATTTTACTGCTCCATATATGATAATTTGTATCATTCAAACAAACTAATTTATTCACATTCAACTCCATCATTCAAACAAGCCAAATGCACCAACCTGACTCTAATACCACTCTGATGGGAGAAGGGGGCAATGGAGTACAAATAGCCTAGGAAACTTCTCCCACTTGCTTAAACCTGTGAGGAGATGATTGAATAACAAAAATACACCAACCTGATTCTAATACCACTCTAATGAGAGAAGGAGGTAACGGAGTATAAATAGCCCAAAAAACTTCTCTTACTTGCTTGAACCTATGAGGAGATGATTAAATAATAAAAATGACAATCCAAATAAGTCAAGCAAGAGAACACACTAATTTTTACGTGAAAAATCCCTCCAAATCAAAAAGGAGAAAAAACCACGAGACAGTCCGAGCCAATGGTTAACTCCATTATAATCAAGTGAGTACAATAGAAATACATAACCTCAATTACATCAAACAAATTGAACAAAATTCAATTTAGACTAAAAGAGAGACTAATGAGTTGAGCAAAACCAGTTAACCACATTTTGTTAATTACAACTCAACAAGTAGACTTCAAAACAATAATCTAACTATTCAACATGAACTCCCAAATGTCTCCTACCAACTATTTGAGTTTCAACTCAGTCGAACCATGAATCAATATTCATCTACACAGTTTACCAATTTTGTCATAAATGAGAAAGAAAAAAGTTACCATAATTAAGAGGCATCGATTCTTATAGAAAACCTGACCTTACAGTTCACAAGAACCCAATCTAACTGTCCACAAAGAAGATACATATTTTCTCCAACTACTGACAAAAAAGCAGCTTGATTTGACCACAAATAATCCTCTTATTACTCAATTGATCAAAACTGCACGCAAAAAAGAGTATAGACTAACGAAAATTAAAAAACAAGATTTACTGTACTCGAAATACAATGTCCACCATTCATAATTAAGAACCAAATGTCCTTTATCAACTATCCAGGTTTTAAGTTGATCAAATACCAATATATTTTCCAAATGTAAAATTAAAGAATAATGTTTTTTTTTCCTTTCTTTCAGCAGTCTCCCTCTTTTGTTCCCTCTCTTTCGGCAACCCTTTTTTTTTTTTTTCCTCACAACTGTCTTGCTGGGTTTTCCAGCCAAAAGATCCACATAAGAAGGGACTAATGAGCCCAACATAATGATAGCAATGAAAGGCATATGAGCTCCTTCCGAACGGGATACATATTGAGTTATATTAGTAATTTGGGTATTTGAGAATTTCTGTTTGGGGTCTTGTTGTGGTTTGGACAAATGAGTCATTGTTGCGTGCTGAGTCATACGGGTATCGCGGATTGAAATTTCTTCATCCGAAGCAATTTTCCTTTAGTCGTTAAAATCTGTCAAATTTTTTTTCCTTGGGGTTTTTAATTTCAGCTAAAAAGGATTTTTTTTTTTTTTTAGTGAAAAAAGCTCTAAATTGCAAATAGTATCTTTCAAGATTGTCAAATCAAAGGTTCCACTCGGAACTGAATGAAGCAGTCCAGATACTCAAGATGGACCACTGATGTGTTCACTTGAAAAGCTTTCACTATTTTACTCTAAAATGTAAAAAAACATAAATAAATAAAGTTTTCACCGTAGTTGTATGATATTGTTTGTCCATTTGCGTTTGTTTTTCTTGGTTGAATTAAAGCGTTTGGGGATTAGGGTTTTTATTTTGAAGATTGTCTTGCATCTTCAATGGGAGAAGAAGGCGGGGAAGATGTAATACTCAAGGTGATTTCAACATGAAATGTTGAAGAATTTAGGGGACTTGATATTTCACTAATGCTGGATTGGTTGTGTGCAGGCTGTATTTGCTTGGAAAATGAAGCTATTTGATTTTTTTTATAGGCAAAATTTAGGGTTCTGTCTTCATTGCTTTTGGTTGATGATTGGCATATTGAGATATTTGAATCGTCAAAACCATTTTGGCAAACTTATAGAATGAGAAAGGATGACAAAATGGAATTTAACTTGACTTGTGGTAACTGATAATATGAAATTGGGTTACTTGGGTGTCCAATTAGGGTCACTTGGTTTCGTTGCATAGTTGTTAATTTTATGGTAATAACCTGGTCTAGAAAGTTTTGAATGTTGCTATGATGTAGAATATATTTGGAACAACGATGGGTGATATATTGTTAATCAAAGCCAAGTGAGCGGCACAGAAGTTCTATTTTGAAAATCCCTAAATAAATTGACTGTCCATTAGAGAGTCGTCATCTTGAAAATTAAAGAAGTATAATGTAAGGCGGGAGTAAAATGAAGCAGCAAATGTATTTGGCTTAAAGTCGTAAAGGGGAGAATCTGTCGAATTGATTAGCCATTCTGCAGCTTAGGTGGCATGGATTGCATGGAAGAAAATAATTCGTAGATAAAACAACGTAGTAAATGCGAGTCTGATTATCTGTATAATTTGATCAATTTAAACAAAAAGTCTTTGGTAATTGTATTGTACAAGTATTTTCATAAGGTACGTTGGTGTAATTGCTACTATAGGTTTGCATGGCAGGGTAAGAATAGTATATCAATAATTGGCTTGAAAAATTGTAAGAGTGCAATTCAATTTGGCTTGGTCAGGGCAGCGGTTCACGTAACTACGCATTACATAGAGACATACCGGTCTAAAGTAATACCAATTTTTGGGTAACGATAATAATTAACATTGGACTTGAGAATGAATGATCTTGTAGTTTCTTAGTTATTGTCGTCTCCTATTGTAGTTAGTCAAAGATTGAAAATAATTAAAAACTTACGAACCTGTACGAATCAGTGGGTTGTAACAAAAATTAATGATCATGTCGTCATGCCTGTATGTTAAATTTTTTGGTTACACTGTAGGTGGCAGTTTTATTGATTGTTACTCTCATTAGCATTCCTATTCTATCCCTCTTAACTTAATTATGAATACTGTATGATTGATTTTATAATGAAATCAGTGACCATGTCTAATTAATGTCTGTCCTCGCAGAGTATAGGTGGGATAGTAGTTTATTTTGTTATTTATTTGCAGTCATCCTTTGTCAGCTGTCTTTGATGTTTTGAAAAAATATGCATGTTTGATTTGTGCTTGTTTATTTGATACGCAGTGGCTTTTTTAGAGTTTGGATGATGAATTTGATAAAGACTAAACTGTCCAAATTTGTAGTCTGTTATGTTAGTATCTGGTAGTATCTGTTGTACCACTTGGCTATCGAAAGTAGTATATCAATTTTGTTTCATGGATTCATCTTTTGTAGGATAAAGATCATTTTGTGGATCTAAGTGAAATCTCAAAGTTAATAGTACAAGGTCTGGCAAAACAAGTGGGGGGAAGCAATCAAATACTACTTCTGATGATGATGTTCTAGAGATGTCGTGACGGCAAGCTGGTCAATCAACATGCAGGCAGCAGAGGCGAGAAAGGTTAGTTTTCAACTGTTTATGCTGGAAAATTTCCAGTCCCTATTTTGTGGCTTGAAGATGTAAAGGGGAATTCCCTTACGTTTAGGTCAGGTTTTTGATGGGAGATGCACCAAGGAAGAGGACTCGATTTGTAAGTGACACTCACCTTAAGTGAGATTATTTTATTGTTGATCTTTCAAAGCACGAGGCAAAACATATACCTTGTGTTGTGGTTTTGGAATTATTGTATTCATGCTTAGCAATTGTTGTTTGGTTCGTGCCATAGGTGTCACAAATTGTAATTTTCTAATGCTTGCGAAACCTTGTTATGAATGAAATGTGTTAAGAAATTAATAACACATTGCAATTTGTGTTAATAGTGTGCAAATGTCAGGTGCTCGACTGACAGGTTGGTGGCAGATGCATGGTTTGACAAATAAACCAAAAGGAGTGGGTAGCAGAAATAGGTTTCCGTGATCTATTAGGCATGGATAATACTTGGCTAAATCGGAATTTGATATTTTGGCAGATGGAGACTTTTGATCCGGAAAGCCGGATGCTGAAAATTAGAGCTAACTTAGAGAAGCAGCTGACCACAAATATAGTTGGTTGGATACTCGGTATCCCAAATGGCGGAAAAATAGTGAGATTGAAGAGTGTTAAAGGAGAGCTTCCGGAGATTTGAGGATGAGTTCAACCGAATTTTCTTACTCTATATATTGGGAGCCTTCTTTTGCCCAACTCTTCATGGTAGAATTAATAGTAGTTTGTTGCCTGCAGTGTATGATTGCGTACCACTGAAAGCGAATTCATATGATGGGGGCCTTTTTGTATTGGAATGGCAGAGAAAAGCAGCTACACGCTTCCACGAAACTCTAAAGGTGAAGGGTAAAGTATCAGGAGTTAGTGGCTGCGTATTTGCCCTCCTGATACATGGTACATAAACCTATTAATTAATAAAGATAGCGTGTTGCTATTTTCTTATGTTAGTCATTACATGACAATCCTCCTGTGATTGTAATCTGTCCTTTGCCATGGGGTTGTTTTACTTGGACTATAATGACATTGAGATGTCTATAGGTTGAAATGACCAACCGCGCATCACGGCATGGGACGGTGAATCAATAGTCGCTGCCATAAAAGGGGACAGAAACGGAAAATTGGAGTTCGAAAAAGTTAAGGAGTAAGTTGCTGGAATTCAATGACCTTTTATCTCTGTGGGATATTGATAGTGACTTGTGCATTTATGGAGTATTCTTTTCAAAGCAGGTGGTGGCTGTTTAGTAGAAGAAACTACATCCGTTGGATAACGATGGAATGTTGTGGGAGGAAAGAAGAAAATACTGGTCCAGCGAACTGCAAATGAAGCAGCAGATTGGAATGCCAAGATGTCTAGGGAGTGTAAATGTCCCATTGACCGGAAAGAAAGGCCACCACCACCTAGACTTGCAGAACTTTTGTTTTTGGATCCGTTTAATCAGTAGTTCCATTTGAATGAATGAAAGGGACATATTTGGTCAAAAAAAAGAAAAGAATCATGGCTTCCTACATCTTCCACAAGACAGGCCAAGTTTCATGTATATATATATATATGCTGTGCCCCGTGACTGGCCATTGTGGGGTTTCCAATGTTCCTCCCGCCCAGTCAGCTGCTAACCTCGTGAATCAATAGTAAGGACGACCAGGCAAATGTTACCAGTTTCAGACTACTCGCTATGTTCGAAGATCTCCTACTACAGCCTCTCGTTATGATGCAAGAGATGTAGCTGAGGCCCATTGGTAAGAAGATCGTCCATTAATTATATCTACCATCAGGTGATCCACCACACGACTACTCCTGCTCATGACTTAAGCAATTGGGATCATATACTTAGGATCGTCCATCGCGTGGAAGGAGGCGAAACACTATGGTGTAGTGAACACAATGTTGTCCTAGAGGTTGAGGAAAATGCAGAGCAATGCTTTTTAATATTTTGCTCACCTAAATAGAGATCGAGTTGGGACGTGTCATTTAATTTTTTCAACTACTACTAAGGCAATAGTGTTATGAAATCATAAACAGTTAAGTAGAATACATTTTAAAGACCACAACATACCTATGATATCCAAGAGGATGGTGAAATGCAACTGAGAAATACATAAATATGGCACATCATATAGAATGAGTCACACGTCCACTATATGACATCAACACTTGACACGAAGAGTTTGCTAGCTACATAGTCATAAAGGGTTTACCCAGGTTTTTCTCGATAAACTAAATAAGTAAACGACCTTAATCACTATAGTTGATACTTCCCTCACACTTTGACAGGGGGGCGTGGATGTAAGGGTCAATTCTTCATGGGTTCTCATTGCTAGAGGCAGCACGAGCCAAACGGTGGTCATCGAGCCAATCTATAATTATTGATAATATGGTCATCATATGTCTATTTTCTTTTTCTTTTTTTTTGATTAAAGGAAAATCATCATATATATAGTAATTCAAGGATCATTTGGTCAAAAAAAAAAAAAAGACATCTTTTTGGTACCAATAAATATGACCATTTTAGCATATTTTTTCATAAAATGGCATCTTTTATAACTAACAAATAAATCAAAATACATATCTTATTTTGATTTTGAACATGTTTCAATAATCTCTCGTCATTCTTAAATATTGAAAATATAATTGATTATCTATACTTCTAAAAGTTAAATACATAATTGAATGTGTCTTACAAATTGAATTTTTATATAGTAAAAAGTATATTACAAAAAGTTTAAATAATATGATAGATAAACATTTAATCAACTAGTCTTATTGATAAGTTGAAAAATCAAGTTACACTGTACAATATTATATTTTTCTTTTTAATGAATTGAAAAATTAATTGAAATATTTTCAAAATGAAAATAAGGCATGTCCCTTCGTTCATTTGGTAATTATATAAAATGTCATTTCATAAAAAGATATGTTAAAAGGACTATATCTATTAGTACCAAAATACATTTTTTTTTTGTCAAAAAACCCTTGAACTACTATATATATCATGATCTTCCTTTGATCAAAAAAAAGAGAAGATAGATAAAAACATGTTGTTTATTAATAAAATAATTTTAAATAATATACAAACTTTTTAAGAGATTGATTTTAGTAATATAAATTATAGTCAAGTGTATTTAATTTTATCTTGTGAGAGAATTTGTTGTAATTTAATTGAATAATTATGAAGGCAAAATTTGCCTTGAGATTGTTAGATCAAAAACAGGGGTATAATGGAATTGAAAAAATTGTTTCAAGTTGTGTATTCAATGTTACTCTTCTTAAGGCAAAATTTGCTCATATAATGATACAATTAAATTGTGGTAAATTCCCTCATAAGATAAAATAAAATATACTTAATTGTAATTTATATTATTAAAATTAGACTTCCAAAAAATTTATATATTATTTAAAATTATTTTAATAAAAAATAACATATTTCCATCTACCTTATTTCTTTTTTATTGAAGGAAGATCATTATATATAAAATGGCTGAAGGGTTATTTGGTAAAAAAAAATGTCTTTTTAGTACCAATAAATATGACCATTTCAATTTATCTTTCATGAAAGGACATTTTTTATAACTACTAAATGAACCAAAGGACATGTTTTATTTTTATTTTGAAAATGGTCCAATAATCCTTCACCATTTTCAAATATTAAAAATATAATAGATTATCTATAATTCTAAATGTCAAATGTATATGTAAAAATGTCTTATAAATTGAATTTTTATACAATGAAAAGTGCATCACCATAAGTCTAAATAATATGGTAGATAAACTTTGAACTAATTATTCTTATTGACAAGTTGTAGAACCAATTCATATAAATAATTGTACAATATTGTACTTTTCTTTTTAATGAATTGACACATTAATTGGAACATTTTCAAAATAAAAATAAAACATGTCTCTTATTTTATTTGATAGTTATCAAAGATGTCTTTTCATGAAAGGATACATTAAAAGGATCATGTCTATTGGTGCAAAATGACTTTTTTTTGGACCAAGTAACCTTTGAATTGCTATATATATAATGATCCTTTTTTAATCAAAAAGGGAAAAGATAGATGGAAACATGTTGTTTCCTAATAAAACAATTTTGGATAATACATAAACTTCTCGAATAGTTGATTTCAGTAATACAAACTATAATTAAGTGCATTTCATTTTATCTCATGAGGAAATTCATTGTAACTTAATTGTACCATTATGAAAGCAAATTTTGTCTTAAGATTATTGGACCAAAAATAGGGATATAATAAAATTGAAAGAATTGCTTAAAGTCATATATTCAATATCACTCTCCTTAAAGCAAAATTTTCCCTGAAAATGGTGCAATTAGGTTATAGCAAATTTTCTAATAGGATAAATGAAAACATACTTAATTACAATTTGTGCCATTAAAATCAAGCCCTCAAGAAGTTTGTATACCATTCAAAATTGTTTCATCAAGAAACAACATGTTTTCATCTATCTTCTCTCTTTTTGATCAAAGGAGAATCATCATAAATATAGCAGTTTAAGGGTTATTTAACCAAAAAATATGTCTTTTTGGTACCAATATATACAACCATTTTAACGTGTCTTTTCATAAAATGACATCTTTTATAACTACTAAATAAACTAAGAGATATGTCTAATTTTCGTTTTGAAAATGTTCCAACATGTTTATAGTTTATGTTTAAGTTTCTCATATATTAATATTGTTTTAAGTCATTTTGGTCATAAATGTTGTTATACCATGTATAATATAAAAATTCTCAAGATTTGGTGAATAAAGGAGGGCTTAAGAAGGGTGGATGTGTTCTACCATTGTACAATTATAAACATAAGAACATAAATATTAAATATTTGAGCCATATTGCTTGTTCCTTAGCCTAAAATATAAAGGCACATTTATATCAATTTACCAAGAGTAACCATATCTTGTTTTTACTCATTATTATCTTATATTTCAACCATGAGTTAGGACCAAATATTAGGCCTTTTTATCTTTAAATGTGTCATACTATACGTTGAGTGTGACATAAACTATTAGAACTAGATTACAATTTATGCTAATGATTTGCCTTTACTTTTATCATTGGAAATTTATTATCGACCATGTTATGATTCTGAGGCACAAAGTCATGCCCCCACTTCAACATGCGCTTGTCCTTAATTAAAAATCATTGTTTTTATATATAACAAAGTAATCATGAAGTTAGTCCTTTTCCATTCATTTTTTATATTAGATAGGGATAAATGTGTGCCACTCAAACACTTGTTATTTGACTAGTGTTGGCCACATGGTTATCACATTGCAATGATGAGTCGAATAAAAGGATGTCTTAGTCGATATTGACTAAGATTGGGGGCACGACCATCTGGCCCAACATTAAATTATTGGGAGTTTGGCTGAGATTGGCCTAATTAGTTTTTAAAATTTGACCTTAGAGTTTTACCTAGTCAACATTTTGTTGTGCTTACTATCTCATCAACCATAGAAACTTATAATTCCTATGTCATCAACCTTGATTCTTTATGACCTTATGTTTCTATTATTGGGAAACAAAATAATAAAAAGGAATAAAAGTGAAAAGAATACATAAAATTTACATAGTTTGAAATCTAAATGTTTTTACATTTATTGTTGTAAGAATTTTAGATTACATAATAAGTATACCATTTTATATAAGAAGATAGGACAACTCTTATATATAGACAAGTTACATGTTTACTTCCTATATAATATTAATCAAGTAGTACTCCTATAACAATCTCCCATTTAGAGAATGAGTATTAAACTAGCAACCATTACAATGTAATTAAACTCTTTTTGTAATCTATAACCTTAGGGTGACACCTTCTAAAAAATTAACCATAAAGGAAAATTAAGGCTACATATAGCCTCAACTTCTCTATAACTACCAACTTAGTTAATATGTTAGTATAATTCTTTATATCACATTTTTACAATTAGATAGAAAATTTCAATGTAGTTAATATACTTTCTTTTTGCTGAAATCCCTTCAGAACCAACTTTTCCTTGTATCTTTTACTACCATCCTTTTTTTTTTTTTGACTTGTTATACCTATTTGTTGATGTATGATTTTTGTATAATGAACTCATTTATTCATCCATGGTTAACTTTTGATTAAATAAATTTTCATCTTATAATATTTCATCAAAGTATTCTTACTTACCTTCATTAATCAATAGTAAATAATAGAAGGAAGGAGAGAATTGTTGTAGAGCCTTAGATATTCTTCAAGATTTCATCATCTGTGCTATTAGTGTATAGTGCTTTAACTATAGCAAAATGTTTATAAGATTTTCTAACACTCTTTTACCCTTGCCATTTTCTAAAATTTCCTTTAACTCAGTATGTTCCCTTTTTCTACCATACTTACCTACACTATCATATTTTATAACACATTTATTTTTTTAGACAATGTTTTCATGGTATATGATATCTCTACTTTTAATAATGTTTCTATTTTGATTACCTTAAAAATGATATATTAATCAATTAATTTCATATTTAATGAAAAAATATTTATGGGATTTAAAATCTAATTTATCCCTCTTATCAAAATCTATATACACATAAGAGGTATAACCAAAGACTTTTAGGCATGAAATATTTACTTCTTTACTTGTTTAAGCCTCGTCTAATAGTTCTCCATTTAAGGGTACCGAAAGTACTTGGTTAATTAAATATGCTATAGTGTTGATAACATTAGCCAAGAATATTTTAGTAATCCAATATGTGTTCTTATGATCCTAACATGCTCATATAAGGTTCTATTTATGCACTTAGTAATATGATTTTATTGTGGTGTTTTTGGAACTATTTTCTTAATATGAATCCCATAATAGCACAAAAATCCTTAAATTCTTTGCTATCATACTAACAACCATTATCAAATCTTAATCATTTTATTTTTATGCCAAATTCATTCTCTACCTTATTTTTCCATTTCTTGAAAGTCATAAACACATCATATTTGCTTTTTAAAAAGTAAATTCATGCCTTTTGAGTTGAGTCATCAATGAATGTGACATAATAGAGTGAGCAACCTAGGAATGCTACTAAGAAGGACCCTAAACATTAGTGTGCACAAGATGTAGCTTTATTCTTTATATGATTTTTCCATTTCTTAAAAGTCATAAATAAATTAGATTTGCTTTTTAAAAAAGTAAACTCGTGCCTTTTGAGTGGAGACATCAAAAGTGAGCCACCTAGGCATGCTAAGAGGGACCCCAAATATTAATTTGCACAAGTTCTAGCTTTTTATGTCTTAAGTATCCTTCCAACTTTGTATAAACTAACATTTTTTTTTTTTGCTTCTTAAAGATACAATCCTCATAAATGCTAACATCCATAATTTTCATGTTAGATAATTTTCCCTTTGTTACAAGTACCTTTATTCCCTTTTCACTCATATGTTTGAGCTTGCAACACTAAATCCTAGAATCAACCTTTACCTTAATAGCTCTTACTAAATCCTTTATACTCGGGGTTATATAGAGTGTCCTAGTCTTATTTCCTCTTGCTATCACCAATGCAACTTTGGTGATTTTCCATGACCCACTAACAAAGGTTGTAAATATTCTTTTCCATCAAGATCCCTTATAAATCAAATTCCTTTGCAATCTTAGGATGTGTTTGGTGATTTTTAACTTCCACACATATTTGTTTCATGTCTTTACACGAATATCACTCTTCCAAACTATATCCAACAATTCATCATCATTATGATGAACTTTTCTAAAATTACTACTAACATAGTTTTGTATACAATTTTTATGTAAGATTGATTGAAAAGATGCCCTAAAGTATAAAATCCAAGACTCTTGTCAACACTTAAAATCAAAGTGTTTTGGATATCTTCAATTGCTATATTTGCAAAATCTTTATCATGACTATTCTTTTTTGGCTACTTGTGGTTTGTCTCAGAATGGCTCCTACAGTCTCAATTATAACATGTAGCATTGGATTTCAATGTACTCATTTTCTTAGATTTTGATCTACCTTTATTATCATCACTTTGAGTTGTTCTTCCTCTACCTTCAATACTTAAGAAAACTAAAGTTGGATGATATACCCAAATATCTCATGCAAATATCTTTACACAAAATCAGATTTTAAACTACATTAAATTATAATTACTACAACCTAGATGAACTATTTATTGCAATTATAATGATGTTTCAACTTTCTAGCAATGTAGACAACAAAATCAAAGTCTTAACCTCCTTATCAAAATTTATAATCATCAAGTTTAATTGACTAGAAATCATATTAAATGCATTTATATCTTTTGCAACAAAGGTACCTTTCCTCATTTTTAGATTAAATTATTTTCTTATCAAATATACCTTAGATATAACTTATTAAAAGTAAATAGTTTCTCTTATATGTGAGTTAGTGCTCTTATCAATCCTTTGTATCAAAATGAATTATATCATCCCTAGTTTATAATGTAAATGCTTTTAATTCCCTTTACTTTTGGACTTAGTACCTACTTAATGCAATTGCTTTCACACTACGTAATGACTAGACTATGGGGGCATTACATTGAAAGCATCCCCTTGCTCTACAAAACATAAATGTGTCACTAATGAAGTAGTTTTCTTAGTGTGATCTACTTCAATGAAGTCCATTAATTTAACTTCCATCTCCTTAACAATGGTGACCAGAAATTTGAGTGGATTTCCCATTACAATTGTTTTGGCCTAGTTTGCAACTTCATAGAAAATCATCCAACACACACATTCAAGCATGTCTTTAGTCTTTTCATTATTCTCTCTCCATAACCATTGTACCACTTTATGCACTACCTGAGGGCTGAAATTGGCATGTTGTACATGAAAGACAACCAATATAAGTGCAAAAAGAGATTACTTGCATATTATCATCAAAGGAATTTGTAACAACAAAATATTTTTATCAGGAAAACATGTATTATGTATGTTAGTGGAAGTACAAATGTAAACATGAAACACTTAGATGACCCACCCATGGTGAGTCTAAAGAAACAAAGTTATGGACAAATGTTGTCATTGCCATAATAATTAATACACAATTTGCACAATTAGTGTATTTTTACTAGGAGTCCAATTTGCACTTATATATGCACATTGTGGATTGTTGGAGCAAAAAAAGAGAGTTTGTTATTTGCCCAATATTTGCCCAATGGGCAAATAAAGGTTTCAGTGAATTTAAGTTCCTAAACATCCATATGGTTGTCCTTCCAAAAGGGTAAAAGACCCTTGAAATTATATAGGTGAGGGGATAATTAATTAAGGTCCATTGAACACATCTTAAGTGTTGATAGGAGCATTTATCAAGGCCTTTCTTATATTGAAGTGGAGTGAAACTTTTAGGGCCTAACACATTGGACATGAAGTCTTATTTACATACATATGGGGGAAGTCCTATAAAGTCTCTCATTTGTGCATGACTAGCACCAAAATGATTTGAGTTATAGGTTATAACTACTTAGATAAAGGATTACTGTTAGTCTCTTAAGCTAGTTGGCTTAAGAATACACACAAATTGTTAGCACCTTACACCAATTCTTGTATGAGGATTTAGGTGTGAACACCTAAGTAAGCAAGGTGAGATAAGAACATATGTATTATAATGCACTAAAGGAGGCTAAGTCATTAATGTTGTGTGGGAATGGCACTTGGGTTGTTAATGTAGTAGGATGCACCAACGATGCAGTAATGTGTGTTAGCGACATGCTAATGTGTTGTTGGCAACAAAGTGATGACTCAAGTACATTAATATCTCCTTCTATTAGGAGATTAGATTCCTTAATACTCTTTAGGGGGTAGTGTATGTCTCCCATTAAAGCTAGCCAATGTTGATGCATGAGCTTGGCTTTAAGCCAATGCTATAAAGGCTTATCATAAGTGGCTAGTAAGTGTTCTAAGAATTGACTATGATTTCAATAAGCTATTGGTGAACAAGCTTTGAGCTCAAGTTAAAGCTTTTAATTTTGGGCAAGCTAGCAAGGTAATAGCTTGGAGTGCAGAACAAGTCAAATGGTACCCTTATACCCTATAAAATAGGGAGACCATGGGGTTGTACTACACCAAAACATGGGCACATATGTTGGTTGAAAAAATAACGAGTAAGGTAAAGCCTTATTCAAAGCAATGTGTTAGCATGCTCTCTTTAAGAGAAGGAGAATAGGACAATAAAAGAGAGTGGTTGATTAAGGTCCCAATGAGGTGTCAAGCTCTCCTCTAACATTATTGTATGTTTTAGCAAAGGAAGTAAGGGAGTGTTCATAATAGAGAGGATCCCCACTATGTATGATTAGTTTGACAATCGAGTCATGCTTGTCCCTAAGTAGTTGGGGTTGTCAACTACAACTCCTATATATAAGTGTATAGTGACAACCAAGGCTTTATACAAAATTATGGAAAGAAAAACATTAGTGTGAGACCTTTAGCAAATCCTTTACACTTTTCCAGGAAAGCTGATCAGATTTATGAAGGTGCTAAAGCATAGAGGGATTTTAAGGATCCATGGAGCATTTAAGAAGGGCTAATGACACATTCCAAAGCTAAAAGGGTAACAAAGACACTAACAAGTTAATTAATGACATTTGGACCAAGGAAGCTAATTAAGCTTGAAGGGCAATAAAGTATATTTTAATGTGGGTTAAGGGTTTATTAATTATATAAGTATGCTAAATTAGCCTAAGTTAAGTAATTGTGAAAAGTTAAAGCAACAAAGTAATTGAATTAGTGTGTTGGACCTATCGTGAAGTCTAAAAAATGAAGGATGGGTGGATTGGTCATAAAATTGGTTATAGGACTAGTTTGCTACTATAAGGTTGGACCAACATTTATCATGAGTTGGTTAGTGAACCAATTTGATGCTAGACACATGGCTCTATGAATCTTACTAAACTGAATCTGACCGAACTAACCTTGATCGTTTGTTGTTAGCTTATTTAGGATTTATTTATTTATTTATTTCTAGGGTTAGGGTTATTACTTTAACCTAGAAATAGACTTGATTTTATTGTTAAAAGAGATAGATTATTGTGAAAAATAATTGAGAATTTTCTCTTTCAGTTCTGTTTTGAACTTTGTGAACTTATCAAAATTATTGTCATGTGGCATTCCAACTTGACTTATCACTCCCAAATCCCGTCTTTCAAGAGTATGACATCCATATCTTTCTTTATACCATTAGTTTGTGTCCTTTTGAACATTAAGTCTCAATTTACACCTTAGGTTTGTGTTACTTTGAACATTAGATCAAGGTTTTACTTTAGTTAAACCTAATTTAACTTTCATAGGGTTTTAAATTCCTTGTTTTACTTATGGATTTTATTGTACCATTTGGGGTTCACATCAAAATTAATAAAGGTTAGGAAGTCATTTCAGTAAGAGTGCTTATGCCTCTTGTATGCTAAAGTGGTTAAGACTAAATGTAACTTTGTGCCATCATAAGGTCAAAAAGTTTGAGTGAAAGGATTAGCCCTATGATAACTTGTATTAGAGCACTGAGGTTCAATTTATGGTTGGTGCAAGAATGGATGACCATGATCAATAGGGCTTTTAATGATGTTCTTAAAGAGTAAGCTTTCTTGGTTTCCACATTATTCAAAGAGTTGGTAAAATTAATGTATCTTTTGTAATTAACTTATGATAATCTTGAGTTTGCATAGGTGCATTTTGATAATGTAAAATAAGACATTGCTATCCTAAAAAAGGTAATAGGCAACAAACCAAGGGTGGTTGCCAATACCTTTAGAAAGATGAAGGTGTTAGAGCTTAAATCCTTTAAAGGAGAGCATGATGCTAAGGCGATGAAAATTTTCTTATAGGATATGGAGCAATACTTCATAGCTACTTAAGTGCTAGATGAGAAGAAGGTATTGCTTATTAGTATGTTTTTAGCCAAGGATGTCATGTTGTGGTGGCAAACTAGATTTGATCATGATGTAAGTGTGGGCAAACCTTAGATAAAGATGTGTGAAAGCTCAAAGAAGGACTTCAAGGATATGAGATTACATGAAAAAATTCATTTCTTTGATGCTTCACATCTACAACATGTAAGATAAAGACAAGGTCTTCAACTTTTTGTTAAATATTTAACTATAGGTTCAAATTGATCTATGGAGGTAAGGTGTTAATGATCTACCCTCGATCATAGTTGTTATCAATAGATTGGTTGATTTTAAGATCAACAAGTCCTTTGATTCTAATGTGGGAAAGTATCCCAAAGACAAGGGTAAAAAGAAGGGTAAAGAGAAGAAGGAAGGCAAGAAGAAAGAAAAGTGCGAGGATGGGCGTAAAGACAAAGGCAAAGTTGTCATTTGAGAGCAAGATAAAAACAAGTCCAATTTTAGTTGTTTCATTTGTAATGACCTTTATCATGCTAAGGAATGCCTCAATAAGGAAAAGCTAAGTGTAATGGTAATTAAGAACAGTGGCAAAAGCACTATCACAAATTGTAGTGGCCCCTTTTGCATCAATCCTCTGTAATTGATGAATGCAGTTCAAGTAAAATGTTCCCCATAATCTAGCATAATGTATGTAACGATTGGGCCTAGCATTTGAGAGTTGATGGTGATGGCCAATTCTAATGCCACACATAACTTTGTTGCAAAATGAATGGATGTCATTTGGGCTAAAAATTACTAAGAGCGGCAACTAAATAAAAGTAGTCAACTTAATAGCTCATAAGGTGCTTGGCATAACATTAGGTATAAAGGTAACCATAGGAAATTATGTTGGCAATCTTAACTTTACAATTGTACCATTAGATGATTTTGATATCATTTTAAGAGTTGAGTTCTTTATGCATACAAAAGTTACCTCATTTGAATAAACTAATGATTATGCATAAGAACTATCCATATTTTATTACAAGCAAGACTACTATATCAACTAATATTGGTAAGAAGTTAGGTGGTATACTTTCTACTATATAAGTGGAGCATGGCTTAAAAAAGGGTGAAAACAATGACTATTAAGAAAAGTATGGAGCAAGACTAGTATGATGTGTTTCATGACTTTATTGTTCAATTTGTAGTGGTATATCTTGATGATATTGTTAGGTATAGTGAGTCCCTTGATAATCACTTGTCTCACCTTCAAAAAGTGTTGTCTTAGTTGAAAGAGCAATAATAATATGTTAAGAAAGAAAAGTGTGAGTTTTCTTGGCAGGAAATAATGTTCCTTAGACATAAGATCAGTTAAAGGCCTATGAGAATGGATGAGGAAAAGATTTAGGTCATTATAGAATGGTCATCTCTTACCAAGGTCTCTGAATTACAAACCTTTCCTGACTTGTTTAACTACTATAATAAGTTTATGTAGGGTTACTCCCAAAAAGTGGCCTTTCTTACTAACTTACTAAAGAAAGATTGACTATAGAGGTAGACCATAAAGTGCCAATAAGCCTTTGATGAGTTGAAGGCAGCAGTATCAATGGAACTAGTGTTACAACTATCCAACTTTGAGTTGTCCTTTGATGTCATTAATGATGCATTTGACAAAGTTATTAGTGGTATGCTAGTCTAAGTAGGCCATCCCATTGCCTACAAAAATTGAAAACTTAACGAGTTAAAACAAAAATACTCAACTCATGAGAAGGAAATGCTTACTATTTTGCATTGCCTTTGAATTTGATAAGTCTACCTATTGGGTACCAAGTTTTCCATTTGCACAAACAATGTGGTTAACACATTATTCCAAACTTAGAAGAAATTCTTTATAAGGTAAGTTTTATGGGAAATGTTTTTGGTAGAGTATGAATTCTTATGGGAAACCCAGCTATCACGGAGTTAGACCTTAATCGTACTAACTCGTGTGGCACTTAGTCAATCTTGCAAGAGAAGATGAACTAAGTAAGATTTAGAGAGTTTGAGAGAATAAGCGTAAAGCATTGAGAAGGAAATAAGAGAGTTGGAAGTTATTAAAAAGGTAAATGGCAACAAGAAAGTTTTATTAAGTGAGCAAACTTGCTTACTTTAAACTTCCTGTACAAATGGGAGGAGTGACCTATTTATACTTGTTCCACCTCTTTAATGTGTGGCTAGAATTGAATGACTTAGATATTTACATTTAGTATTTTAAATAAGCATTTATGACAATTCCTTCAAAAGTCTCTAGATGTAGGCAATTCTTGATGCTTCTAGGACCTTCTTAGCCATTTTTTAGGCAACAAATGGGATGGGTAATGCCATTAGCACATAGAGGTTCAATTTGGCATGACTTTACCTTTTAGGATGTTTGATAAGCTGGATCAAGAAGTGTTTATGTGACAATCTCCCTTACTTAATCCTACAATGCCCTTATCACATTTTTATATTGTCAGATATGATTAGCAAACTGCCAAAACTGGTCTGCTCGTTCCCAAGTAATCTTATGATCTAATAAATCCTTCCATTTAACCAAGGCATAATGAAATAACAGATGTACTAAGTTGTCAACAAGTGCAAGACTCATATGGCGCAAATTATCAAAAACTTGTGCAACAAATGATTGAATGTGTGGTAAGATGATATTAGTTTGACGATGGGTTATTGCATAATAAAAGTAACCATTTGTATGTTCTAAGTGATGTAGGCATTGGGAAGGAGATTTTGTGAAAGTGTAATGACCCTTAATGGGTAAATCATCTTGGTATATAGAGGATGATAGTCTTATTGTCTCGTAGCTATCATTAGGCTACTACAACCATTACCTATTCTAATGAATCCTTACATGTCAATTTCTATGGATTTCATTGGTGGGCTCTAAAGGTTAATGGCATAGGTTTTGTCATGATAGTAGTTGACCAATTTTTAAAGTTTATAATGTTTATTCCTACCCCTTCCTAAAGGTCAAGTAGAGATGGCCATTGAATTGTTCTACAAGTAAGTGGTAAAATATTTTAGGTTGCCTTAAGATATTGTGAAAAATCAAGACCTTCATTTCACAAGTAGATTTTAGACAACTTTATTCCATATAATAGGCATTGAATTAAAGTTTTTCACTACCAACCATCCTTAAACCAACGACCAAATAGAGCATATTAATGGCTTATTAGAGGAATATGTTTGAAATTACATGATTGCTAGCCAACAAAATTGGCTAGAGTTTTTGGATTCTACTTAATTTTATTACAATCTCCATTGATCCTTTTTGATAGGTATGAGTCTTCTAAGTTGGCTATAGGGCACCAATCTCTTACCCTAATGAGGTTGCAAGAATAGGTTTTAAAAGAAAATGTCTAGCCTCCTATCCTAATACATGTTCAAGGAAACAATTATTTGATGAAGCCTAAGATAGCTTAAATAAGGCAGCTAGACACATGAAGAAGTATATAGATAAGGAGGGATGAGATGTTGAGTTTAAAGGGTAATGTATATCTCCCACCAAAATTTTCCAATATTGGTGCATGAACTTGAGTTCAAGTCGGCATTATGAGAGGTTGTCATAAGTAGCTAACAAGTATTTTAAGAATTAACTATGACATCAATGAGCCATTGATGCACAAGCTTTAGGCTTAGGTTGACATTATATAACTTTGATTATGGGTAAGCTAGCAAGACAAGGGTTTGGAATGTAGATCAAGTCAAATGGTGTCGTCATACTCTATGAAATAGGTATATCATAGAGTTGTACCACACCAAAATGTGGGCACACATATTAATGATAGAAATGGGAAGCAAGCTAAAGCTTTTAGGATGTTTGATAACCCAGATCAAGAAGTGTTTATGTGCAACCTCCCTTACTAAATCTTGTGATGCCCTTGTCACATTTTTATATTGTTAGATGTGATTAACAAACTACCAAAGTTGGTCTGCTTGTTCCCAAGTAACCTCATGATCTAACAAATCCTTCCATTTAACCAAGGCACAATGAAATAACAGATGTACTAAGTTGTCAACAAGTGCAAGCCCTATACGGTGCAAATTATCAAAAACTTGTGCAACAAGTGATTGAATGTGTGGTAAGATGATATTAGTTTGATGATGGGTTATTACATGATAAGAGTAACCATTTGTATGTTCTAAGTGATGTAGACATTGGGAAGGAGATTTTGTGAAAGTGTAATGACCCTTAACGAGTTAATCATCCTGGTATAAAGAGGATGATAGCCTTATTATCTTGTAGCTATCATTAGGCTACTACAACCATTACCTATTCTAATGAATCCTTAGGTGTTAGTTTCTGTGGATTTCATTGATGGGTTATTGAAGGTTAATGACATGGGTTTTGTCATGGTAGTAGTTGACCAATTTTTAAAGTTTATAATGTTTATTCCTACCCCTTCCTAAAGGTCAAGTAGAGATGACCATTGAATTGTTCTACAAGTAAGTGGTAAAATATTTTAGGTTGCCTTAAGATATTATGAGCAATCAAGACCTTCATTTCACGAGTAGATTTTGGACAACTTTATTCCATATAATGGGCATTAAATTAAAGTTTTCCACTACCAACTATCATTAAACCAACGACCAAATAGTGCATATCTCCCACCAAAATTTGCCAATGTTGGCTGTTGGTGCATGAACTTGAGTTCAAGCCAACACTATGAGTGGTTGTCACAAGTAGCTAACAAGTATTTTAAGAATTGACTATGACATCAACAAGCCATTGATGCACAAGCTTTAGGCTTAGGTTGACATTATACAATTTTGATTATGGGTAAGCTAGTGAGACAAGGGTTTGGAATGCAAATCAGGTCAAATGGTGTCATCAAACTCTATGAAATAGGTATATCATAGAGTTGTACTACACCAAAATGTGGGCACACATTTTGATGAAAGAAATGGGAAGCAAGCTAAAGATTTGCATTGGCATGTTCTTCTTGAGAGAAGGAGAACAAAGGTGACTAAGGAGAGTGGCTAATCAAGGTTCCAATGAGGTGTCAAACTCTCCTCTAACATAATTGTACGTTCTAACTGAGGAAGTGGGAGAATACTGTTAAGAGAGGGGATCCCTACCATGCATAATTGGCTTGATAGTTAAGTCATGCATGTCCTTATGTAGTTGGAAGTATGAACAACAACTCCTATATATAGGTTTATAGTGACAGTTAAGATTCCATACAAAATTGTGGAAAGAAACACTAAGTTGGGAAGCAATTTTTGTAAGAGTACTTGTACCTTATATGTGTTAAAGTAACTGAGACTAAATACAATTTTGTACCATCATAAAGTTAAAAATTTTGAATGAAAAAATTGACCCTATGACAATTACCATACAAAACAATTGACTCGTTGTCACTATCTTACACACTGTATTGGTGCAATTTATAAAGTCTAGAGACAACTAATAAAACCCAAATATCCCTTCCTAAAAACCCTTGTCGATGCTAATTCAGATGTGGTGTACATCAACTGCATATATATATATACTTCACTAAAGGCAAATTGACCCAAATGTCATTTAACCAAAGACCTAGGACTCGGCAGCACCATTTCCATTTGGCATGCTTTTCGACACAAGTAACATATTCACGTGCAAGATGGCGTATGCTCAAACTCGGCCTATCTCAACTTACGTGTTTATTGATACCATAAGTCACACAGCCCACTGTCAACATGTATAAGAAACATCTATCTTATCTAGGTGTTCAAGAAATAACATGGAAAGTAGTTGCATTAAGATCTTGCTATTAGGTGCAAATATGTGATTCTGATACAACAATGTTAATGAAGAATGTTATATCGGTTAATAACTCAGTTACATATATGTAGTGCACCTCTTGTTCTTGTCATTATTTAAACCGTACGAATTGGAAGTCGATTTAGGACATGACAAAAGGTAACAAAATAAGAGAGCAATATACTTAATTCCACCCGGGATACAGTGAGTGATGAAGCACTATAGGCGATCACTTTCCTTTGCACTTGTAATTCATGCCTGGGGTTTGAACCATGTCGGCTGCAAAGTTTGGTCCATCTCGAACAGCTGCAGTAGTAGATATATCCTCGCGATCAGGGGTGGCTGCCCTTCCAACACTCTGTTCTTTCTAGAATGTTAGCATAAGGTGTTCATCCATATCTTCCTCTTACTCCACCATATGTTCAAGTGAAATGGAGTTGGTCATAAGTATTTCCCTGGACCTTGTCGCCCCACAACTCATAATCAATCTCCGCGACAATTCCTTCATCTTTAACGTCCTCTCTTTTCTTTCAGTTTTGCAGTGCTTATATACAGACAATAGTGACATGGGGCTGGCATCTTTTAGCTCTGCATGACAAGGATATAAACACGCAAACATTAAAACAAGGAAATATGAAATTGCTTACATGTTTAGCTTATTATGCAGCCTTGATAACAAGGTTATTGATGCGTTCACATTGCCTAAATGTGAAAGCTTATTTATACTTGTTCTGGGTCACTTATCTACTGTTTTCAACACCGTAGACGAAAACTATACTTTAACCTTGGTGCTGATCGTACTCCCTCTCATAAGGGAGAGTCCCAATGACTTAAATAACTTGCAACGAAATTCTTCCTACACATTGCACATGTTTCATTGATGCCCAGATCTCTTGCATTTGTCGAGGCCAATATAGTTCCAGAAATTGGCAGGTCTTTGTGGTATCGTTAACTTGTAGGTAGGCCATGCTTACATCTTTTCCATGGTTTGGGGTTGCAGTGTGTTGGTTCGTCCGACTAATTTATTTGTCCTAGCTAAGTGAACTGCTTTGGGCGCATTTTAATAGTCTCAGCTAAAATGATTCAGTTGACATTGCAAACGTCGCCATCCTGCATGAACCTAGGTAGCATCCGATGTGGTTTGTTGGAATACTAAGTTATCATGCTTGCGTTTAATTTACAAAGGTCTCGTATGATTTCATGGAGACTGCATGTTAAATAAAAAATGTAGGGAAAAAGTTAGTGATGGTCTTTGTGGTGCAGATTGTCGTCCACAACTATCTCCACTCCCTTTTGTTAGAACAATCGAACCAGGTAAACCCAACATTACACATGAACATGATTTGTCTAACAACCATTTTAGAAAAAAGAATATCAAAGCAACTAACAATTTGGAATTAAAAACGTGTAATAAGAAGGAAAAAACAAAATTGTGAGGATAGTACATTGTCGTTGTTAGGAATATACCAACATAAAATATTCCTTACAACTATATATGTCAAATAAAATAATCAAAAATGAATTAATTGCATTTGAATATACAATTTTGCACCTTATCTTTTTTCACCATAGAGCAATTAAACAAATAGTGAATTTTTAACTCTTAATCTTATTATTTTTCAATTTTTTGCTGATTTGAGATGTAAAATGATTTCGACTTCTTTTTTATTCATGGCTTAATGCATTGTGTAAAATATTGTTTTGATTTTTTGGTTTTCTCACCTTTATCATCATATTGCATGTCACACAACTAATCTTTTTACTCAAACTTTTAATTTTGTAATGATACAAAGTTATACTTAATTTTAGTTACTTTAGAACACACAAAATATAAGTACTTTTATAGAAATCACTTCTCAATTTTTATTACTTGTTTTATCAATGATTTCATATAAGTATTTCTCTCAACAATTTATGTGTGTGTGTGTGTGTGTAATTGGTAGTTGACACCCTTAACCCCTTTAAGATATTTATGACTCGATTATCAAACCAATCATCTATAATGTGAATTTCTACTCTTAAGAGCACCCATCCACTTTCTTATCTAAAACATGTAAGTATATATTAGAGAAGAGTTTGATACCTCATTGAGACCTTGATCAACCACCCATGTTCTCTTTCTTTCAAGGAGAACATGCTAACTTATTATCTTGAATAAGACTCTATCTTCTTGCCAGTTTTACCACAAATAGATATACCGACATTTTGGTGGAGAACCAGACCTGTGATCATCTTATTTTGTAGGGTATGGGGTACAATCTAACTTGTTTTATACCCCAAGCCCTTACTTAACTAGTTTGCCCACAATCAACCTCATATAATACCAACATGGGCTTAAAGTCTATGTGCCAACAACCTATTCATGTCATAGTCAATCCTTAAAGCATATGTCAGTCACTTATGACAATCCCTTATAGCATTAATACAATCTAAATTTGTGCATTAACACTAACTTTGGTTGGAGATATGTACAACCCTGTCATAGTCAATCCTTGAAGCATATGTCAGCCAATTGCGACAATCCCTCATAGCATTAGTCCAAATCTAAATTCGTGCATTGACACTAACTTTGGTTGGAGATATGTACTACCCACTTTAAACAGTATTAGGGTATATGGTCATCTAATAGGAAAAGATATTGATGTGCTTGAGCTATTAGTCAATTGCTAACAGCATGCTGGCACATACAACCACACCAACTAATAGTCCAAATGCCTTTCCCACTTGATACTAATGCCTTAGCCTCTCTTAATGTACTGTTATACACATGTTCTTACCTCACCTTACTTGTTTGGGTGCTCATATCCAAATCTTAATGAAAGAATTAGTCTAAGGTGCCATAAATTTACTTACATTCTTAAGCCAATGAGCTTAAGGGACTAACCACCCCTACTAGTTAAAGCAAACATCTTCATTAGTAGAGTAAGTAGTCTTGGATTTGCTTCTCGAATTGTCATACTGTCACATCTCTTTCCTAACTAGTCTCACTGTTTAGAGCACTTTTTTTGTTTTATCATGTACTTAACCCAATGATTCTTCTTGCTCTATCCATGCATTCAATGGTTTAGAATCTTTTTCACTTCATGCTAAAACTCCATTTTGATTATTAAGGGAGCACATCTTGCTTATCTCTTTAGAAGCTCATCACCATATTCCTTACAGAATGGTTTTAAGAAACTTACATGAAATGTCAGATGTACCTTCAACCTTTTCAGTAATTGCAATTAATAAGCAATGTTGCCTACATTCTTTACATGAAATGTCAGATGTACCTTCAACCTTTTCAGTAATTGCAATTAATAAGCAATGTTGCCTACATTCTTTACCACTATAAAAGGTCTATCATACTTAAGCATGAACACGTGAAGCACAGTTTTGCTTATGATCTTTTTCTATATTTAAGGAGTTAATTTTAGCAACACATTATCTTAATGACTTGCTCTCTTTATCAGCATACTCCTTTATACATCTAACCACCTTCTTCAAGTTGTCTTAGGGTTCATCAAATAGCTCTTATTTTGAATGGGTATACTGATAGATAGTTGGATATTTCCTTTTAAAAGTTGTTTTTGCAATCTTGTTAACAGTAAAAGGCTTATATCTTATAAGTAACTCAAAGGGACTCATACATATTGAAGAGTATTGATGAAGATTGTAACAAAATTGGGCAAAATCCAACAAGTCTAGCCAATTTTGTTGGTTAGCAATCACATAGTGTTGAAAATACTCCTTTAGCAAGTCATTGATCTACTTGGTTTGGTCATCAATTTAAGGATGATTGGCAATGAAAAAATTTAACTCAAACCCTATCATGTTTAATAAAGTTATTCAAACTTGCCTATGAAATGAGGATCTAGATCTCTCATAATATTTTCAAATAACTTGAAATATTTGACCACTTACTTATAAAACAATTCAATAGCTATCTTTACTTGACAAGAGGAAAGGGTTAGAATGAACACTGCATATTTTGAAAATCAATTAACCATTATCATGATGGAACCTATGCAACTAACCTTTAGGAATTTGCCAATGAAATCCATAAAAATTGACACTTAAGGTTTCATTGGAATAGGCAATGGTTGTAGCAACCCACTTCTTTACGTATATTAGCTTTGTCTTATTGACTGATGACAAAAGTCTTCATATATACCTCAACATCATTTTCCATCTTTAGCCAATGATAACTATAGGACAAGGTTATCATCTTCACACTAGGATGATTAGCCCATTGAGAGTTATGACACTCTTACAAAATCTCCTTTCTTAAACTTACACCATATGGAACAAACAAATGGTTACCCTTAGCATCATCAAGTTAGTATCATCTTACCACACCTTCTTTTACTTACAAAAGTTTTTAATAATCTATGTCATATGGAGCTTATGCCTTGATTTTTTCTAGTAAGTCACTTTGCACTTAAATGAAGGCAACAACAAGTTCTTGCACTTGTTATTGACTTAAGGGATCTGGTACTTAATTATGTCTTCCTAGCTTGTGTTTCCAAACAAAGTTATATATTGCCAAAGACTCTTACTATTGAGTTTGTCTTGCAAAGACCTTCTTTTGAGTTTGGAAGAATATGTTGCCATATTATCCATGCAAACCATAAACTTGGTCCTCAATAAGTAGACCTACCAAATGCGAAGGCAATACGCAACAATAAGCATTTCCTTTTCATAAGCTAAGTATTGTTATTCTGCCTTGTTAAGTTTTCAGTTTTTGTAAGCAATAAGGTAACCTTCTTGGACAAGCACACCTCCTACGAATTTGTCAAATGTATCAATAATGATATCAAAGGGTAACTCAAAGTTGGGTAATTACAATACTAGTTTCATCAATACTATTGCCTTTAACTTATCAAAAGTTTCTTAGTACACTATGGTTCACCTCTATAGTCAATCTTTCTTGAGCAAGTTAGTGAGAAGGGCCACCTTTTTGGAGTAACCTTGCACAAACTGCCAATAATAGCTATACAAGTTAAAAAAGGACTATAATTTTGAGACTTTGGTAAGGCTTAACCCTTCAACAATGGCATGAATCTTTCCCTTATCCATTTTTATATGCCCTTAACTAATACTATGCCCAAAGAACATTATTTCTTTCCAAGAAAAGTCATGCTTTTTTTTCTTAACATATAATTAGTTTTCCCTTAATCGAGACAACACCATTCAAAGGTAGGATAAATGATCTTTAAAGGACTCACTATACACATCAAGATATACCATCACAAATCAATTAATAGTCATAAAATACATCATTCATTAAATTGAAAAAAGTAGTAGGGGCAATGGTCAAATCAAAGGGCATTACAAGGAACTTATAGGAGTCATAATGTGTGGTGCATGTCATATTTCCCTCTTCTCCTTTCTCAATTCTAACTTGCTAATATCTTGAATGCAAATGCAACTTATTGAAGTATATTGCATTGGAAAATTGATCTAACAAGTTCATTATTAATGACATAAGATACTTATTCTTCACCATTACCTTATTCAAAGTATTATAATCCACACACATTTGTAAAGAGTCATCATGTTTCTTTTGGAACAACATCAAGACACTATAAGGGGCTTTAAAGGTCTGAATCAAGCTTATATCCAACAAATCCATCAATTACTTTCTCAATTTTGTGGTCAGTGGCATGCCTAAGGGGAAGGCACTTTGGTAGCTCTAAATGCGTCATGTCTATAAAGTCACCTAATAGTCTAGCAACACCATTGGGCACCCCAACTATAACCCTTTCCTTAATTTCAATTAATATAACCAAGTATGTGACCTCACTATTTTTCAAGTCATGCTACACCTGCATAGTAGAAAGCATACCACTTGATTTTCCACTAGTGCTAGTTGGGGGAGTTGTTTTGCTTATAATAAAGTAAGAATAGTTTTCATGCATGATAGTTTTCATGCATGATCATTAACCCACCTAAATGAGGTAATAGAGCAACTTTTGCATGCATAAAAAATTCAACTCTTAAAATGGTGTCAAAATAATCTAATGGCACAACTAAAAAGTTAAGATAATCAATTCAATTACCAATGGTTATCTTCACACCTATTTTTGTGCCAAGCTAACTTCATTTGATTGCTACTTTTGGTGAATTTTAACCCAAATGATTTTGCCATTTGTTGAGCAACAAAGTTGTGCATGGCACTAATGCCAGCCATTGTCATCAACTCCTAATTGCTAAGCCTAATCTTCACATACATTAGGTCAAATTATGGAGCACATTCTGCTTAATTTGAATCCACCAATTGTAGAGGATTTACATGAGAAGGGCCACTTTCACCTATAACAGTGCTTTTCTCACCCTTCTTACAACCATGGCACTTAACTTTTCTCTCTCAAGGTATTCCCTAGCATGATGAAGGCCATTATAAATGAAACAATTAGAATTAGACTTACTTTTAAATTATGCCCAATTGGTAGCCTTGTCCTTATCCTTGCCTCCATCCTAGAGTTTTTTGTTCTTCTTACACTCCTTTTTTTTGTCCTTACCTTTGATCTACTTCCCTGCGTAAAATTTGAGGACTTATTAATCCCAAAATCAACTAAACTATCAATAACAATTATGGTAAAAGGAAAGTCCTTAACACCTTACCTTTTTAGCTTGATTTAAACCTATGGTCAAAAACCAAATAGAAAGTTCAAGAGTTTGTCTTCATTCAACATGTTCCAAATATCAAGCATCATGAAATTGAATTCTTTCACATAGTTTCACACTATATGTCGTGCTTTAGTTTCTTCAAGGAAGAAATTGATGCCTTAATTCCTTTTTTAAACTTTCCCACATCTTAATTCAATGTTTGCTCATACTTGTATCATCATCAAGCCTATTTTACTACCATAGCTTGACATCCTTGGTAAGATACATGTTAGTAAGTGTCACTTTCTCCTCATTTAGCACTTAGGTAGCCATAAAGTATTTCTCTATGTCTTATAACAAATTTTCAATTACCTTACCATCACACTCTTCCTCCAAGGCTTTAAACTTTGGTACCTTTATCTTTCAAGAGGTACAATAGCCACACTTGGTTGGCTATATATTTCCTTTTTGAAGACAATAACATCTCATTTTTCATCGCCAAAGTGATTAATTTATGCAAAATCAAGATTATCATAATTAGATTGCAAAAGACATACTGATTTTTCTAACTCCCTAAGTCTTATCAAAATTAAGAGAACTTGCACATTAGGGACATCACCAAGATCCTTTTCAATCTAACTCACCCATTCCTACACCGCATCAAAATCTGATTCACTAATCATAAATCAAATCATGGTGCTTTAATACTAATTGTCATAAGGCCAATCATTTCACTTAACCCTTATGCCTTGTGATGACACTAAATTATACTTAAACTTAACCATTTTAACACACACAAAGCACAAGCACACTTATAAGAATCATTTCCTAACCTTTATTTCTTCCATCACAAAGTACAAAGGATTTACCAATGGTTTCACACAAGTGTTTCTCTTAATAATTTTGTAGAAAGCCTTGGCTACCATTATACATATATATATAGAGTCAGTATTTAACACTCCTAACCACCCAAGGACAGGTATAATTTGGCTATCAAACTAATTATACATAGTAGGGATCTCTACTCTTAAGAGCAATCACACACTTTTTTTGTCAGAACATATAATTATATTAGATAAGAGCTTGATCTCTTAATAAGACCTTAATCAACCACTCTCTTTGGCCACCCATGTTCTCCTTCTCACCCATGTTCTCCTTCTTTTAAAGAAAACATGCCAACTCATTACCTTAGATAAAGCTTTAACTTCTTACCATTTTTTACCACTAACACATACACCCATGTTTTGGCAAAGAATCACATTCATGATCACCCTATTTTATGGGGTATGAGATACAATCTAACTTGATTTGCCCTCCAAACTCTTGATTTGTTAATTTTCCTACAATTAGCCTTGTACAACATTAGCTTAGGCTTGAAGCCCATGGTTAATGACCCATTAATGTTGTAGTTAATCCTTAAAACATATTTTTACTACTTACAACAAGCTCTCATAATGTTAGAGATATGCACTATCTTACTAAAGAGTATTTGGAAATTTGGTTGTTTAATAGAAAGAGAGATTGATGCATTTGAACTGTCACTTAACTACCAACATGTTATTGTCTCGAGCCTATGGATTTATTGCTCCTTACCCATGTGGCCTTAAGAATACTTCCCAAGCAGCCTTCTCACACTCAACTCACAAAAACCTTTTGGAGAGAAACTTTATAAGTATATTTCCCTTGTAAAGTGGGTGTGTTCCAAATGAGAGGGAGGAGGTCCCCTTTTATACAAGTATTGGACAAACCACAACCATTAGATTGCTCTTTGATCTAATGGTGGATATCATATCCCTTCAACTTCCTATCTACATACATTTACTAACATTTATTACATGGTTGGTTCCAATGTATTGCCTTCCCTATGAGCCTTCTACATTCATAGTATTGCCCTTCCTTAAGAGGCATCTACATTTTACGTATTGCCCATCCCTAGGTGCAAAAGACTGTGACATTCTCCCCCACCTAATCAAGCGACGCCCTCATCACTTCTTCAATGTGGTATATGTCAATCTCCTTCTTAAATTGCCAAAGAGTTTCAGCAGGTTCCTAACTAGCTTCACTTTTTGGAAGACCCTTTTACTAAATAAAGTATTCATGTCTTGGCATACAATACCGCTTCTGTATGACCTGATCTACCACTATGAATTCGACTTCTCGATCATATGAAGTTTTCACTCCGAGTGGTTCTTACTGTGACTCTCCTTGATTTGGATCTTCCTCGTCTATATGGTAAGGTTTAAGTATACTCATATGGAAAATTGGATGTACCTTTAATTTTGATGGCAACTCTAGCTTATATACGACCTTCCCGACCTGTTGTATCACTTGAAATGGCCCTTCGTAGTGACGAATCAGCCCCTTGTGCATATCCTTGTACCGAAGAATGGCGTGTAGTTTAGCTAGCATTAAGTCTTTGACTTGGAACTCCACATGTCGCTTTTTGTTAGCCCACTTCTCCATGTGTTTGGAGGCTTTACGTAGACACGCCCTTGCCAAATCCACTTGTTCTTGCCAATCCTTGGCAAACTTGTATACAGGTGGGCTATTTCCCTGATAGCCCAATGCAACCACACTAAGAGTTTGTGGTTAATGCCCATTCATAATCTCGAATGGACTCTAGTTAGTAGACTCACTTCGCTGCAAGTTGTAGGAGAATTAGGTTACATTGATCAATTTTATCCAATTTGTCTGTGTTGTGCTCACGTAGTATTGAAGATAAATCTCTAAGAATGCATTGACCCATTCAGTTTAACCATTAGTCTAAGGGTGTAGGCTTGTAAAGAGATTCAGTTCTGACCACAGCAGCTTGAATAATTCAGACTAGAAATACCCTATGAATCGAGAGTTGCGATTGCTCATGATCATTTATGGGACTCCCCAATACTTGACCGCGTGCTTCACGAATAACTTGGTTGCCTCCTCAGTCGGGCAATCCTTTGTTACTAGTACAAATGTTGCATACTTGGAGAATCTATCCACCATAACCATAAGAGTCCAATATCCTTTGGACTTAGGCAAATTTACTATGAAGTCCATGGAAATGTTTTCCCATGGACAAGTTGGGATAAGAAGTGGCTATAGGAACCCTAGCGACGAATGTTATTCAAGTTTGTCTTATTAGCAAATAAAGCAGCTCTTTACATAGGCTTCCATGTCATCCCGCATCTAAGGCCAATAGTATTAATCTTTAACAAAGGCCAAGGTACGGTAGATCCCTCGATGACTCACCCACTTCGAATCATAGCACTCGCACAACACCTTTTTCCTTAACTTCCCATGGAATGGCACATATAGTCATCACCCTTTTGTGTATAGAAGATCGTCCTCGCACCAAAACCATCGAGTCTTGCCCTCTTACGCATATCCAATAAGGGTTTGAGCCTGCTGATCATGTTTGAGCCCCTCTAAGATGCGGTTGACTTATGGACAACTAGGTCAACTCATTGTGTTTGCCAGCTCCATCTTCCAAATAAGGGCATCGACTATGAAGTTAGCCTTCCCTGGCTTATACTCCATCACATAGTTGAACTCTGCTAGAAAATCCTGCCACTGAGCTTGCTTTGGATTCAACTTCCTCTAGGTCTGAAAATAACTCGTGGCCATGTTGTCCGTCTTTACAATGAACCTAAACCTTAGGAGATAATGTCTCCACATTCGTAGGCAATAAACCACTGCAGTCATCTCCTTCTCTTGAACGATATACCGTCACTCAGTATCGTTCAACCTCCGCAACTCATATGCCACTAGATGTCCCTCTTGCGTAAGAACACCACCAATAGCAAAATCTGATGCATTAGTCTCTAACTCAAAAAGCTTGGTGTGATTAAGCAACACCAGCATCGACTCCTTAATCATGGCTTGCTTCAACTAATCAAATGCCTTCTAGCATCGATCTGTCCATTCCCATGGTTTCTCCTTCTTCAGCATATCCGTGAGTGGCACGGTGATATTTGAGTAGTTCTGAATGAAATGCCAATAGTAGTTGGTGAGGCTAAGGAATGATCTCAACTCCATCACTTTTGTCGGTGGCTCCCACTCAACAATGGCTTAGATCTTCACAGCCTCTATTTGTACTTGTCTGCCCCTGACAATATGCCCTAAGAATAGAACTTCCTTTTGGGCAAAGGCATATTTCTTGCGTTTGACGTATAAGTCATTTTCGCGCAAGACTTGAAAATCTTGTCTTAAGTGCTCGATGTGCTCCTTGAGCATCCGGCTGTATACAACAATGTCATCAAGGTAAACCACTACAAATTGATCTAGGAATGGGTGCAATACCTTGTTCATAAGAGTGTAGAATGTGGCTGGAGCATTGGTTAGGCTAAATGGTATGACGAGGAACTCATATAAACCATAACGCATTGCACATGCTGTCTTCGGCTTGTCCCCTTTGGCAATCTAGACTTGATAATGACCCAACTAGAGATCATGCTTGGTGAACCAACATGCTTTACCAAGTTGATCAAAGAGATCCGCAATAAGTGGGATCAGGTACTTGTTTTTTATGGTCAGCTTGTTTAACGCCCAGTAATCTATGTATATTCGGAGTGACCCATCATGCTTCTTCTAAAATAGGACAGGAGCACTAAATGGAGACTTAGATAGCCAAATGTACCCAACATCGAGTAGCTCCTTCAGCTGTTTCCTCAGTTCTTCTAATTTAGGGGGCGCCATGCAATACGACGCTATGGCAGGTGGTCGAACATAAAGCACTAGCTTGATCTAATGATCCACTTCTCTTTGAGGTGGAAGCTTTTTGGGCAACTTAGGAGGCATCACGTCCTTGAACAAATCAAGGATTTGATTTACTACTGTCAGGACTTTGCTCTCTTCATCCTTGCTATCCTCAATCCTCAAGGTTGCTAGGATGGTCACCTCACCCTTCTTTGCTCCTTTAATGAGTTGTATTGTCGAGATCATCTTTTGATCACAATCCAACTTATGATGGACCAGAATCACACATCGGCACTATTTGTCCAACACACAAATACACTCAACAAATGACACTATAACTGCATGGATCCTATCCAAAAATTTCAACCCAATGACAAAGTCATAGTCATTAAGGGGAATTACCTTAAGGGTCTCTTGACTTCTCCATTACCTAATTTGAAACTCCACATCCCTAGCAATCCCAATAACAAAGACCTCTTGGGAACTAATAGTTTTGAGCCACCCGACTCCTTTTTCAACCCCAAGGTTAAGTTTCTTTGTAACTTATTCCAATATGAAGAGATCGGATGCCTCAATATCCACGAACGCACTCATCGTGGTTTCTCCAATCTTTAAATCTTCAAACATAAGTCTCTTTGTCTCTTTTGCCTTCTTGGACTTGATTAAGCTCAAGATCCGCAACAAACTCAATTGTGCCTCCTCTTTTGGCTTATTTTCTTTGCAAAGGGTAGCTAGCTTGGTCTTGTTCGGGCAATCTCATGCCATATGTGGACCATCATAAAAGAAGCATTTGTAAGTACGTACCTTCATGTGTCCTCCACTGTTAAATTCTGCATGAGCCTTGGAAGGGCCAACTGGTGGTCTATCTCCATTCAGGTGATTAAATCTGCCCTAATCCCCTCCACCATTGGCCTTATCCTTTGGACGAGAGTATGACTAAGAGGTGGAAGGTGTCCTGTACTCTATGAGAGATTCAGCCGCCATAATGGTCATTGTAAGGTCTCCTACTTGGAACCACTTCAACTCCTAATTGGTCTATGGCTTGAGACCACTCATCAACTGATGGTATGACTCTATCTTGTTCATTGAAGGGATTTGGAGCAAAATGTCACGGACGGGTTAAGTATGACCCAACTCCCACATCAGATAAGAAAAGGGGGATCTTGGGCCATATACACATGAGTGATGCAAAACCTAACAAGTTGTCTTTTAGGGAGAAAGTAATGACCTGTGATTGATGGTATCAAAGTTGACTCAACCCTAACTCTGGTGTCTCCTACCAAGCGCTTCATGTGGAAGAAATAAGTAGGGAAAGGCCCCGATTTCCAATGAGAACGTTGATGGATTCGATGAGGGAGAATATCACAGACAGGTTAGGTACGACCCACTCTCACATCGAATAGAAAGAGGGAGATCATGGGCCATATAAGCACGGGTGTTACATACCCTAATAGGCTGCCTTTTAGGGAGAAAGTGATGACTCGTGACAGATGGTATCAAAGCTAACCGAATCCTAACTTTGGTGTCTCCTACCAAGTACTTCATGTGGAAGAAGTAGGCAAGGGGAGGCCCTAATTCCCTATGAGGACATCGATAGATTTAGTGGGAGAGAATGTCATGAACAGGTTATGTCATAGACAGGTTAGGTACAACCCGACTACCATATTAAATAGGAAGAGGGGGATCTTGGGTCATATAAGCGTAGGTGCTGCACACCTTAACAAACTACCATTTAGAGAGAAAGTAATGACCCCATGACAGATGGTATCAGAGCCGACCTGACCTCGACTCTGGTGTCTCCCTCCAAGTGCTTCACGTGGAAGAAGTAGGCAGGGGGAGGCCCCAATTCCCAATGAGGATATCGATAGATTTGGTAGGAGAGAATGTCAAGGATGGGTTAGGTACGACCCAACTCTCACATCAGATAGGAAAATAGGGATCTTGGGCCGTATAAGTATGGGTACTGTATGCCCTAACAAACTACCTTTTAAGGATAAAGTAATGACCCCGTGACATATGGTATCAGAGCCGACCCAACCCCAACTCTAGTGTCTCCTGCCCAACACTTCACATGGAAGAAGTAGGCAGGGGCAGACCATGATTCTCGACAAGGATATCGATGGATTTGGTGGGAGAAAATGTCACAAACAGGTCATGTCACGGATGAGTTAGGTACAACCTGACTTCCACATCAAATAGGAAAAGAGGGATCTTGTACCATATAATCGAGGGTGTTGCACAACTTAACAGGCTACTTTTTAGAGAGAAAGTAATGACCTTGTGATAGATGGTATCAAAACTAACCTGACCCCGACCATTGTGTCTCCCACTAAGCACTTCATGCAAAAGAAGTAGATAGAGAGAGGCCCTAATTCCCAATGAGTATGTCAATGGATTCTATGGGGGAGAATGTCACCGATGGGTTATGTCATGGACAAGTTAGGTACGACCCGACTCCCACATCAAATAGGAAAAGAGGAATATTGGGCCATATAAGTGTGGGTGTTGCATAACCTAACAAGCTGCCTTTTAGGGAGAAAGTAATAAACGCATGACAGATGGTATCAGAGCTGACCCGATCTTGACTACGATGTCTCCTGCCAAGCACTTCACATGGAAGAAGTAGGCAAGGGGAGACCCCAATTCCCAATGAGCACGTCAATAGATTTGGTGAGGGAGAATGTCACAGATGGGTTATGTCACAAACGAGTTAGGTATGACCTGACTCCTACATTAAATAGGAAGAGGGGAATATTGGGCCAATAAGCATGGGTGTTACACAGCTTAACAAGCTGCCTTTTAAGGAGAAAGTAATAACTCTGTGGCAGATGGTATTATAGTCGACTTGACCCTGACTGCAGTGTCTCTTGCCAAGCGCTTCACGTAAAAGAAGTAGGCAAGGGGAAGCCTCAATTTTCGATGAATACGTCGATGGATTCAGTGGGAGAGAATGTTAAGGACAAGTTTGGTACGACCCAACTCCTAAATCGGATAGGAAAAGAGGGATCTTGAGCCATATAAGTATGGGTGTTGCACATCCTAACAAGTTTCCTTTTAGGGAGAAAGTAATGACCAAGTGATAGATGGTATCAGAGCTGACCCGACCCCAACTTCGGTATGTTGATTGATTTGATGTGGAAGAAGTAGGCAAGGGGAGGCCTCAATTTCTGACGAGGATGTTGATCGATTCAATAGGGGAGAATGTCAAGGACAGGTTAGATATGACCTGACTCCCACATTAGATAGGAAGAGGGAGATCTTAGACCATATAAGCATGGGTGCTAAACACCCTAACAGGCAGCCTTTTAGGAAGAAAGTAATGACCCTGTGATGATGGCATCAAAGCCGACCCGACCCCGACTGTGGTATCTCCTGCCAAGTGCTTCACGTAGAAGAAGTAGATAGGGGAGGCCCCGATTCCGGATGAGTACGTCGATGGATTTAGTGGGAGAGAACGTCACGGACAAGTTAAGTACGACTCGACCCCCACATTAGATAGGAAGAAGGAGATCTTGAGTTATATAAGCGTAAGTGCTAGACACCTTAACAGGCTGCCTTTTAGGGAGAAAGTAATGACATAACTCTAATGTCTCCCACCTAACACTTCACGTGGAAGAAGTAGGTAGGGGGAGGTCACAATTCTCGACGAGGACGTCGATGGATTCAGTGAGGGAGAATGTCAAGGACGAATTAGGTACGACCCGACTCCTACATCGGATAGGAATAGGGGGATCTTAGGCCATATAAGTATAGGTGTTGCACGCCCTAACAAGCTACCTTTTAGGGAGAAAGTAATGACCCCATGACAAATGGTATTAAAGCCAACCAAACCCCTACTCTTGTATCTACCGCTAAGCACTTCACATGGAAGACGTAGGCAGGGGGAGGCCATAATTCTTAACGAGGACATCAATAGATTTGGTGGGGGAGAATGTCATGAACGGGTTATGTCACTAACGAGTTAGGTACAACCCAACTCCCACATTAAATAGGAAGAGGGGGATTTTGGGTCATATAAGCGAGGGTGTTACACGACCTAAAAGGCTACCTTCTAGCAAAAAAGTAATGACCTCGTTATAGATGGTATCAGGGCCAACCCGACCCAGACTATAATGTCTCCTGCCAAGTGCTTCACACGAAAGAAGTAAGCAGGCGGAGGCCCTAATTCCCAACAAGTACATCAATGGATTCAGTGGGGGGAGAATGTCACAAATGAGTTATGTCACGGATGAGTTAGGGACGACTCAACTCCCATATTAGATAGGAAGAGGAGGATATAAGCGTCGGTACTGGACACCTTAACAAGCTACTTTTTAGGGAGAAAGTAAAAATACCATGAAAGAAGGTATCAAAGCCAACTTAATCTTGACTCTGATGTCTCCCGCTAAGCGCTTTACGTGGAAAAAATAGGCAAAAAAAGGTCCCAATTCCCGATGAGGACATCGATGGATTTGGTGGGAAAAAAGTCATAGATAGGTTAGATATGACCCGACTCTAATATCATATAGAAAGAAAGAGGGGGATATTGGGACATATAAACATGGGTGCTACACACCCTATTAAACTGCCTTTTAGGGAGAAAGTATGACCTATAACATATGGTATCAGAGCCTACCTGACCCCGACTCTGGTGTCTCCCGCTAAACATTTCATATTAAAGAAATAAGCAAAGGGAGGCTTCGATTCCTGATAAAGACGTCAATGAATTTGGTGGGGGAGAATATCATGAAAAGGTTAGTTACAACCTAACTCCCACATTGGATAAGAAGAGAGAGATCTTGGGCCATATAAGTATGGGTGTTGCATACCATAATAGACTACCTTTTAGGGAGAAAGTAATAACCCCATGATAGATGGTATTAGGGCTAACCTGACCTGACCCCGACTCTAGTATCTCCTGTTAAGAACTTCATATGGAAGAAGTAGGTAGGGAGAGGCCTCGATTCTCTATAAGGACGTCGATGGATTCGGTTGGAGAGAATGTCATGGACGGGTTAGGTATAACTTGACTCCCACATCAAATAGGAAGAGGGGGATCTTATGCCATATAAGCGTGGGTACTGCACACTCTAACATGCTGTCATTTAGGGAGAAAGTAACGACCCCATGACAAATGGTATCAGAGCCGACCCAACCCCAACTACAGTGTCTCCCACCAAGTGCTTTATATGGAAGAAGTAAATAGGAGGAGGCTCCAATTTCTGACGAGTACGTCAATAGATTCAGTATGGGAGAATGTCAAGGACGAGTTCGGTACGATCCGACTCCTACATTGGATAGGAAGAAGGGGATCTTAGTCCTTATAAGCATGGGTGTTGCACGCCTTAACAGGCTGCTTTTTAGGGAGAAAGTAATGACCTCATGACAGATGGTATCAAAACTGACCCAACCTCGACTCCGGTATCTCCCACTAAGTGTTTCATATGGAAGAAGTAGGTAGGGGGAGGTCCCCATTCTTGACAAGGACGTCAATAGATTCAGTAGGAGAGAATGCCATAGATAGGTTAGCTACAACCTGACTCCCATATCAGATAAGAAGAGAGGGATGTTAGGTCATATAAATATGGGTGCTGCACACTCTAACATAATGCCTTTTAGGGAGAAAGTAACGACCCCATGACAAATGGTATCAGAGCCTACTCAACCCCGACTACGGTGTCTCTTACCAAGTACTTCACGTGGAAGTAGTTGGCAGCGGGAGGGCCCGATTCCCAACGAGTACATCAATGGATTCGATGGGGGAGAATGTTACGAATGGGTTATATCACAAATGGGTTAGATACGACTCGACTCCTACCTCGGATAGGAAGAAGGGAATCTTGAGTCATATAAGTATGGGTGTTGCACACCTTAACAAACTGCTTTTTAGGGAGAAAGTAATGACCCCATGACAGATGGTATCAGAGTCGACTCAACTCTAACTCCAGTGTCTCCCGCCAAGTGCTTCACGTGGAAGAAGTAGGCAGGGGGAGATCACAATTCCTAATGAGGATGTCGATGGATTCGGTGGGGGAGAATGTCAAGGACGGGTTAAGTACGACCTGACTCCCACATCAGATATAAAGAGGGGGATCTTGGGTCATATAAGCATGGGTGTTGCATGCCTTAACAGGTTGCATTTTAGGGAGAAAGTAATGACCCCGTAATAGATGGTATCAGAGCCGACCAGACCCCTACTTTAGTGTCTCTCACTAAGTACTTCACGTGGAAAATGTAGGCAAAAAGAGACCACAATTCCCGATGAGGACATTGATGAATTTGGTGGAGGAGAATGTCACGGACGAGTCATGTCACTAACGAGTTATGTATGACCCAACTCCCACATCAAATAAGAAGAGGCGAATCTTAGGCTATATAAGTAAGGGTGTTGTACAACCTAAAAGGCTACCTTCTAGGGAGAAAATAATGACCCCATGATAGATGGTATCAGAGCCAACCCAACCCCGACTACAATGTCTCTCACCAAGTGCTTCATGCGGAAGAAGTAAATAGGGGGAGGCCCCGATTCTCGATGAGTACATCAATGGATTCAGTAGGGGAGAATGTCACGAACGGGTTATGTCACAAATGAGTTAGGTATGACTCGACTCTCATATTAGGTAGGAAGAGGGGGATTTTTGGCTATATAACCTAACAAGTTGCTTTTTAGGGAGAAAGTAATGATCTCGTGACAGATGATATCAGAGCCAACTTGACCCCGATTGCAGTGTCTCCTGCCAAGCGCTTCACGTGGAAGAAGTAGGTAGGGGGAGGCCCCAATAGTACATAGATGGATTCGGTGGGGGAGAATGTCAAGGACGGGTTCGGTACGACCTGACTCTCAAATCAGATAAGAAAAGAGGGATTTTGGGCCATATAAACATGGGTGC
Source organism: Bruguiera sexangula (assembly GCA_020141445.1). NCBI lineage: Eukaryota > Viridiplantae > Streptophyta > Magnoliopsida > Malpighiales > Rhizophoraceae > Bruguiera > Bruguiera sexangula. The sequence continues at coordinate 5,019,010 of JAHLGP010020643.1, forward strand.
TACACACCCTAACAAGCTACTTTTTAGGGAGAAAATAATAACCCTATGATAGATGGAATCAGAGCCAACTTAACCCCAACTCTGGTGTCTTCCGCCAAGCGTTTCACATGGAAGAAGTAGGCAGGAGGAGGCCTCAATTCCTGACGAGGACGTCGATGGATTCGATGGGAGAGAATGTCAAGGACGGGTTATGTATGACCTGACTCCCACATCGGATAGAAAGAAGGGGATATTAGGCCATATAAACATGGGTGCTACACACCCTAATAGGCTGCCTTTTAGCGGGAAAGTAATCACCCTATGACAAATGGTATCGATGAGGGAGAATGCCATGGACGGGTTATGTCACGGACAAGTTAGGTATGACCTGACTCACATATCGGATAAGAAGTAATGACCTTATGATAGATGGTATCAAAGCTAATTTAACCCTAACTCCGGTGTCTCCTACTAAGCGCTTCACATGGAAGAAGTATGCAGGGGGGGCCCCGATTCCCGACGAGTACATCGATAGATTCGGTAAGGAAGAATGTCACGAATAGGTTAGGTTTAACTAGACTCCCACATCGGATAGGAAGAAGGGGATCTTAGGTTAGATAAACGTGGGTGCTACACACTTTAACAGGCTACCTTTTAGGGAGAAAGTAATGACGTCGTGACAGATGGTATCAAAGCCAACCCGATCCCAACTTCGGTGTCTCCCGCCAAGTACTTCACATGGAAGAAGTAGGTAGGGGAGGCTGAAATTTTCGACAAGTACGACGATGGATTTAGTAGAAGAGAATGTCACGAACGGGCGTATCAGAACAATGCGTTGGTCTTTAGGTACGCCCGACTCCCACATCAAAGAAAAAAGGGGGATCTTGGGCCATATAAGTGTGGGTGTTTCACACCCTAACAAGCTACCTTTTAAGGAGAAAGTAATGACCCCTGCCAAGCACTTCATGTGGAAAAAGTAGGCAAGGGGAGGCCCGAATCCATCGACATCCAATTCCTGACAATGACGTCGATGGATTCGGTAAGGGAGAATGTCACGGACGGGTTAGGTGTGACCCGACTTCCACATTAGATAGGAAGAGGGGGTTCTTGAACCATATAAGCGTGGGTGCTGCACACCCTAACAAGCTGCCTTTTAAGGAGAGAGTAATGACCCTGTGATAAGAAGCTCCGAAAACTGCTTCATGTAGTCGCAAACTGCATCCCTCTGTTTAAGATGTTTTAGCTCATCGCAAGCTTTTTCTCCAGCAAATGGGGGATAGTAAGTCTGTCGAAACTCTTCAACAAATCTATTCCAAGTCATGATAGGATCTTCAGCAAATAAGGGATAGTAATTCTGTCGAAACTCCTCAACAAATCTATCCCAGGTCATGATAGGATCTTTATACCTATCATCTGACCGACAATGTCACCACAATAAGGCATTATCAGCTAAATACATAGATGCAATGTTTACCCGTGATTGGCTATCATTGATCCCCATGACTTGGAAATATTGCTCCATATACCATAGGAAGTTGTCCACATCCTTGGCCACTTATGTGCCCCTGAACTCCTTTGACTTGGGTGTGTCAGTACGTGGTCCTTGCACAATGATCACCCCATTCATGCATGCTACCTCCAACTCTATAAGCTTCCCCTTAAGCTCTGCTATCTCTGCACGCATAACTATTATCATGGCCTCCAAGGATTTGTCTCGCTAATGGAGTTCTGCCTTTAAGGTCCCTAACAACTCACCTTGAAGTTCTCCCATGCCAACTTTAAGCTCCTGCATCTCAACCACGAGCTCCTCCCTTTCAGCATCTACACCTTCGATGGACTAGGTCAGGTCATCAACCGAACCTTGGACATCAACGATGAATGATTCAATTTTTGTTATACAATGTGTCAGGTCCCTTACTAGATCCCTCAAACTCAAAATAGCACGATTCTTCTTTCCCTTAGCAGCAGCACCTTTATTGGCCTTCCTCCCACGATCATCACAATCATCACCCATGATGAGCGCTTCATTAGAACCTGGCTCTGCCATAGTACTTGGAATGAATCAACTTTGATACCACTTGTCACGGGCCTATGGATTTATTGCTCTCTACCCGTACGGCCTTGAGAACACTTCCTAAGTAGTCTTCCCACACTTAACTCACAAAAACCTTTTGGAGAGAAACTTTATATGTATATTTCGCTTGTATAGTGGGTGTGTTCCAAATGATGGGAGGAGGTCCCTTTTTATACAAGTATTTGACAAGGCACAACAGTTAGATCCTTCCTTAATCTAATGGTGGATATCATATCCTTTCAACTTCCTATCTATATACATTTACCAACATTTATTATATGGTTGGGTCCAATGTATTGCTCTTCCCTAGGAGCCTTCTACATTCATAGTATTGCCCTTTCCTAAGAGGCATCTACATTTAATGTAATGTCCATCCCTAGCACACATGATGATACCAATCAACAACTCAAATACCTTTCACACTTGACACCAATACCTTAACCTCCCTTAGTATACTATTGTACTATACACATATTCTTATTTCACCTTATCTACTTGGGTAACCACACTCAAATTTTCATTTGACACCAATTTGTTTATATTCTCAAGCTTATGGGTTTAAGAGACTAACATTGTGAGTTAAGATTATTAATATGATTTTTTATGGATATGTAATTACAAGTGAAAATTGGCATACACATATAATAAGGTGTTTGCTATAATTATTCATTTTTTTAATATAACTTACTTATGATCTTATACCAAACAAAATTTATTTTATTATTTATTATTTTAAGTAGATCTCATTTATGATGTACTATAAAATTATAAATAAGTTACACTAAAAAAAAAAGTCAAAATAGAAATCTCCTTACTCTAACATGTAAATTTACACTCTATTAGTTTGCTAAAACTCGTAAACAATTATAACACTAACTCAAATTTGAAAATTAATCAACTCCTTTCCTCTTTGTCGCATGGAGTGTGAGTCGTCGAACGTTAGACTTGATGTTTGGACTCGAACTCTACAAGTTAGGCCGAGTCAATTGAGTACGGCAAGGGAGGATACAACTATGGATTAAACCCAGATCTCTATGCACACTGTAGCACGAGCCATCTTAAAATGAACGGGCATGGAAGGATCTACCAACTGCTGCCAGTTGACCATACTTGCTCCAAAGTAACACTAGCAAGCAAAATTGAAAAACACTCGGATGGACAACATAACATGACAATGGGTAGGTCTCCTTATGTGACATGATAACAAGTAGGTCTCCTTACTTACTGGTCGTACCAATTCCGCAAGGTTATAACCTCCATACCAGAAATAAAGGTTTCATGAGGCTAAGGCCACGTGAAAACATCTGCAGTTTGTAGGCACCTAAGAGGAGCTATGTAAATCGGTTACCTCGTACTACTCTGACTTTCCTATGGTTAGAATGACTGGTTATGTTGGATTGGCTGTCCCGGTGGCGAGAGACAATGGTATTTCATGAAGATGCTCTACCTATCTTTATGGCCAAAACATACAAGAGGCAAGAAGAAAGCATGCAAAGGAGGAAAGAAATTTACTAAGTGTGTGTACGTTGGATTCAAACTGAAAGATGCGCGTGATTACGTTGGACTGCATTACTGCGTCAGGTGGGTCAACTTCCTTTATTACTCCTGTAGGTGCTACTGCATATTTTACAATTCTACCACCATAACGAGACAAGTGTTTTATGACGTTTAACATATGTTACAAAAGATAGAAAAAGAGTCACTATAAGTTTATACTGACATTTTTCCCAAATTTTACCTAAATGTCACTTTAATTAATGTTGGTATGTGTTATAATAACATTTTCGAGAAACATTGTGGTGATAAATATAATAACATTTTAAAAAAGTATAACATAATATGTTGTAACATATATAATTATTATTAAATACATATCTAATTACCATTACATATCATAATAATTTTTATTAATTATAAATTTACTTCAACATATATAAAATTAATAATTATGTAAATTTGATATTTATCAAATTTATAATTATATGAAATTTACATTTGTTGTTATACTTAAAAATTACAAATATTTTTAGTGGAATAACTATTAATTGTTACTCTAAAGAATAAATAAACAAATAAAATTATAACACTAAATTGATCAAATATTATTTTTATTAATAATAATAACTCTTATTTTATAACTATGACTACAAAAACACAAATCACATATTTGAAGATACCAAAATAACTTGAAATTTGTTCCTCTGTAAATTCAAGGCTTAAAATAAAGTATCTACATAAAAACAAATGTCCTTCGATGTCGATTGTTTTTTCTAACCTCTAAGTCTTGCAATCTTCTCCTACATAAAGCAAAAATATACAACTTTCATCATTCCATAAATTTATGAAAATAGAACTCTTTAATATATCGGGACCACATCATACCTCTTATCCTTTTTTTTCTTTTTCCTGTCGTTGTACAAAGAAAACGACACTTGGTTGAGGCCTATAATTGCACCTCTTATAAAAAGCAAAAATTCAAATCAAAATTATGAAACTTAAGAATAAAAATACTTTCATATATGTCTAGTGTTGGACCAAGAAAAGATGCTTGTGGAATCATATCATCTAGCAACATACATAATTGTAAAAGAATCATGGTGTAAAAGAATCATGGAGTTTGATGTCAAAACACTAAGTATAAGCAAATTTTTTTTTTTTTCTGTGTGTAAATCAATGCACATAAGAAAAACTATGACCAAAGTGCCTTCCCATTTTTCTGGCTACCAAGAATGCCATTCAGATGCATAACCATTAAAGGTTCTAATATCAACTTGTCCATTACAGATGCCCAATTTATCTATACACCAAATAATTTTACATAAAACAAATTCTCCCCTTGAAAGTTTCCAGCATTCATCCCAACAAGTTAAGAATTATTATTGAAAGAATAATGCACATATTATAAGACGTAAGAGTTAATGAAATTTGCCCAAGGCATCAGAAGCTTGAATAAATTTTGCATATGCAAGTTCTTAAGATCACATCATCTAATGAATTTTACGTCACTAAAAGGACACAATAGTGAAGTACAGTACATAAAATTGCAAGTGCTCCTTGAACAAGTTCATAATGTCACGTGGACACCAAGTCCAGCCCGTCCAGCAAGTGAGAAGATAGAAATTGGGGGCCAAATTAAGCCTCTGCAGGCTGCCAATATTGCCCAGCCCCCTTTTTGGCCCAAATCCAGCAGCAAAAAGTCTTAGAAGAGTGTTGAAATATCTGGAAGTGCCACATCTAGAAACTTTCAGCAAAGTCCAGCAAAGACACTCATCTAGAACATTCTTGAAAGGACCCTTTCTAATGCTCTCTCTAGAACATTCTTTGTAAATATTCTAGATAGTCATTTGTAGCCACACATTGAGAAGGTGGAACAACTATAAATAGGCTACTTCTCTCATTTGTAAACACACCCTTAAATGCTCAATACAAGCTCACTTGCAAAGCTCTCTTGTGCTCTCTCTCATGCTCTCTCTCTCTCTCTCCAACAATTCCAAGTCCTTGCCTCCCAACGCTTTCCGCTGATTCTCTCAAACTCTCCAAGGCTTACTTAGCTCATCTTCGCATGCAAGATCGACTAAGTGTCGTGCTGGTTAGCACACTCAAAGCCTAACTTCGTGATAGGTGGTATTAGAGCCAAGGTCCAAACTTTATGTGCAACCTGTTTGTTTGTTGTTTGTAGAGACAACAAGCATGGCAAGCGAAGAAGGATTTGTTGCAACCACTGTGGAGTAGCAACAAGCAGGGCAACAATCTCGTGGACGTAAGGAGCAGTGTGCCTCTGCCAAGCGTAGCAAGTCTAAGGCTCCAGCAAGGGAAACCATGGACACTCGCGTTGCTAGCTTGGAGTGGAGTGTCACCAATATAAGCTCCGTTGTGGGTGACCTCAGTGATCAAGTCGATAACTTGATCCATGAGAATGCAAAGATCACGCGGGTTGCCAAAGTCATGATCAAAGAGTTTGGTCACTCGTTTTGGGGAGAACTATGCTCCTTAAATCAAGGTTTGTCCAACCTGCATGAGTTCATCGAAGGAGAGATTCATGACCTCTATAGGGAGATGGATTCTCTACATCGAAACAACTCATACGCTAGTACAACTGCCACTACTAGCGCCACTATTGTGCATGGCTTGAAGGTCTTGAAGCCTGCCATGTACAACGGCACACACAATGCCACTATTATGGAGAATGTTTTGTTCGACCTTGAGCAATACTTCGAGGCCATGGGGGTTATTGATGACCTTGCCAAGGTAGGCAATGCCCCAATCTTCCTAAGAGATGCTGCCTAACTCTGGTGGAGACATAAGCACTCCAAGAGGGAGAAGGACTTATGCATCATCGACACTTGGGAGCAATTCAAGGCTGAGGTATATAGGTACTTTGTTCCTCACAATGCAGATAGCGAAGCGAGGGGAAAGTTGTGTTGCCTAAGCTAGACAGATAATATTTCTGACTGCATCGAGGAATTTACTACCCTTATGCTTGAATTTGAGATGTCCGACAAAGAGCTTCTCTTCTACTTTAAAGACAACTCAAAAGATTGGGTGAGAGTCGAGTTGGAGAGGCGTGATGTGCAGACCTTGGATGCTGCCATTGCCGCTACCAAAACCTTTGTCGGCTACTCTGCCCATTCCAAGAGCAAGAAACCAAACTCTAGCAAAAGTGGGGGAGACAAAACCTGACAAAAGAGGCAGGATTCTGGCCACAACAAGGGTGGACAACAGAGATCCTAAAATGGCCATCCCAAGCATGAGAAGAAGTCTGCAGGTAAGCACAACTCAGGTAATCCCCCTAGTTCTTGTTTCATTTGTGACAGACCACACTGGGTGAGAGACTGCCCCAAACGTAAGGCAATGAATGTATAATGGCAATACTTGACCCAGAGAAGGTCGACAAAGAACCCCAAACTAACATGAGATGTATCTAACAATTGGGTAATCTCTCAAAGTGCGCCTCCCTAGCAGTCTCTAAAGAGAAGGGACTATTGTACGCTAACATTGCCATCAATGGCAAAATAGCCTGTGCGATGCTAGATATAGGGGCAACACACAACTTTATGGACGTGCAAAAGGCCAACCAACTAGGACTCAAATTGACGAAAGGAAATGGCACCATCAAAGCAGTAAACTCGGAAGCGAAGCATGTCTAAGGCATAGTGCATGAAGTAGCTGTCTAGATTGGCAAATGGACCGGTAAGTTAGACTTTACTGTCGTTCACATGGATGACTTCAAGGTGGTGTTAGGTCTTACATTTTTCTGTGAAGTTTTGGCTTTTCCCGTTCCTGCCTCAAGTTCTCTTGTGGTCATCGACGCTCGTAAGATCCGAGTAGTCCCCTTGAAGTGCAAGGAGAAGTCTTAACCATCGATGATTTCTATCTTGCAATTCAAGCGGGGTTTCAAGTCGGGTCCAAGCTACATAACTACCATAAGGGAGTTGAGCGATGGGGAAGACGTAGCAGCACCAACTCCTACATTGCCATAACCCATCCAGGCAGTCCTTGCCAAGTTCAAGGATGTTATGCCTTCCGAGCTGCAGAAGAAGCTTCCACCAAAGCGAGATGTAGATCACCACATTGAGCTAAAACTTGGTGCCAAACCTCTTGCCGTGGCCCCTTATCGCATGACACCCCCGAAACTCGTTGAACTGAGGAAGCAGCTCCACGATCTGATCAATTCAGGCTACATTTAACCATCGAAAGCCCCTTTTGGTGCCCCAGTCCTCTTCCAAAAGAAGAAGGACAAATTGCTGTATATGTGTATTGACTATCGAGCCTTGAATAAGGTCACTATCAAGAACAAGTATCCAATCCCCTTAATAGCTAATCTTTTCAACCAACTCGGGAAGGCAAGGTACTTCACCAAGCTGGATTTGCAGTCGAGTTACTACCAGGTTTGAATTGCACAAGGTGACGAGCCAAAGACAACCTGTGTAACACGCTACAGAGCATTCAAGTTCTTAGTAATGTCCTTTGTCCTCATCAACGCACCAGCCACCTTCTGCACACTTATGAATAAGGTACTGCATCTATTCCTTTACAAATTCATGGTAGTTTATTTGGACGACATCGTGGTGTATAGCAACACACTTGAGGAGCACGTTGAGCACCTCAAGCAAGTTTTCCAAGTTCTGCTGGAAAATGAGTTGTTCATTAAGAAAGAGAAGTGCTCATTCGCCGAGTAAGAGGTGGACTTCCTTGGTCACTAAATCAAAGACGTTAGACTGATGATGGATCCAGCAAAGGTGCGAGCCATCCAACAATGGGAGCCTCCAACCAAGATCCCGTAACTGCGATCCTTCCTGGGGCTTGTCAACTACTACCGTTAGTTCATCAAGGAATATTCTGCCATAGCAGCATCCCTAACCAACCCACTAAAGAAGAACCACACTTGGCATTGGACAAGTGAATGCTAAGCTTTCTTCAAGAGATTGAAGCAAGCAATCTCCAAAGAACCTGTTATGGTGCTACCAGACTATGAAAAACCTTTCGAAGTCCACACTGATGCATCCGACTTTGCCATAGGTGGAGTCCTGATGCAAGATAGGCATCCCATTGCTTATGAAAGTCACAAGCTTAATGACATAGAAAGGCGGTACACCATTCAAGACAAGGAGATAATTGTCATCATCCATTGCTTGTGCACTTGACATTATCTCCTAGGAAGTAAGTTCGTAATCATGACCGACAATGTTGCTACGAGCTACTTCTAGACACAAAAGAAACTTAGTCCCAAACAAGCTCGTTGGCAAGACTTTCTGGCAGAATTCGATTACACTCTAAGGTATAAGCCAGGACAAGCCAACGTTGTTGTTGACATGATGAACAAAAAGATGGAGCTAGCTACCCTCTCCACTAGTACACCTAAGAGCAATCTCCTTGAACGAATTAAGGAAGGTCCAGGACAAGACAGTATGGCCAACAATCTGCTAAGATTGGCTAGCGAGGGGAAGACTAATCGATTTTGGGTGGACAACAAAGTCCTCATGACAATCGAGAACCGAGTCTTCGTGTCAAAGTGGGGAAACTTGCGGAAAGAAATCCTTAAGGAATGTCACGATTCCTTATGGGCTGGTCACCTAGGTATGACACGAACCCTTACTTTTATCCAACAACATTATTTCTAGCCGTATATGCACACAGACATTGAGGCCTATTTACGGACTTGCTTAGTTTGCCAACAAGATAAGGTAGAATAGCAGTAACCAGCGAGTCTACTTGAGCCACTACCTATCCCTAAGAAGCCATGGGAAAGTGTCTTAATGGACTTTATTGTAGCACTACCAAAGTCTGAAGGATGCGGGAGCATCATGGTGGTGGTCGATTAGTTCAGCAAGTATGGCATCTTCATTCCAGCCCCTACTAATTGTAAGGTGAACAAAGTTGCTCGCTTGTTCTTCAAGAATGTAGTAAAGCTATGGGGTGTACCAAAGAGTATCATTAGTGATAGAGACCCCTGCTTTATGGGCAAATTCTGGCGCGATTTATTCAAGTTGCTGGGAACCGATCTAAACTTCTCAACAAACTTCCATCCCCAAAGCGATGGGCAGACCGAGCGAGTGAATGCCTTGCTCGAGCAATACCTGGGGCACTACGTTAGTGCTCATCAATGAGATTGGGCAAAGCTACTCAATGTTGCCCAATTCTTGTACAACCTCTAGAGGAGTGAGGCCACAAACAAAAACCCATTCGAGATTGTCATGGGACAACAGCCGCTGACGCCAAGTGTTATTGCCTCTCCCTACACTGGTAGTAACCTATCTGCCTATAAGTTTATGAGAGAGTGGAATGAGGAAGCGGATATAACAAGAGCTTGCCTTGACAAAGTGGCCAAAAGGATGAAAAGATGGGCTGACACCAAACAACGTCCAAAGGACTATGCAACGGGAGACATGGTGATGGTGAAGTTATTACCTAACCAATTCAAATCTCTACGCAAAGTCCACAAGGGCTTGGTAAGGAAGTACAAAGGGCCATTTCCTATGGTCAAGCATGTAGGAAAGGCTGTCTATCAAGTCCAACTCCCTTTAAAGCCGAAAATCTATAATGTCTTCCATGTAAGTCTTCTTAAGCCTTTTCATAGGGATGATGAGGATCCAAGTTGAAGTGAGTCCAAACATGTGCCAATGGCTGTGGTCACTGAATTCAACAAGGAGGTGGGGCAAATCCTTGCTGACTGAGTGATCTAAAGAAGATGAGTTCCCAACTATCATGAGTACTTGGTGAAATGGAAAGATTTGTCGGACCAAGAAGCTAGTTTGGAATGAGAGGACCAGTTTTGGCAGTTTGCCAACCACATTCAGCAATATAAGGTTAAGAATGCAATGAGGACGTCACAGGATTAAGTGGGGGAGGGTGTCATATGGACACTAAGTCCAACAAGTGAGAAAACAGAAATTAGGGACCAAATTAAGCCTCTGTAGGCTGCCAACATTGCCTAGCCCCCTTTGTGGCCCAAATCCAGTAGTAGAAGGTCCTAGAAGAGTGTTGAAGTATCTGGAAGTGCCACATCTAGAGACTTCCAGCAAAGTCTAGCAAAGACACTCACCTATAACCTTCTTGAAAGGACCCTCTCTAATGCTCTCTCAAGAACATTCTCTATAAATATTCTAGATAGTCATTTGTAGCCACACATTGAGGAGGTGGAGCAACTATAAATAAGCCATTCCTCTCATTTGTAAACACACCCTTGAATGCTCAATACAAGCTCACTTACAAAACTCTCTTGTGCTCTCTCTCTTCCTCTAGCAATTCCAAGTTCTTACTTGCCTCCCAACGCTTTCTGCTGATTCTCTCAAACTCTCCAAGGCTTACTTAGCTCATCTTTGCACACAAGATTGACAAGTGCTGCGTGGGTTAGCACACTCAAAGGCTAACTCTGTGACAATAAGCCCACAAAGGCCACAACACTAGTGCTTGCTACACAAAATTGCAACAAAAACCTTCACTAATCAAAAAAAATCAACCCAATAATGACTATCTTGCAAAAAAGTCAAAAACATACCAACCAAAGATACTTTTCAAAACTGCATCAATAACAAAGAGGTACCTCTACTAGAGGTCAACTATTATACTTAAGACCATTAGCTATTCAAAGAATTGATGACAATTTATCAAAACACCGACAAGTCAGCTATAAAGAAGCCACTTATGGTAGGTTCATGCAATTTAGTCTACTACACTCTTGATCATCGAATATCACACATGTTTAGGTAATAATGAGAAAGTTCACTATCTAGACCAGTTAACACATTGTTGGCTTTATTTCTAGAGGCATACTTCATTATCTTTAATTTAATGACTAGATGATTCTAATGGTCGACAAGAATAACACATAGATATAACATGAAATTAACAACAATACAAGAAATGAGATGCCTTATTGATTATGAAAGCCTTCACATTTTCAGAGCATTTCGTGTTCAAAACAAGTGATGAGTTGCTTAAACGACAACTCAACAAAAGAACCCAGAAAAAGAATCACCATTACCTTGCTTACAATAAAAAAAAAAAATAGTTTTGTTCTCTAGCACAAAATATCTCAATCTTTTAGTGATTTTTTATAATTTTTTTTCTTTCAATTTTTAAATTTGGGGAAATTGTTTTAGCTACCCAATAGAGCAGATTTTGTAAAAATTGTTTGATTAAAGATAGGAGAGATAGAGAGAGAGAGAGGTAAATAAGTTTTGACAATATAATCTTTTGTGGGTTTTGCATAGTTACCAAAATCACTATTTGTGCAAACTCAAAAAATAATACAAAAATGGAAACACTACATGAAATTGAAGTTTGGAGGCCAAAATAGAAATCAAATCTTGAAGTAATTAACTTGAAAATCAAGCAAAAAATAATTTTATTGTGTGTGTGAGTGTGGAAGCAAGTGAGAAGAACAGAGATTTTACATAGATTGAGTTAGAAAATGAGTTAGAGAGCCAAAGAATAAGAGAGGGAAACCAACTCATGTTCAAGGTGAGAGAGAGTTGAACCACCAAAGATCTATATATCTCAATTGTCGAAGAACAAAGCTAGAAAGGGCGGACACAAGTTTTCTCTTCTTTTTTTTTTCTTTCTATGATAGGTTTTTTTTAAAACAAATACTACAATCTAATGCTATTTTGAAATTCTAAATCCTTAAAAATATTTATTTCCTCTATTTTTATTATAAATATCCCAATAACCAAAAATTGTGGCGGTTTCTTTTTTGTTTTTAAGGCGGTTGCCCAAGAATAAGTTTTTTTTTTCCCATTAAATATACAAGTCTTTTAGCATATAGTGGACTCACAAAATTTAAATAGATACATATAAAGTAATATTTGTTTAAATTATTACTTTAAATAACTTTGAAGGTTGAGTTTTTATTTTTATTGATATTTGTTGAAAATGTCATCATAAAAAATGTTGCTATACATATTTTTCGTTGTGCCCATCAAGGTTAAGAATGCTCCTCCCCTCTGTCACGCACCGCATAATTCTACCCAAAATTGAGCTATTTAAAGAGACTTATTCTAGCCATTACTCCAAAATTCCAGAACTAGGTGGAAGCCTTTAGAATCTTGTAGATAACTCCCTTATCTTCTTGTAGAATGTAGAGTTAGGTAGAATACTCTAGAAGGAGAATAGTGACCGTTAGATTAAATAGATCCTGGCCCTCCATTGAGGAGGTAGATGACTATATATAGCCTTAGGAACCTCATTTGTAATCAATCGAAGTAAGAGTGTATTTGCATTCTTAAAGCAATATAGTGTTCTCCAAGTGCTCCATATCTCTTGTCTACTTTGTGTGCATCTTTCTATCTTTTGCTAGTAGCATTCTAGCTCTTAGAAAAGGCTGAACTAGCATTCGAGTCAAGTGAATTGCTAATGCCACATGGGTCGTTGGGTGAATAAGGCCAAGTCTGTTACAAGTGATATTAGAGCCTAGTTTCTACAAGCTGCAAGCACACTCTGTTGATGAGGATGTTTGTTCCACACAGTGAGACTACCCACGTGGTTGAGGAAGCTAAGAAGCAACCAAAAAGAGGGAGATCAAGGTCAAGGGATGTCTTGGAAGACACCAATGCAAGGCTCGCAAAAGTTAAGCTTGCCATGGCTGATGGGCAGGAGAAGTTTGAGGTAGTAGACCAACATATCGACGAGCTCGAGAAGGAGAGTGTAGAGCTTCGTAAGGAGTTGCAAGGTGCCTTAAACTAAGCCCTGTCAAGGTGTCTAGACCAAGTGAAGACCTTGGAAGAGGCCCTCCATTGTAAGGTTAGGACGTTGAAGGAAGAGCTCAAAAGAGTCTCCAACAAGTTAAAGGAGACCAAGGATGAGCTAGTCCTTTACCAAAAGGCAATTGCTCAAAGTGGAAGCATCGCCTTGCCAACGGTAGTTGCAGCTTCTTCAAAAGTGGATGTCCCAAGACCTAAGGTATATAATGGGTTGAGGAATGCGAAAGAGGTTGATAATTTTCTATAGAGCTTGGAACAATACTTTAAGGCACTTTGTGTCATAGAGGATGCCAAAAAGATTGATAGTGCCATCTTATACTTCATGGATACCGTAATGGTATGGTGGAGAAGGAGGTATAGTGATATTGAAAGGGGTACCTGCATCATTAACACATGGGACGAGTTCAAGAGAGAACTCAAGCGGCAATTCTATCCAGAGAATGTCGAGGAAGAGGCGAGAGTGAAGCTAAGGCATCTTCAACAAAGGGGAAGCAAACAAGAGTATGTGAAGGAATTCTCCGAAGTGTTGTTGGAAATTCCTAGTTATCCTGACAAGGAGGCATTCTTTGCATTCAAAGATGGCTTACAAAACTAGGCAAAGATGGAGATCCAAAGACTTGGTGTTCAAGATCTCACCATCGTTATTTCCATTGCTGAATCACTAATAGAGTTCAGGAAGTCCGAAAAGTCCAAGTCTCATAAGGACAAGGTTGGCAAGGGAAAGAGTGGGGAAGAAAGTCCCTCGAACAAAGGATATTTTCACAAGTTTAATAGGCTTAAGGAAGGGAAGAACACCAAGGAGGGTCAAAGCAGTGACCGGCTCCCTCTCAAATGCTATTTTTGCGATGGGCCACACAAGGCCAGGGATTGTCAAAAGAAAGCCAAGCTTTCTGCCATGGTTAAAGAAAGAGAGGAATAGCAGCAACGCGAAGAGACAAGGATGGGATCCTTACAAATCCTTAATGCCATCAAAGCCAAGGTCGAAGTGCCTAAAACTAAGAAGAGAGGATGATTATATGTGGAAACAAAGGTGAGTAACCAAGTGGTTAAAGCCTTAGTGGATACTAGAGCTTTCAACAACTTTCTTCAAGAAGAGGAAGCAAGGCAAAATACAACAAGGAGCGAGGATGGCTTAAGATAATAAATTCGGAGCCAAAGTCAATTTTTGGCATTACTCATGGTATAGAGGTATGTATGGGTGAATGGTGTGGCCTTGTAGACTTTTATATTGTACCAATGAATGATTATCCAATTGTGCTTGGTATGGAGTTTATAGACCGTGTTAAGGTCATGCCTATTCCTTTTGCCAACACAATGTGCATCTTAGAGGAAGGAAATACATGCATAGTGCCTTTGACTAGGGAGACCAGCCTTCAATCTAGGCAAATTTCTGCCATGCACCTTTTGAAAGGTATAAAGAAGTCGCAACCCACCTTTTTTATATCCCTGAAGGATGGAAAGGATACTTCCTCATCAAATGTCCTACCTAAGGAAGTCTCTCACATCCTGAAGGAGTTTAAGGACATGAAGCCTCCCGAATTGCCTAAGAAACTCCCACCTAAACGTGAGGTGGACCATAAGATAGAATTGGTCCCTGGTGTAAGACCACTTACTGTGGTGCCTTATCGAATGGCACCCCCAGAGTTAAAGGAACTCAAGAGGCAACTAAAGGAGTTGTTGGATGCGGGCTACGTTCAATTGTTAAAGGCTTCATATGGTGCACCCATGCTTTTCCAAAAGAAGCACGATAGGTCACTTCGGTTGTGCGTCGATTATCGAGCACTCAACAAAATAACCGTGAAGAACAAATATCCCATTCCATTAATAGTTGATTTGTTCGATCAGCTAGGTGAAGCACGGTGGTTCATGAAGTTGGATTTGAGGGATATTACCAAGTAAGGATTGCAGAAGGAGATGAGCCATATTCTTAGGGCACATCATCAGTGGAGGCAAACTACAGTTGGATAAGTCCAAGGTGCAAGTCATCCATAACTGGGAGCCACCAAAGAAGGTGACTGAGGTACAATCCTTCTTAGGCCTCATCAATTATTACAAAAGATTTATAAAGGGCTACTCCTCTATTGCAACTCCGCTCACTGATTTGTTGAAGAAGAATAGCACATGGAGTTGGGATGCTAAATGCCGAAGAGCATTTGAAGTGCTCAAGCAAGCAGTAGTTGACGAGCCAATGTTGGCTCTTCCTAACCACACCAAACCATATGAGGTACAGACTGATGCTTCAAATTTTGCAATCGGTGGTGTGTTATTGAAAGAGGAGCATCCTATTGCGTATGAAAGCTGTAAGTTGAATGAAACCGAGCGCCGTTATACAGTCCAAGAGAAGGAGATGACTACAGTGGTGCATTATCTACGAACTTGGAGGCATTATTTGTTGGGGTCCAAGTTCATCGTGAAGATGGACAACATTGCCACAAGTTACTTCCTTAATCAAAAGAAGTTGACGCCAAAGCAAGTGAGGTGGCAAGCATTCTTGGTAGAATTCAACTTTGTGATGGAGTATAAGCCGGGCAAGGTTAACTTGGTAGCCGATACATTAAGTAGGAAGGCCGAAGTAGCTGCTATCACAAGTCCAAACTTCCCTTTGGTAAAACAAGTAAAGGAGGGATTGAAGCATGACCCATAAGCCAAGAGTTTGAAGGAATTGGCAAGTAGTGGGAAGACACGCTAGTTTTGGCTTGTAGATGGATTGCTTAGTACCAAAGGCAATAGAGTTTACATGCGAAAGTGGCAAGGATTGAGGAAAGTGATTATTAAGGAGTGTCATGACTCAAAATGGGCAAGACATCCGGGGATACGTTGTACGTTGGCACTTGTAGAGCGAACATATTATTGGCCACAAATGCGAGATGACATTGAGCTCTACATAAAAACGTGTCTAGTATGCCAACAAGACAAGGTGGAGTAGCATTAACCAGTGGGATTATTGGAACCCCTACCTATTCCGAAGAAGCCATGGGAAAGTGTTTCGATGGATTTCATCACGTGTCTACCGAAGTTGGATGGATGTGCCAACATCATGGTAGTGGTAGACAAATTTAGCAAGTATGGTGTGTTCATCCCCATACTCTCAAAGTTTACAGCTGAAGATGCCGCATGCCTACAAAGACACTCGCTTCACTGGGAGATTTTGGATGGAGTTATTTAAGTTAATGGGATTTGAGCTCAACTTCTCCACAAGCTTTCATCCCCAAACTGACAGCCAAACAGAGAGGGTGAATGCCTTGTTGGAGTTGTTCTTAAGGCATTACATAAGTGCCAACCAGAGTGATTGGGCTAAGTTGCTTAACATAGCCCAATTCTCATAAAATCTACAAAAAAGCAAGTCAACTATGGCTAGTCTGTTCGAGGTTGCTACGGGACTACAACCATTGACTCCACACACATTGGCGGTTGGCTACAAAGGGCCTAGTCCTACTACATTCAAGTTTGCCAAGGGTTGGCATGAGAAGTCCGACATGGCATGGGCACACTAGGCCAAGGCTACTAAGCGAATGAAGAAATGGGCCAATGCTAAGAAGAGACACTTGGAGTTTGAGGAAAGGGATTTGGTGATGGTGAAACTCCTTCCCCATCAAAGCCAAAGGTTTGTTAGGGTGTATAAAGGTCTAGTAAGGCGTTACGAGGGACCCTTCCTAATGGAGAAGAGGAATGGCAAACTATTTTACCGATTAACCTTACCATCACACCTCAAGATGCATCCAGTATTCCACATTAGCTTGCTAAAGCCTTACAATCCTGATAAGGAGGAGCCGAGCAGGGGCAAGTCAAAGAGGGCCCCTACAACCATAATAGCCATGCCAGATCGTGACGTCGAAGAAATATTGGCACTTCGTGTCATTCCAAGGAGAGGCACCCATTCCAAGGAGAGGCAACCATCCAAGTTAAGTCAAGTACTTTGTTAAATGGAAAGGGTTGCCTAATAGCAAGGCAAGTTGGGAACATGAGCTAACCTTGTGGAGTAACGTCAATATGATTGAGGCTTATAAGAGGGATGCAATGAGGGCATCGCCAGATTGAGTGGGGGAGAATGTCGCGCACCGCGTAATTCTGCCCAAATTTGAGCTATTTAAAGAGGTTTATTCCAGCCACCACTCCAAAATTCCAAAACTAGGTGGAAGTCTCTAGAATCTTGTAGATAACTCCCTTATCTTCTTGTAGAACGTAGAGTTAGGTAGAATACTCTAGAAGGAGAATAATGACCGTTAGATTAAATAGATCTTCGCCCTCCGTTGAGAAGGTGAATAACTATATATTGCCTTAGGAACTTCATTTGTAATCAATCGAAGCAAGAGTGTATTTGCATTCTTAAAGCAATATAGTATTCTCCAAGTTCTACATATCTCTTGTTTACTTTATGTGCATTTTTCTATCTTTTACTAGTAGTATTCTAGCTCTCGGAGAAGACTGAACTAACATTCGAGTCAAATGAATTGGTAGTGCCGCAGGGGTCGTTGGGTGAACAACGCTAAGTCCGTGACACCTCTCATGTGGGGACCAACCATTTTGATGGGACTTAAGAGTTAATAGGGTTGCATATGGTGGGGTCACGGGTATGCTTGTAAACTGTGCACCGACAATTGAGGCAAAGTATAATATAATTCACATTTTTTCAAAAGAGACGCGGAGAATTTATTTAGTGGTAAACGGATTTGTCCAAGTGGAATCATATTTGAATCACAGCAACGTGTGGTAGTGCCAAATAGGAAACCTGTACATCATTATGTTTTGCTCAATTTTTGTTTAATGAAACTATATCTGGTTTTTTGTAATGTTTTGAGAAAATGGGATTCAATGTTGCTTACGTATATTGCGTACAATTGTGCGGCAGTAGCTCACAGTTAACGAAATATAGAATAGAAGTCTACAATCATAATTAAATTACTAACCACCCTTTGCCTTTGTATCCGTCAGCATTGAAGGAAGGAGAGATTTGGATCACAATTTGTAAGAAGGACTGCAATCTGGGCTCCTTTTTAGTGAAATACCACCCAAACGTTGGGAAGCTATGAAAAATTAGGCAGTCCAGTCTCGCATTCAAAAATGTAGTTCTGGCATGCATTATTAGACATTTGCCATATTTTTCTCAAATAATGGCATAGTCTTCTGGTTGATAACAGCATGTCTCCTACACAGTGTCAATCGCACAAAAACGAGACGGAGGAATTTAACAAACCTATAGGTTCTTGGTTAGGAGGTAGCGTGTTTCAAAGTTGATGTATGCTACAAAAATTACTTTAAATCATTTAATTAATAAGCTTGTAATTTGGGTGAGTAGAAGTCAAATTTACATAAATTGAATTTTGATTATGTTAGAAAAATAAAGAAAATATATAGAATAAGTATAAAAATAAAATTAAACTAAATAAAAAATGTAATATTTAAAACATAATTGGTATAATTTTTACTTGTAAATAATATGTTAATATAATAGGTTATATTGGTTATTGTCTCAAAATACAATAGATCTTTTAACTAATGTGCACTTTAAATAGTAAAATAATAAAAATAATATTAATCTATCCTCTTATATCAAATTTAGGTTTTAGGCCATTCACTTGTATGTGAAGCCTTTCTTGAGTTTTTTGTTTATATGGTATAAAATAAATGTTATCTTATAAATAAGAGTAATAAGACATCTTTTTTGTAGTAAAAGATACAAGTATTTTAAAATAGACTTTTTTGTTCTAACTTTTTTCTACATATTTTAAAAGGGAAAAATTGGTTGAGTTAATTGATAAGTATATTATATATTATTTTTTCTACCTTTTGGACAATGAGCTAAAGACTATGATTTACAAGTTTTAATATTTAGAATGATGAAAAAATTAAAAAGTTTTATCAATTGTGAATTTTCAATGAATAATGGTGAATTTACTTATATATTATATTTTAGAGATCATATTGTTTGATGTAATTTAATGTTGTTAGGCCTTATACTCGTTTGGTTTATTTTTATAAGAAATTTAAAAATCTTACCTAGGATCTCATAGTAGTAATCTCATTCTACTTTCATATATTTGAATATATCAAATGTGTATTTCAGTAACACACCAATCTTAAAAGTTATAAATTCATTAAAAGTATTATTCAACTTTAAATATTAGAATTATTGTATTATACTTTACAATTTTGATAGTGCACATAAGGTTAATTAGTGACTTATTATTACCCATATGAAACTACTTAAAAAACTCTCCCATCACATAGATTGATTTCTTATCACTTTTGACCATTCTCTCACTAACTTTTTATTTAGTAGCTTAGTCAAAGGATTAGCTAGATTCATCTCTAATCTTACAATATCAAGTGATTTTACTTTATTATTCAACATGTATTTTACTAATTCCTATTTTAGATGAATATGTCTATTTTTCTCATTATATGACTTGCTCTTTAAACCAATAATAATGACTTTGTCAATCACAATGCATTGACATTAATGGTGTCAATTTCACTTGTAATGGAATGTTCGTCAGGAAATTCCTTAGCTAATTTTCCTTCACACTTGTCATCTTTAAGACTATAAACTTGGATTTTATAGTGCATCAAGTAATAATTAATTGTTTAATAGATTTCTAAGTCACTGCTCTACCTTAAAAAATGAAAAGATAGCCACTTGTGAATTTTATTTCATTTAAATCAGAGATCTAATTAGCATTGTTATACCTTTCTAATATAGTGAAAAATCTATTATAAAACATACCATAATTTACAACACCTTTTAAATATCTTAAAATTCTTGTTGAAGTATTCGAATGGTTATGATTTGGATTATGTATATATCTACTCAATATATACACAACATATGTAATATTAGGACAAGCAAAAATCATTAGATGCATTATGTTACTAAAAATTTAAGCATACCTTGACTGAAATATACAATTAGTATTGTATTTTAGTAAATGCACATATGCATCAAAAGGAGTAGAAATTAGTTTCACATCAAAATGTTTATATTTTTTAAGAAGTTTCTTTACATAATACTCTTAAGATATAAATATAACATTAAGAGTTCTAAAAGTCCTCATTCTTAAAATAACATTTGCTTCTCTTAAATCCTTCATATTAAAATGTGATGTAAATAGTAATTTCGTATTGACTATCAATTCTAGGCTAAAACAAAACATGAAAATATTATCAACATGGAAACATATAATAACATAAGTATTATTCTCAATTTGTATAAATACATTTATTAACACCAACAATCAAAAAATTATTAGAGATCAAAACATTATCAAAATTATCATATTATTGTTTTAAGTACTTGTTTCAACTTTTGTAAAAATATAATTAGCCTACAAAATTTTTTCTCTTAGCTAGGAAATACACAATGTTTAAGTTGTGACAAATAAATCTCTTCATCAAGTTCACCATATAGGAATACAGTTTTAACATCCATTTGATGAACAAAGAGATTATAAATGAATACCAATGTAATCAACACTCTAATGGATGCAATTTTAGCAACAGGAGTAAAAATATCAAAGTAATCATTATTCTTCCTCTAAGTATATCCTTTTACTGTAAGTTTAACCTTGTACTTGTTAATAAATTCATGTGATCTACATTTTTTTCCTAAAGATCCACTCATAGCTTATGGGTTTGGCTTTTATAAGTAAATCTACTAGTTCTTATATACCATTATGATTCAAAGAATCAATATCTCTTTGCATGACTTTAACCTACATACTAAAATCACTAAAGGATACTATTTTAGAATAAATCAAAGGATCATTGTTTACTACTATAGTGTAAAAGTCATCATCAAAAGTCTTTTCTACCCTTTGTTTATTACTTTTTCTTAATTTTGGTTTAAACCGTGTAATTAAGGGCTGTCTTTTTAACTCAACTATAGTGGCAAGTGGCCATGTTGATTCCTCTTTCATAGGAAATGTGTTTTCTACCCTTTGTTCTTTCCTTTTCTCAATTCTAGTTTGAAATGTGTAATAGAGGGTTCTCTCTTTAACTCAACTATAGGGGCAAGTGACCATGTTGATTCCTTTTTCATAGGAAATGTATGTTAAAAAAAACTTTACATTTTTTATCTCAATGATGATATTAACATCAAGAACACCACTTATAATAACAAGAAAATTATAAGAGGTACTTTGGTCTACAAAACCTATAAACATACAATCTAAGCTCTTGGAACCTATTTTCTTCTTCTTTGGTTTAGGCAAAAGTAATTTAGTAAGACATCCTTACATTTTCAAAAAGTAAAATTAGGAAAGTATCCTTTCCTTAATTCATTTAGTGTCTTACCAATTTTTTTTATATGAAATCCTATTATGTAAATAATATGTAGAAAGTATTGCCTTTCCCTATAAGTTATTAAAAATTATAGAACTAACTAATATAACATTCATTATTTATTTCAAAATCTTATTTTTTTTCTTTTTGTTACCCTAGTTGACTCTGGTAAGCAAAAAGGTGTGACTTCATGAATAATACCATCTTTTTCATAGAAATCTAACAATAGTTGATAACTATACTCTTCTTCCCTATTTGATCTAAATCTTTAATATTTTTGCATAACTAGTTTTCTACTTCCCTCTTATATTTGATAAACATATTGCATACTTTATCGTTATCTCTCATAAAAAAAATCTATCATATTTATAATAAGCATTTATAAGTCACATAAAATTGTTTGTTACCTCTACGCATTATGCTATTCAAATCTCTTAAATTAAAATATACTAAGTTAAGTAATTCAATTTCTTGTTGTACTGATTTGCAATTTTTCATAGCTAATTTGGCTTTTATAGAAACCTCACATTGACCCACATCACCACATAAATTTTCAATTAGACCAAAATGTTTCAACTTCTAAATATAAGGATAACTTACATGTGCTAATTTAGCATGTTATACATTATAAGAGTTAACAATATAAGTAGAAGAAATAGATACATTTTTATTATTAATAACACCAAGTACATTTATAATAAAAAGTGTGTAGTTACAATAAACCTTTCCCATAAATATATCATTTTTTGTTATAACAAATTTGTTAGACTCAAAAGATATCTTTACTCTAACTTTCCTAGTAGAGATATAGAGACGAGATTGATGAGGATCTTTGGGATATAAAACACATCATTTAATGACAACACTTTTCTTAAAGTAATATTGATAAGGAATTTGTCCTTACTTAAAATAGGTATTATTCTTGAATCTCATATAAAAACATTTTCTTCTTTGTGTTGGCGTATAGGTGGTAAATGTACTTTTATCCCTACAAATATGCCTTGTATCACTTGAATCTATACCCAACTCTTTTGAGTTGGTGACAACATTAACTTGAAAACTAATAGCAATAATAACCAAAGCTTTCACTAAATTAGTCTTTTGATTTAACAGCTATGCCAAATTATTCAGTTAATTAATGATTTTAGTTCTATTAAGTTCATGCAAATGTAAATGAAAAAACAATGGGGGAGAAATTCAATTTTAATTGAGCTAATAAAAGTTAAATAGAAAACTAATTGCAAATGAAATTAATAGATAAGCAAACTTTCAACAATAAGGATATTTACACCACTAGATTTACAAATTGATTATTGAAATTGAAGATCATCATTTTTTAATTGAATATTAGGTATAGAATAATAATAAACTCTATTATTTTAAATTTTTCTTTAGTTCCTTATTAATTGAACAAAACTTTTCAATTAATTTCTTATCAATTAAACTACTAAGAATAAACTCTCTAAATATAATTTATTAATAATATTAAGATAAAAAAGTAATCAAATTTAAACAATAAGTTTGTAAATTAATCTATTAATTTAAGACTATATTCTGTGTAAAAGTTAGACAAATACTTGACCATAATTATTAATTTTTATTTGCTAATTAACATTAAAATTATCAATTACTTATGAATTCGAATTCTAAACTAGCACTAAAGTACAAAGTATAATTGCTTACTCTACATCTTAACAATTAACAAATATTATCTTAAACAATAATTGCAATAAAAGAATATGATAATTCAAAGTAAAGAATTAGTCTAAAAATAAAAATTAATAAAGTTTACAACACTTCATCTTATGACTTTAATTCTTAAAACCAATAAAGACAAGAAGTCTTTTAGTATTGCACAAGTTTAATAAAGTACATTGCATAGTTTATATATTCTAGCCATTAACTTAGGTACCATTTAAGACTATGCACAATTATTGGCATTGTGAAATGTAGTTTTATTTTTTGATGGATATAATGTATAAAACAAATAGTTATCATCTACACATACCTTATAATTACCAAAATATCAATCCTGAATAATACTAATATTTTAAATTAATATTGAAAATTAGCTTCAAACAATAGTGCTAAAATTCAATGCATTTACGAGAGATGTAATGGAATATAACCAATTTAATGGTGTCATACAATTTAGTAGATATGCCTAATAATTAGTAAAAGGTTCCATACCATAACTAAAGTGTATTGTAATGTCTTTGATTGTTCATAAGTTGTCCTTAATTGTCCACTTTTCCATAAGAGAGTGACCTAAATTTTGGGTGTAAGAATGACTAATGGTTCATTTATTAGTTTCAATCTCTCTTCAATCATAGCATTAAAGGATAGAAAACCATTTCAATGTCTCATATGGTTGTTAGAAAGTATCATACAAAGTCTCTCGTGTACCTTAAAATGGTGAGCTTGTTGTCACAAAGTTAGACCTTATTTGTGCTAACCTAAATGACACTTAGTCAATTTGCAAGTGAAAATGAACTAAGTAAGTTTTAGATAGTTTAAAAGAATGAGCATCAAGCAATTAAGGCAAATAGGAGATTAGGAAATGTTAGAGAAGCAAAGAGCACAAGAAAGTTTCAAGTGAAAGTGATATGTTGAACTAAGTAACCTTTGTTATACAAGTGGGAGGAGTAGGCTATTTATACTTGTTCCACCTCCTTAATATGTGGTTACAATTAAATGGTCTATATATTTACATAGAGTGTTCTAGATAAACATTTATAATATTCCTTTGAAGAAGTCTTTAGGTGAGTAACTTTATTGGTATTTATAGGAAGTCTCTAAATATTGGTAAACTCCACATGCTTCTAGGACTTTCCTTACCATGTCTTGGGTAGCAAATAGGCTGGGTAATGCCATTAGCCCATAGAGGCTCAATTTGGCTTGACTTTGCCTTTAAGGATGTTTGATAGGCTTAATAAAGTAGTGTCTTTGTGACACCCTCCCCACTTAATCTTATGACATCCTCATTGCATTTTTATCCTTGTATTGTTGTATGTGATCAACAAATTGCCAAACCTAGTCCTTTTGTCCCCAACTAACCTTGTGATCTAGCAAACCTTTTCATTTAACCAAGTACTTAGTGTAGTTAGGAACTTTCCTCTTCCAGATCACACTATTGGCAAGGATGTGCTCTAATTCCTTATTGAATTCAATGACCATAGTAGTTGATGCATGCTTAGACTCATTTCGACTTAGATCCTCACTATCTCTATGAAAAGGCTTTAGAAGAGTAACATGGAAGATGCTATGGATCTTAAACTTTGATAGGAGTTAGACTTGATAGGTGGCCTTTCCCACATGCTTGATAACAGGAAATGACCATTTGTACTTCCTTACCAAGCCTTTGTGCACTTTATGTAGGGACTTAAATTGGTTAGGTAGCATATTTACCATTACCATATCTCCCCCCCGCATACTCTTTTGGGCATTGCTTAGTGTTAGCCCACCATTTCGTTTGTTTTGCCACTTTGTCAAGGAAAGCCCTTGTTATGTATGTCTCCTCATGCAATTCCTTCACAAATGTGTGGGCAAAAGGGTTATTTCCTATGTAGGAATAAGTAATAACACTTAGAGTTAACAGTTGTTGTCCCATGACAATTTTGAAAGGGTTTTTTCTTATTGCCTTACTTCTTTAGAGATTATATGAGAATTAAACCACATCAAGTAACTTGGCCAACAACTCTAGCAAGGTATTAACTTACTTGATTTGCCCATCACTTTAAGGATGGAAGTTTGTTGAGAAGTTAGATTGATCCTTAGTAACTTGAATAGCTTGTACCAAAACTTGCCCATAAAGTCAAGGTCTTTATCACTTATTATACTTTTAGGTATGCCCCATAACTTTACCATGTTCATAAAGAATAAGCAAATGACTTTATAAACCTTACAATTAGAAGGGGTTGGAATGAGGGTGTCATACTTGCTGAATCGATCAATAACCACCATAATGCTTCCAAACTCATCAGACTTAGGTAAAGTCATAATGAAGTCCATTGAGACATTTTTCCCTTGTCTCTTAGTAATTGGTATTGTTGTTCCACTTGTCTTGTTGGCAAACTACACAAGTTTGCACATAGGCCTTAACATCGACATGTATTTGCAGCCAAAATTAGTTTTGTTGGACAAAAGTAAAGGTTCGTGTCATACCTAGGTGAGTAGCCTATAAGGAATCATAACATTCCTTGAGGATTTCTTTCTATAAGTTTCCCTATTTAGGCATGAAGACTCAATTGCCAATGTTTATTAGGACTCTATTGTTTAATTAGAATTAACGAGTTTTTCCTTCGTTAGTCAATTTCAATATATTTTTGGTCAGATTGTCTTGCATCATGCCTTATTTGATTTACTTAAGGAAGTTGCTCTTAAGCATACTAGTAAATAAGGTGGGTAGTCCTACCTTTCTACTTAGTGTGTCGATAACAACATTGACTTGGCCTAACTTATACTATAACTTATAGTTGCATTTGGCCAAAAAGTCTTACCAATGAGCTTGCTTGGGGTTGAACTTTTTTTTTGTTTGGAAGTAGCTTATGGCAACTTTGTCAATCATTATCACAAACTTACTTTTGAGCAAATAGTATCTCTATATGTACAAGTAATGGATTATGGTAGTCATCTCCTTGTCTTAAATGGTGTGTTGCCTCTTTGTATTGTTTAGTTTGCGATTTTTGTAGACAATGAGTTGTCTATCTCGCATCAAGAATCCCTGATAACAAAGTCAGATGCATCCATGTGGACCTTGAAAGGCTTTTTATAGTTCAATAGTACCATGATAGATTCTTCGGAGATTACTTATTTCAATCTCTTAAAGGAAACTTAGTATTCTTTTGAACAATGTCATGTGTTGTTCTTCTTAAGCAGGTCAATTAGAGGTGTAGTTATGGTAAAATACCCTTTTATGAATTAATGATAATAGTTCACTAGCCCGAGAAAAGATCATAATTCTAAGACCTTGGTTAGAGGCTCTCACTCTTGGATAGCTCATACCTTTACTGGATCCATCATAGGTCAACTATCCTTGATCTTGTGACTAAGGAATTTTACCTCTTGCTTAGTAAAAGTGCACTTTTCCTTCTTGACATACAATTTATTTTCATAAAGAACTTGGAAGACTTGCTTGAGGTGACCTTCATACTCCTTAAGAGTGTTACTATATACAATAATGTCATCCAAATAAACCACTATAAACTTGTCATGGAAAGAATGTAGTACCTTAATCATAAGGGTGCAAAAGGTAGTTGATACGTTAGTGAGACCAAAAGGCATAACTAGTAATTTGAATGCTCCATAATACGTTACAAAGGCCGTCTTTGGTTCATCACCTTGTATAATGCAAACTTGGTTGTAACTCAATCATAAATCCAATCTGGTGAAATACCTCACCTTCCTTATTTGATCAAAAAGATCAACTATTAAACATATTGGGTATTTGTTCTTGATAGTGACCTTATTCAAGACCTAATAATCTACACACATCCACAACAATTTGTTTTTCTTCTTTTGGAAGAAAACTGGGGTATTAAAAGGGGTTTTTGAAGGTTGTATGTAACCCGACTCTATCAAGTCTTAGAGTTGCTTCCTTAGCTTTATAAGCTCAAAAGGTGTCATGCAATAAGGGGCTATGGCAAGAGTTTTGAAATTGGGTTTTGGCTCAATATGATGAGTCGTATCTCATCTAAAAGGAAGCCTTTTGGGCAATTTTAAAGGCATTAATTCCTTGAACTCAACAAGGATAGCTTGGATGGATTACGACAATGAAGGAGTAGGTTCTATTGCATTTTCTCCATCAATTAGTTCCTTTATGATAGCAATATAGCTTTTACCCTAATTAAGACCCCATTTGAATTACAAGGCAGAAATCATTGAAGGTTTTGACTTCTTTATACTTTTCAAAAGAATCACTTGGGTCTTGCAAGTTTCAAGGATGACATAGGAACTTGAAGTAGGAACAAGAAAGGCTAAAACTTTGCAAAAAAAAACAAGACCTAATACCATTTTAAAGTCATCCATAGGAATAATAGTAAAGTCTAGCTTACTGTTCCAATCACCAATTTGGATGGCTACTCCTTATGTTATGCCTTTAATAGGTTTTGCTTCAAAATTGACTGTCTTGATGGTGTCACTTTCTTTTGCAAGTTTAAGACCTAGATGCTTGGCCTCTTGTATGTTAATAAAGTTATATATGGCTCTCATATCTAATATTGCATATGCAAAATTTTCCTTAATGGCAAGATCAACGTACAACAATCATTTCTCATTGGAGACTGTTAGAGAGAAAAGTTTGGAAAGGGTACCCAAGTACTAAATAGATTCCATGTCAATTTGGGGCTTTTCCATGGGTTTCTCCTTGTTAAATTATGCCACCATGACATTTATTGTCTTTTGGTTGGGGTAGTCCCTCACCTAATATGGTCCATTATAGATAAAGCAAAGCTTTGGGAGTTTACCAATGTCAAGCTTGCTCGAGGAACTCATATCATATTTGGGATGGCTACTTGAGGATTTTTAGTGTCCACCCTCCTCATGACTAAGGTCTTTCTTCTACCTATTCTTCTCTCCCTGACTTTTACTAGAGTTGGGATTTTTACTTTTGGAATAGGTAGAGTAGTCGATGAGTGTCACGATAATGGCAATGACAGCATCTAGAATCTGCACATCACGTCTATCTAACTTTACTCTCGCCTAATCCTTCAAGCGGTATTTGAAGTGAAAGAGAAATTATTCATCAAGCAAACTGATCTTAAGTATGAGAGTACTGAGTTCCTTGATGTAGTAAAAAATACTACTCATTTGCCTTAAGTGACATAACTTTCCCCTAATTTTGCTATATGCATTGTAAGGTACAAAATGTTTGTGCAATTGAGCCTTAAATTGCTCCAAAGTATTGATCACACATAGGCTTTTCCCCTTTTTAGAATGCTTTC
Source organism: Bruguiera sexangula (assembly GCA_020141445.1). NCBI lineage: Eukaryota > Viridiplantae > Streptophyta > Magnoliopsida > Malpighiales > Rhizophoraceae > Bruguiera > Bruguiera sexangula. Next base: position 5,047,482 of record JAHLGP010020643.1, read on the forward strand.
CTCTCCATTATAGTTAGGTACCATCTTTAAAGAAAATCAAAGTATTATATACCTTAGCAAGGTCATTGATAACTCTCATGGTCTTAAAGTATTGCTCAAAGTCAAAGAGGAAGTTCTCTATAATAGTAGTATTACAAGTGCCATTATACATGATAGACTTAGGAACTTTTAAGTCATGCATTATAGTAGTACTAGTAGTAGCAGTTGTGCTTGTTAAAAGTGGGCTACTTTGATGGAGTAACTCCATCTCCCTACAAAAGTCATGAATCTCCCCTTTAACGAACTTTCATAGGTGGAAGAGTTTTTCTCCCATAAAGGTGTGGCCAAATTCCTTAATCATGCATTTGATAGCTCTTGTGATTTTAACATTCTTATAGATCAAGTTATCAACTTGATTGTTAAGTTTGCCCATTATAAAGTTTACATTGGTGATGCTCCTTTCCAAACCAGCAACACAATACTCCACATGCTCCTATTGCCTACAAGCTTGTTGTTTGATTAGTTACTCCTTCAAGGTGGTCACAACAATTCCTTCTTTGCTTGCCATGCTTATAGTTTAACCAATAACCAGGTCATACCTAGGATTTAACTAGAATCTGATACCACCTATCATGGAATTAGACCTCATTTATGCTATTTCATATGACACTAAGTCAACTTGCAAGTGAAGATTAACTAAGTAAGCTTTAAAAAGTTTGTAAGAATGAGCATAAAGCAATTAAGGTAAGTAGGAGATTAGGAAATGCTAGAGAGGCAAAGGGCACAAGAGAGTTTCAAGTAAAAGTGCTTTATTGAGCTAAGCAACCTTTGCTATACAAATGTGAAGAGTGGGATATTTATATTTGTTCCACCTCTTCAATGTGTTTATACAATTAAATGGTATAGATATTTACATAGAGTGCTCTAGATAAACATTTATAATGGTACTTTTAAGAAATCTTTAGGTGAGTAACTTTATTAGTCTTTGCAGGAAGTTTTTAAATATAGGCAAGTTTTACATCCTTTTAAGACCTTCCTTACCATGCATTGGGTAGCAAATATGTTAAGCAATGCCATTAACCTATAGAGGCTCAATCTAATCAGACTTTACCTTTAAAGTTATTTGATAGGTCTAATCAAGTAATGTCTTTATGATAATGTGCTCAAAAAATAAATGTTGTGGATTCTTAGTGATCGACGGGCAACAACAAGAGAGTCTAGTAGTGTCTTCTATATGATGCATTAAAGTGTTGTACACTAACTAATGAATATCATTTATTTCTTTTTGTCCTAGGTTGACAGGAGCTAAAACTCTAATCACTCATCTACAGTGGTAAACTCTAATTGCTTGTCTAGATCGATTACATTTGTTTTATACCTTATCCACAAAAATCACCTTTTTATCCCTTTAGTGTACATACCCATTTCTACCCTACTAAAATAATTGTACAATTCCTTATTTACCCTTTTTAAAGCTTTACAATCTTGGTTGTTGCTTTTAAATTTAAAGGGTAAAATGGATAAAATACATTGGGCAAATGGGACATTAGTACCTTATTTGAAAGATGGTAACTTAGAGCAAGCACAAAAAGGTCGTTAAAGATTCTTTTTGCAACATTTCCAGTACTTTGGTGAAATTGGTTCCTTTAACCCAACAATGCCATCTCCCCTATTTTCCTTTCACACAAACATTTGGTCCATCTATTTCCTCGTGTTTTTCGTGTTTCTTATGTAATCATAAAGGGTTTCTTTAAAGCTTGTGTCATGTAGTGTGATTGATGATGGCAATGTTTATATATAAAGGATAAAGTCACTGCTGCATTATTATCCCATGATGCCTTAAGGCACCCATAAATTCATATGGTTGCCTATTTGTTTGGAGCACCACAAAATTTTGGTAAACATGATTTTTTGGCTTCATGGGCAAAAAAAATAGTTGCATGGATGTCTTAGCATCAATAACTCATTGTTTGCTAGATGCAATTGTTTAGAAAAGTTGTTTGATCTGACCTATCACATAATGTCCGTTTGATCCCCTTCTAAGAGAAGATGCATCTCACATTCAAATTTGGAAATGTTTTGAACAATTATGGAAGCATGTTGTACAAAACTCCTAATGTCACGTGCCAAAAAGGAATCATCAATTAAATTAAGGAAATTTTTTGTATTATTGTGGAGAGTAACATATGAAATCTCAAAAGTGGCATAAAATGGTATACATTCATTCTCTTTTTACACGCACAATTTGTAGTGGTCTCTAGCCAAGTGGATGATGAAATTATCCTTGCCTCTATAGTGTTCCATAGTGTCGTATGCTATTTTTCATTATTCAACAATAGATTTCTCAATTGATTCTAGGAGTTCTATATCTAATTCATCATGTTTAATGGTTTTCCAAGCATATATTGTGGGTGATGGCAGAAGTGACAGAAAGCCTTCCTTATCGGAGTTTGTCGAGGCTCGACATTCTTTTGTCGAAGAAAATGGGCAAAATGAAACAACATCCCATAGTGATGAATTCCACCATGGTGCCTTTAAACAAATGAAATCAATAGGGATTGTTGAGAAGCTGAGTCCAGGCATGATGTTTCATAAGTTGGATGATATCCTTGACTACTATTAGAACTATGCCATGATAAAAGGGTTTATAGTGTAGTGAAATGAGGTGTTAACAAGGGGGGAAAGGGGGACAACCATAAAGTTAAATGTTGAACCTTCATTTGCAACTGGGCCCAAATTCATAAATGTCGAGGATAGGAGCTACGAAATCCTAGGCCTCATGGCAAGGTAAGGTGTTTGGCTAGGGTATATGTTTAATGAAAACTAATGATATATGGAGAATAACTGGTGGGTATGATGAGCATAATGTCACGTAGTTAGACCTCATTCATGCTAACTCATGTGACATTTAGTCAATTTTGTGAGAGAAAATAAACTAAACCTCAGAGAGTTTAAGGAAAGTAGAGAGCACAAGAAAGTTTTGCAAGTGAGTTTGTATTAAGCGTCTGAATGTGTGTATTATACAAATGAGAGGAGTGACCTATTTATACTTGCTCTACCTCCTCAATGTATGGCTACAAATGAATATTTAGAATATTTACAAAGAGTCTTTTAGAGTCATCAAAGATAGTCCTTATAAAAAGGTTTTAGGTAAGTGTCCTTGCTGGCCCATGTTGGAAGTTTCTAGATGTAGGTACTTCCGCACACTTTTAAGACTCTCCATTGTTATGTATGGTCAACAAAAAGGGCTGGACAGTGCTGGCAGCTTGCAGAGGCTTAATCTAGCCTAGGTTTTTACCTTCCAACTTACTAGATGGGTTAGACAAGGAGTGTCCACTTGACACCCTCCCTACTTAATTTTGTGATGTTCTCATCATATTCTTAGCCTTATATTGCTGGACGTGGTTGGCAAATTGTCAAAGATGGTCCTTTCATTCCTAACTAACCTCTTGTTTTAGGACACCTTTCCATTTCACCAAATACTTGGTGTAGTTAGGAACTCCCCTTCTCCGAATCACTTTGTCTGTAAGGATATGCTCTAATTCCTTGTCAAATTTGGTGACCATGGTAGTTGGTGCACACTTGGACTCACTTTAACTAAGATCCTTTTCATCTCTATAAAAAGGCTATAGAAGACTTGCATGGAAAATGTTATGGATTTTGAGTTTTGGTGGGAGTTAGGCTTGATAAGCAACCTTTCCTACACACTTGACAACAGGAAACAACCTTTTATATTTCCCTACCAAGCCTTTGTGGACTTTGTGAATGGACTTGAATTAGTTAGGCAATAGTTTCACCATTACCATGTCTCCCTCTGTGTACTCCTTTGGGCATCATTTGGTGTCAACCCATCTTTTCATCCTCTTGGTCGCTTTGTTAAGGAAAGCCCTTGTTATGTCTACTTCCCTGTGCCATTCTCTCGCAAACTTGTAGGTACATGGGTTATTGTTGGTGTAGGGAGAGGTAATAGCACTTAATGTTAGTGACTATTGTCCCATAACAATCTTGAAAAGGCTCTTGTTTGTGACCTCACTCTTTTGGAGGTTGTATGAGAATTAGGCAATGTTGAGTAACTTCGCCCAATCTCGTTGTTGAGTAACTTCGCCCAATCTCGTTGTTGAGTATTGACATAGTGACTTAGATATTGCTCTAGCAAGACATTCACTCGCTTGGTCTGCCCATCACTTTAAGGATGAAAGCTTATTAAGAAATTTAGATCAGTTCCCAACAACTTGAATAACTCGCGTTAGAATTTGCCCATAAAGCGAGGGTCTCTATCACTTATTATGCTCTTCAGTACACCCCCCAACTTTACCACATTCTTGAAGAACATGTGAGCAATTTCATCCACCTTGTAATCAGCAGGGGCTAGAATGAAGGTACCGTATTTGCTGAACCGGTTAACTATTACCATAATGCTTCCAAATCCCTTAAACTTTGGTAAACCCACAATGAAGTCCATTGAGACACTTCCCCATGATTTCTTGGGGATGGGTAGTGGCTTAAGTAGACTCGCTTGATGTTGTTGTTCTCCCTTGTCTTGTTGGTAAACTAAGTAAGTTCACACATAAGCCTTGACATCCATGTGCATCTGCGGGCAAAAGTAGTGTTGCTGGACAATAGTAAGGGTTCGTGCCATACTTAGGTGACCAGCCCATACAAAATCATGACATTTCTTGAGGATCTCTTTCCACAAGTTTCCCTATTTAGGCACGAAGACTCGATTCCCAACTATTATTAGGACTCTGTTATCCACCTAAAATGGACAAATCTTCCTCTCACTAGCCAATTTCGGCAAGTTCTTGGCCAAATTCTCTTGTCTTGTACCTTCCGTGATCCACTTAAGAAGGTTGCTCTTAGGCGTACCAATGGAAAGGGTAGCTATTTCTGCCTTTTGACTCAGTGCATCAGCAACAACATTGGATTGGCCTAGCTTATATCGTAGTGTGTAGTCAAAATATGTCAAGAAGTCTTACCAACAAGTTTACTTGGGGCTAAGTTTCTTTAGCATTTGGAAGTAGCACATAGCGATGTTGTTAGTCATGATCATGAACTTAGCATATAGCGATGTTGTTAGTCATGATCATGAACTTACTTTCAAGGAGATCATGTCTTGGATGGTATACCATCTTTTCGTGTTATTTAGCTTGCGACTTTCATAGGCAATAAGATGCCTCTCCTGTATTAAGACTCTTTTGATGGCAAAGTCAGATGCATCAATGTGGATTTTGAAAGGCTTTTTGTAGTTTGGTAATACCATGATGGGTTCCTCGGAGATTGCTTGCTTCAACCGCTCGAAAGAAGTTAGGCATTCCCTCATCCAATGCCAAGTGTGGTTCTTCTTCAGCAAATTGGTTGAGGGGTGCCACTATAGCAGAATATCCCTTGATGAATAGATAGTAGTAGTTAACAAGTTTCAAGAAAGATCGCAATTCTGGGACTTTGGTTGGAGGCTCCCATTCTTGGATAGCTTACACCTTTGCTGGATCTATCATAAGCCTACCATCTTTGATCTTGTGACCAAGGAAGTCTACCTCTTACTTAGTGAATAAGCACTTCTCTTTCTTAATGAACAACTCATTTTCTTGAAGAACTTGGAAGACTTACTTGAGGTACTCAGCGTGTTCCTTAAGTGTGTTGCTATATACCACGATGTCATCCAAGTAAACTACCACGAATTTGTCAAGGAAAGTATATAGTACCTTGTTCATAAGTGTGCAAAAGGTAGTTGGTGCGTTAGTGAGACCAAAGGGCATGACTAGGAACTTGAATGCTCTATAACACATCACACAGGTCATCTTTCGCTCATCACCTTATGCAATGCAAACTTGGTAGTGACCTAATTGCAAATCTAGCTTAGTAAAATACCTCACCTTCCTGAGTTGGTTAAAAAGATCAACTATCAATGGTATTGAATACTTATTCTTGATAATGATCTTGTTCAAGACTCGGTAGTCGATGCACATCCATAATGATCCATCCTTCTTCTTTTAGAAGAGAACTAGGGCACCAAAAGGGGCTTTTGAGGGTCGAATGTAGCCTTAGTCTATTAAATCTTAGAGTTGTTTTCTCAATTCAACAAGCTCTGGGGGTGTCATGCAATAAAGGGCCATAGCAAGAGGTTTAGCACCAGGTTTCAACTCAATATGGTAATCCACGTCTCATCTCGATGGAAGCCTCTTTGGTAATTCGGAAGGCATCACATCCTTAAACTTGGCAAAGACAGCTTGGATGGGTTGCGCCAATGCTGAAGTAGGTACTGTTATGTCTTCCCCATCACTTACCTCCCTTATGGTAGCCACGTAACCTTGACCCAATTTAAGATCTTGTTTGAATTGCAAGGCTAAAATCATAAATGGTTACGACTTCTCCATACGTTTCAAAGGAATCACTCGAATCTTACAGGCATTGAACATCACAAGAGAACTTCAAGTAAGAATGGGAAACGCCAAAACTTTGTAGAAAAATGCAAGACATAAAACCACCTTGAAGTCATTCATAGAATCAATGGTAAAGTCTAGTTTACCGGTCCATTCTCTAATTTGGATGGCTTCTCCTTGCGTTATGCCTTATACAGGCTTTGCTTTTGAGTTAACAACTTTAATGGTGTCATTTCCCTTTGTAAGTTTAAGGCCTAGACACTTAGCCTCCTATATGTCCATGAAATTATGCATTGCTTTTGTGTCTAGTATTGCACAAGCCGCTTTGCCCTTAATGGTAACCTTGGCGTACGACAATCCCTTCTCTTTGGAGATTATCAAGGAGAAAAGTTTTAAGAGATTACCCAATTGTTGGATAGATCCCATGTTAACTTAGGTCTCTTCCTTGGGCTTCTCCTTGTTGAGTTTTGCCATTATGGCATTCATTGCCCTATGGTTAGGGCAATCTCTCACTTAGTGTGGTCCATCATAAATGAAACAAGGTTTCAAGGGATTACTTAAGTTATGTTTACCCAAGGGGCTTTTCTTATGCTTGGAATGGCCACTTGAGAATCTCTGTTGTCCACCCTTTTTACGGCCAGAATCTTACTTCTTCTACCCAGTTTTCTCTCCCCCACTCTTGCCAAAGTTCAACTTCTGTCCTTAAAGTAGGCCGAGTAGTTGATGAGGATCTTGGCAGCGGCAATAGTAGTATCTAAGGTTTGCACATCGCGCCTGTCTAACATGACTCTCACCCAATCCTTCAAACCATTTTTAAAGTGAAAGAGAAATTCCTTGTCGGACATATTGATTTCAAGTATGAGGGTAGTAAATTCCTTGATGTAGTTAGACATACTACCTGTTTGCCTTAGGCAATGCAACTTTCCTCTAACTTTGTTGTCTACAATGTAAGGCATAAAATACCTGCACAATTCAGCCTTGAATTACTCCCAAGTGTCGATGGCACACAAGTCTTTCTCCCTTTCAAGATGTTTCCGTCTCCACCATAGTTGGACAGCATCTCTAAAGAAGATTGGGGCATTGCCTATCTTGTCAAGGTCGTCGACAACCTCTATGGCCTCAAAGTCTTGCTTAAGGCTAAACAGAAAGTTTTTCATAACAGTGACATTATGTATATCATTATACATGGCAAGCTTAGGAACTTTCAAATCGTGCACTGCAATGACGCTAGTAATGACAACCATACTAGTTATGAGTGAGTTACTTCAATGTAACGAGTCCATCTCCCTACAAAGGTCATGAATCTCTCCTTCAACAAACTCACATAGGTCAAACAATCCTCAATTCAAGGAGTGTAATTCTCCCCTAAATGAGTGGCCAAACTCTTCGATCATGCATTTGGCAGCCTGCATGATTTCTTTATTCTCATGGATCAAGTTATCAACTTGATTGTTGAGTTTGCCCATTATGGATCTCAAATCAATGACACTCCTTTCCAAGCCAGCAACGTGAGAGTCCATGGTTTCTCCTGTTGGAGCCTTAGATTTGCTATACTTCACCAGAACACACTGCTCCTCACGCCCACGAACTTGTTGCCCCACTTATTGCTCCTCTACAGTGGTCACAACAAATCCTTCCTCATGTACCATGCTCATAGTTTCAATAAACAACTAAGTTATACCTAAGGAATGAACCGTAACTTTGATACCACTTGTCATGTAGTTAGACCTTCTTCATGCTAACCCACATGACACTTAGTTGATCTTGTAAGAGAAGATGAACTAAGTAAATATTAGAAGGTTTGGGGGAATGAGTGGAAAGCGTTGAGAGGTAAGGAAGTGAGTTGGAAGTGCTAAAAAAGTAAAGAGTACAAGAGAGATTTACAAGTAAACTTGTATTGAGTGTTTGAATGTGTGTGTTATACAAATAAGAGGAGTAGTCTATTTATACTTATTCCACTTTCTCAACATGGGGCTACAAATAAATATTTAAAATATTTAGAAAGAGTCTTCAAGAATTATCAAAGATAGTCCTTGTAAGAAGGTTAAAAGTAAGTGTCTTTTTTTGTTTTTACTGAAAGTCTCTAGATATAGGTATATCCGCACACTTTTAGGACTTTCCGTTGCTGTGTATGGTCAACAAGAGGGGCTGCGCAGAGGTTCAATTTGGCCTGGGCTTCTGCCTTCCAACTTACTTGATGGGCTGGACAAGGGGTGTCCATGTGACAATAATCACCCTTTCAGCCCGCAAGATTCACAGTTTCTTAAACATCGGCACATACCAAATAGTATACAAGGGGATGTCAAGAGTAGAGACTGGACTGGTATTAGGCTTACCAAGGTCATTAGATCTGTGGTTTTGGGGTCAAGTGGATACAAGGGAATGTCTCGGTTATCAAAAGACTTGCATAACCACATAGAGAAGTTCAGAACGATGCAATTGATGGAGGGAGATGCTAAGGCAGTGAACAGGATGTTTGAACACATGCAACTCAAAACTAGAGACTTATATTATAGAAGCCAGCTGGACAATAATGGGCAATTGCAAAATATATTTTGAGCTTACGGTAGGAGTCGACTGCATATTAGGAGCTTGAAGATGTAATTTCTTTTAACTCGATCTACTAAGTTACTGTATGCCATTTTGTCCTTTCGTCAGGGTCAACCATCACGGTCAATCCATTCTTTTGGGTAGTGCTCTTGTAGGCGAGGAGTCCACTAGTACCTATAATTGGGTCTTCTGCACCTAGCTCCGGTGTATGAACGATAGAAGACCTAGAGCCATTGTCACAAACCAATGCGACTGTAACATCTGCTGTGAAAAATGTTTTACCTGAGGTCCGGTATAGATGGTGTTTTTGGCATATCATGTCAATTTCTAGAGATGCTGGGCGTCAAAGAGATTACAAGGCATTAAATTAGACTTTTAAGACTCTGGATTATGACTTAACTAGCTTATGTCAGTTCGAACAACAGTGGGATTCAACGGTGGACAAATTTGGTTTGCAACGCCATCCTTGGTTCAAATCCCTTTATGAAGGTCGACATAGTTGGGCTTCCGTCTAGGTGAGGTCTACTTTTTGGTAGGCATTTCTACCACATAAAGGAGCGACAACATGAACTCATATTTCGACAGATATGTCAATTTACTCTGAAGCAGTTTGTCAAACACTATCAAAATGCACTTGTTAATATGATTGAGATGAAAACTGAGGCAGACTTCTTCTCACAGAACAAGGCTATCCCCTTTGTAACAACCTTTGGTTTTAAAAGGCAATTTCAAAAGGCACACACACACAATATCTTTGGCAAAGTGCAGATAGAGGTTATGTCGATTGTTTACTGTGAAGTTGAATCGAGTTAGAAAGAAAATGGTTTGGTAAATTATGCAATATGTGAGCGACAAGTGGTATTAGAAGGCGGTAGCTTGGAGTGCAGGTTCAATGTTGATTTCAATCCGAAAAACCATAGGTTTCGTTGCACTTGTAGGCTGTTTGAATTCGAGGGTCATGTTCATAAGCATAACTCGCATGTCTTCATCAAGCTAAATATTTATGAGGTCCCAGAAAATTCGCCATATGCAAGTGGGGCAAAGATGTTGGTCGCTGTTATAGTAAAATCAAATGTGCCAATTTTGGTGCAATCGTAGCTGTGGACATGTGTAAAACGAAAGACCTTGAGAGGATTTTCTTTTCTTATGTTGATCTCACAGTTGGTGTCCATTGCACTGTATAATTTGTCTTATTTCGGTCGTCTTTGGCAGATTGTTGCAAGAAGCTCTGTTGATGTAGGACAAACATGAAGAGTTAGTTACAATAAGTTGTGTTGATGTAGGACAAACAAGAAGAGTTAAGCAGCTCAACTAGGAATTCACTTAAAAATAAGAACAAATGAGAATTCACCCGAAAATAATAGACATTTTAATGCTCATAATAAGATTGACAAAGCTAATACTAAACTGATTAAGGGTAGAAAATAAAAATAACAATAGAAAGAAAATCTCTCCTAAAAGGGAGAAGATTTCAAAATAACCTAAATGAAGAATAGATATCTCTCAAATAAAAAAAAAATAATATATGTGTACATAGAAATATTTCGAATAAACAAATCCTAATTATGTGTGAAACGAGATTTTTTAGAATACTTGTTTTGAAAATAGCTTCTCTTGTTGGCTATTAAATCATTTCCTTCCATTTGAAAAGAAATTGACTCCATCGAGGTAAATGCAAAGTAAGATCCAAAGAACAAAACTCATCCTTAGGAAGCCAAGTAGCATTAGAAATAGGACATGCTTTCCATTGGACAAGGTAGCACCGAAATCTACCTTGAGATGAAGCAGCACACTCATTATCCAAGATGGTTTCAATGTCCTTAAGATGGAAAGTAAAAGATGATGTCTTAGGCACAACATTTCCTACAAGAAGACCAGAGGGTAAAAAAAGAGACTTGAAAGTGCCTCGGTGAGGTGACAAATCCTCTACATTGAAAATAAGACTAATATTTAAGTCAGTAGGCAAATCAAGTAAATATGTGTTAAGTCCAAAATTTTCAATAATAAAGTAGGGACCAATAGTTTAGACATGTAATTTCTTAGAGTATTTAAGGAAGTGTTCAAGATGAATGCAAACTATGACAAAATCACCCACATTAAAATTTTTTTCCTAACATGCACATTAGAGATAAGTTTATAATCAGTATTACTTAAAACAATTTTGTGTTTAATCTCAACATGTAGGTCATGGATGTGTTTGACAAAATTTTTAGCAGGTTCAAAAGAACAAATATTAGGAAGAAGGGGAACAAGATCAATAGGTGTGCATAAAGTGTAGCCATGAATAATCTCAAAAGGAATTTTACCAATGAACCTATTAATAGAATTATTATTGGCAAATTCAATGGTTGGTGGGATTAAATTCTAATTACCTTCTTTTTCACCAATAAGACAACTAAGTAGATCACCTAAATTTTGGTTAACTACCTTAGTTTCACCATTTATTTGAAAGGAGAATGTAAATGAAAACTTCAAATTAGTCCTAAACAATTTCCAAAGTATCTTCCAAAGGTAACAAACTTGACATCCTTATTAGACATAATGGAAGCAAGTAAACCATGTAAATTGACAACTTTTCTAAAAAATAGCTCGGTAACATGAGATGCATTAGTGGACTTATTACATAGAATGAAATAAGCCATTTTAGAAAATTTGTCCATAATAACAAGAATGGAATCATGTCCATGAGTTGTTCTAGGTAAAACAAGCACAAAATCTATACTTAAATTATGCTAAGGTGCATTTGAAATAGGAAGTGAAGTGTACAAATTAGTACTATGCCTTTTAACTTTAGTAACCTAGAAAGTGTGACACTATGACACAACTCTAGATACATCCCTTTGTTAGGCTAGTAGAACCTATCCTTAACAAGTGCAATGGCCATATCTCTTCCTAAATAACTAGCTAACCCACTAGCGTGCATTTCCTAAATCAAAAAGTCATGAAGTGATGTACATGGAATGCAGAACTTATCAAACCTAAACAAATAACCATGAATAATAAAATCAACATATTCCTTATGATGGCTAACATTATTAGACTGAAAGATAAGACTAAAATTAAGATAGGTAGGGTACTCTTTATGCAATCTTTTAAACCCTATAACATTAGCATTCATCATTTAAAGGATACAAACAACTCAACTCAAAGTATTTGTAGCTTTGTCTTCCACACTAGAACAATGCTTAAGTACAAATGAATACTCATTAATAAACTCAACTCATACAACATGCTTAACATTCAATTTCTTTTAAGAATTCAAATAACACAATGCTTGATAAGTAGAAAACAAATCAAAATCTTGAGGTAAAAGATAGTATCTTTGATGAAATGGGATTAAACAATAGTACAAAACTCTTTATCATAAGTTGAATATTTTTATTTTACCTTATTGAGTTTCTCCCTAAAAATTACAATGGGATGTTCTTCTTGACTCAAGACTCCTTTTATGCCAACTCTTGATGCATCACAAGCAACATTAAACACTTTGTTAAAGTTGGGATGCCTCAAAATAAGAGTTTCATTGATTTGATTTTTAATGTCATTAAGAGTTATAATAGTTTTACTAGGATATTGAAATTCTCCCTTTTTCATGCAATCAATGATGGGGGCTATAATAGTATTAAATTCCTTAATAAACCTCTTATAAAAAGAGGCTAAACCATGAAAACTACAAGTATTAGTAAAAGATTTAGGTTTAGGCCATTATAGAATGACTTTAACATTCTTAGGATCAACAATTATTCCTTGGGAAAAAATTATAAAACCTAAGAATAACACCTCACTTTGCAAAAATTAATACTTCTCAAGATTCACGTAAAGTTTAACTTCCTTGAGAGTAAGGAAGACTAACTACAAATGACTTAAGTGCTCTATTTTGAACATACTGTAAACAAGAATATCATCAAAATAGACCACCAAAAACTGACCTATAAATGGCTTTAAGACATGAGTCATGACCTTTATAATGATACTAGGAGCATTGGCAACTTAAAAGGTATGACTAACCACTCATTCAATCCATCTTGGATCTTAAATGCATTTTTCCATTCATCCTCATGTTTAATGCAAATCTAATGGTACCAATTATAAAGGTTTATTTTGAAATACTAACTAGAACTAGCTAACATATCTAACATATCCTCTAGCTTAAGAATGGGAAACTTGTATTTAAGAGTGATCTTATTAATAACTCTACTATCAACACATAATCTCCATGAACCATCTTTTTTAGGAGTTAACAAAGCATGAAAAGCATAAGGATTAAGACTATGATGTACAAAACCCTTGGAAAGTAGTTGTTCTACTTACTTGTTCAACTTCTTATGTTCTTTAAGGTTAATCCTATAGTGTGGAAGATTAGGTAGTTATGAACTATGAACTAAGTTCAATATTTAATAGACATTTTAATGCTCATAATAAGATTGACAAAGCTAATACTAAACTAATTAAGGGTAGAAAATAAAAATAACAATAAAAAGAAAATCTCTCCTACAAGGGAGAAGATTTCAAAATAACCTAAATGAAGAATAGATATCTCTTAAATAAAAAAATTTTAATATATGTGTACATAGAAATATTTCAAATAAACAAATCCTAATTATGTGTGAAACAAGATTTTTTAGAATACTTGTTTTGAAAATATCTTCTCTTGTTGGCTATTAAATCATTTCCTTCCATTTGAAAAGAAATTGACTCCATTGAGGTAAATGCAAAGTAAGCATTAAGCAAAGTAAGATCCAATGAACAAAACTCATCCTTAGGAAGCCAAGTATTTAAGATCCTCTTTGGCCAAGTAAGACTTCTCTTTAGAGAATTCGAGCACTAAACATATCCCTATAGAAGGGAACTCTTGTTCTTCTCTACAAAATCACTCTTACATATACTGACTTGAGGATTAGAGTACCAATGTCAGAAAGCATCTTTGACCCAAGTTTTCCTTTGTTCTGTAGGCCTAAATGCAAGCTAAACCATTAGCTAAGCCCCTAGTTAAAGACATTGTCATTTGGTATCATTTGTGGGAATGACATGTTGTGCGTCTCTCCCTTTCTTCTTTGTGATGGTTGTATTTAACTAGGAAGTTAAGTTTTTATTTATTTATTTTTTAATTTTATTGTCTTATTGCTTTACTTTTTTTTTTCACTTTTCTTTTACTAATTGTCCTTTTTCATTGTTTGGGGTTTCAAACAAGGAGAAGAAATAAGAAGATTGGAGAAAAGTGGTGTCATTTACAGTGGCTTTAGTGACTAACCAATCACCAAATTTCGGTAGTAGTCATTGGAAAAATCCAGAAATGTCAGTACTCCTACTTTTAACCAATCTACCTATTTCTTGCATCAAAACACAAAAATTCAAAATATTTAATGTTTGTATTTACAAAAGATAAAAAGAGAAAAAAAGCCCTTTATGTTTCTGCTTTCCAAAAGGAGTAAAAAAACAATGAAAATGAAGGGAGAAAGGTGCTAGAGGAGAGCTCTTAGGAGGGAAGATAAGCTTTGATTGCTCTAGCTGCTTTGGTTCTTTTCTTTTCTTTTTTTTTTTTTATTGGGCTTAGAACTATGTGTAATGATGTTTTTTCTTTTGTTTGGGTGATGTATGCTAAGTTGCTAGAACATGATAATAGTATGAAATAGATGTGATAATATGTACAACCTAACAGATGACCTATTATAATTATGAAATTAAAGGACTAGACTAAAAAAAGTGAAATGAACTCTAAAGTTAATAATTGCTCTAAAAGGTTACTATTTATATGTGTTATCTTGTTATAGACACTATGTTATGCTGAGTTTATATTCTTAGACCTATGGAGATGCCAACTTTTTAAAAAATGCAAGAAATGGAAATAAAAATGATACAAATAGATTAAAACATATATAGATGTCACATTAGATAAAATAAGTTAGTAGGAAATTAGATTAACATGTTAGTGCCTTTACTCTAGATTGATTACATGCTAAAATTAGCCTTTTGCAATCATTTGTTGGGAATTCTATACTTTTAGTCAATTGCTTACTCATTTTAGAGACTTTCCTTAGCCCTTTCTTAGATGTAGATGCTGTTATTGGGAAAATCCTTTACTTTGGTCACCTACTCGCTTTGTGTGCTTTGATTATTTAATGAGAGTTAAAGTAGTTAGCTTCACATGTAGAGTGCATATATGTATATGTACATTTTGATTGCTTAAAATAGCATCAAAAGTGCTTTATGTGGGGGAGGGTAAGAATATTTAAGGAGTTTTTTATGGCTACTTGCTTAAACAATGTTTCTTTCCTTAGAAAAAGGGTTAATGGTGATGCTTAAGTGGTTGATTTCTTGATGATATCTCACTTTCTTGGATTTTTCCAAAAATAGCTATTTCCACTTTTGGATGCATTATATGACACTAACAACTCTATATTTTCTCTTTTCCTATGTCTTTTGCTACTGCCTACATGCTATTGGTCTCTTTTTTTCTCTCACTACCATAGCCCTTGTTGTCCTCCCTTTGGTGTTGTGATATATTGCGTGTATTTACTTTGTCTCTCTCCACATGCCCAATTCTTTGCCTATCATTCTCCCTTTTTATTGCTTGGAGTCCTCTCCTTTTATAAAGATTTTGGTGACTTCTAATTGGCTATTTAGAGATGAGAGGGAATATATTTATTTATTTTTATTAATATGTAGGCCATGGTTTATGCAAATGTTGGACTTGATCTGCGATCAAGCTCCCAAGCCCACCCCATTAAAGCCTTCAACCATTTGTAGAGCTTTGGTCTATTGGGCTTGCTATGATGCCTCTTTGAAACCTTTGTTACCTTTAGTAAAGAGTAGGCCTTTAGGTGACCCAAAAAAAAGAAAAAAGTAATTATTGCCTTTGTACTTTTTCCATGTATCTGTATTGGGTCATGAGCCTTGTAAATTTCATTTGTTAAGGACTAGATACTATTTATCTTGTCATGGACTTGGAAGGGGAGGGCCTCCTTAAGGGCTCAATGATGCTTTAGGTATAATTAGTTTTTCAGGTCTAAAAGTAGCCTTTTTAATTTGACTTACGATTGGAGATTCTATGAAAACTCTAATTGAGCTTGTTTGAGGGCCTAATGATGATTGAAACTCTCCCTTTGTAGGCTTGTGATAGGATAGGTCTAGACTTTATAATTGGACTAGACTTTAAATATTACTGAATTATTTATTTATTTATTTTTCCTTTCTTTTCTTTTATTTTTTTTCCTTTTTCTACCTTTTTTGTTTTTTTTTCTTTTTCTTTCACGTTCAAATCCAAAATCAATTACAATCTCAATATGCCCCAATTAGTAAGAGAAAGAAGGGGAGAGAGCCAACGCATATGACCCTTAATGAACCTTATTTTGAACCAAAAAAAATAAAAAGAGTTACATGTTTCTCTTTCTCTAGTTTACTTGTGCATATCTCTTGATTTGGCATGACAAATATCTTGTCTAGCAAATCATGAGATGCTACACTAGTTATATTACATAGTAAGTTTGTCAAATTCTTGAATGCTTAAATGCAGTGAAGGAGCTAGAAATTTTTGGCTCCAAACAAAGAGATTAAAATATTTTGGGTACAAAAGAAATTAAGTGAATACAAAACAAATATTCTTATGGAGACAAAGATATAAAATTGTAATAAATTGTACCAAATGTAATTGTCAGTTTAGATAGTTGCCTTTACTCTTAACAATGTGGTTCTAACAATCCTTGAATGTTTAGCTATCTCATTACAAAAGCATAATGTCATGGACGGGTAGGTATGACTCAACTCCCATATCAGATAGGAAAAGGGGATCTTGGGTCATATAAATATAGGTGTTGCACACCCCAATAGGTTGCCTTTTAGGGAGAAAGTAATGGCCCCATAACAGATGGTATCAAAGCTGACTCGACTCTAACTTTGATATATTCTGCCAAATGCTTCATGTGGGAGAAGTAGGCAGGGGGAGGCCCTGATTCCTGACAAGAACGTCAATGGATTCGGTGGGGGAGAATGTCGTGGACGAGTAGGTATGACCCGACTCCCACATCAGATAGGAAAAGGGGGATCTTAGGTCATATAAGCGCGAGCACTGCACACCCCAATAGGTTGCCTTTTGGGGAGAAAGTAATGGCCCCATAACAATAAACACATCAACAATTTTAAATTTGAGAAGTTAAGATTTGTTCTCTTTGTCATCCCAATATGGGATATGGCAAAAGGAACACTTCTAGTTAGCTAATGTTTAACGCAAAAGTAACACATGAGTTATTTAACCTTCTAATTGAAATTTCAGGTTAATTGATGATCATTTTAGTTTGGGTTATATGTGTTCGTGTTATTAGCTATCAACGTTTTGTTTTTTTCGGTGAATATTAATTGAGACAAGTAAAGATATTTGGGTCATGTTTATTTTTCCCACATAGAGTCTTCAAAACAAAAGCCAAAATTAGCAATTCAGGAAAATTATTAAATCACAATGGACATTCACTACTAAAACAATATGTTATTCCCAAGTTCTACTAAAACCATAATTGACATTTATTGTCAAAACAACATTTTCAAGACAAACTCATTGCCAAAACATGTACAAGGGTTTTACCACAAAATTGATTGATACAACTAATATTGCCAAATACATGTCCAATGTTATTACCAAAACCCAATCAAGTTGTTACTCCTCTTCATTGATCAAGCACATATCCCTTTTACTAGTGGTTTTTAAAACCCTAACATTTCTTTTTTTGTTGTTCCATTCCCAAGAAATACTTTTAGGAAAAGGTCCATATGTTCCATTGGTTTAACTAACCATCTTACAATTTATGATTCATATCACACCTTTCCTTCCTCTACACTTATTCAAAGGAAACAGACTTATGTAACAGACAGAGGAAATAGGGGAGGAAATTATGGACAAAATGATGGATATATTAAAACAATAACTTACTGGGAATAAGGTGTAATCTCTAAATCTACACCCAGGGTTAGCATCTATCCATAAAGTCCTAATTTCAATTGGATGATTTAAATAACAGGCCATCTTTGAGGAGTCACTTTTTGCCTGAAACAAACCAAATCCAATCCCATTCATATAAAGCAACATGACATACTTTTCATTGCAACATATTAACACGCTTGTTGTAAGCCAAAGAACTTGGTGAAACCTAGTTACACACATTAATAATAGGAAATATAAAATCAAGATTGACATGTAGACAAATTGAGATGAGAAATAGAGATAGTCATAACCTTCTTCTTCCCCCCTTTACCTTTAATTTTTTTCTCGTATTGCAATTGGAAGGCTAAAGGAA
This sequence comes from Bruguiera sexangula, assembly GCA_020141445.1. Classification (NCBI taxonomy): domain Eukaryota; kingdom Viridiplantae; phylum Streptophyta; class Magnoliopsida; order Malpighiales; family Rhizophoraceae; genus Bruguiera; species Bruguiera sexangula. The sequence goes on from JAHLGP010020643.1 coordinate 5,065,675, forward strand.
GGAGAGAGTAGCGAGAAAGTTCAAATTTGAATATGTCCAAAAATGGTGTCATTGTGAGTTTAAATTTCACTATGTTGGACTCTATATGTACATGTGAAGTTATTCTACATATGATGGTGTATGTGTAATATACCTATAAGTATGTCTACAATATGTATTAGACACCAATTCCATGAATTACCCAAAGACAATAACTAATAAATAATATAATAGTTTGTGTCCAAGATAAGAGGACTAAAAGATATCACCAATTTGGTAATGTGTCTCTTACACGGAACATGAACAAATTGCAAAATGAGCTATCTCATTTTAAGCATCTTTCTTATAAATTAATGTCTTTAATCAAAATCAATTCATCAATTAGCTTGCTTTTTTCATGACAATAAAAATGGCACTCATATACAACCTAAGGTTCACAACACTTATCTTTCCTTTGCATGGTGTTCAATACACAATGCATGTATGCAATCTAGGAAGGAATAAATTAAATTTCATATATCTCTTCAATTAGAGAGTAGTAAAAGTAATAATCATAGTTTCCATTAAGGTTATCATCATCTAAGTCATCACTAGAGTATAAAGGCAACCAAGAAGAGTGAGAACAATAAGCAGCCAATGATGGAAAATAACCATAAACCATAGGCATAAGTAAGAACTCCATCACCATAATAGCTATTAACCCCATAGGTCTCTTGCCATTGGAGTGCAATAATTGGTAACACCTTACACAAATAGTTGGCATAGGAGATTGGCATGAGTTTGGCAAAGTAAATGTGAAGTTAATGAGCATGGCAACAATCCAAAGGAGGTTAGGTAGGGTTATGGGAATGGCATTGAGTGGGGCAATAATTGGTGGCACTAGTGTTATGTAGAAGCCTATGCTGGCTATGCGATGACATCATATATTAGATAGTAAGGTGATAGCTAAAACATAACAATGTTTCCTCCTACCAGGCGATTAGATTCCTTAATACTTTATAGTAAGCAATGCATGTCTCGTATAAAAGTTAACCAACATTAGCATAGAGGTGGGAGTCTAGGTTGACATCATGAGGGCTTGTTGCAAATTAGCTAACAAGTGTTTAAGAATCAGCTATGATATCAATGGTTCATTGGCATACAAGTTTGGGCCTAGGTTGATGGTGTGCAAATCTAATTATGGGTTTTCTAATAAGCTAAGGGCTTGGAATGTAAACCAAGTCAATGTGGGCATCAAACACCATGAATATAAGGAGAGTATGGGTGTGCTTTTCCTTTAAATTAGGGCATGTTACTAATGGAAAATGTAGTAGCCAAGTTAAAGTTTTGTCGAAGGCAATGTGCTAGTATATGCTCTTTGAGAATACATGAACATGGACTATTAAAGCATGCATGTTGACTAATAATTGGTGAGATGACAGAGTCTCCTCAAACATAACAAGACATGAAGGAGTTACTAGCCAAAAAGTTATAACAGTTGCTAGAAACTTGGAATAGGAAGATTATGTGATCTAAAAAGCATAAAGTGGGTCAAAAAGTGTTGTCCAAGGAATGCCACATAAAGCACAAAAATAGGGAAAGTGGGGACATTTAACAAAACTACTTAGTCATGTAATCATGTAAACACCAGGGCATTATTTGTTTGGCAGCCAAGTTATGCACGTCCCTTAGTAGTTGAGGGTGTCAACTACCATTCTATAAATAGATGTAAGTAGCCAAGGACTCATATATAGGAAAATGTTTGGGAAATACATAAGAAAGCATTGACACTGTATTTCCTTTGTACTTTATGAGTGAAAAAGTCATAAAGCTTAGAAGAAATTCTCATTTATGTTATTGTTTCTCTTTAATTTGTACAATTGTAAGTGCTTAAGTGAAAACACCTTTCTTATCTATGCTTGTGTGTGGGTTTGGTCAAGACCAAGAGGTGTCTTGGTGCCATCGTAAGCAAAAGAAATTAGTGTTTGAAATTAGCCCCTTAACAACTAGTATTAAAGAACCAAGATTCGATTGATGATTAGTAGATTGAGTCTTAATACAGTGCATGAGCATGTGTTTAGAATCAAAGCAATGATTAATGATGTTCTTAAGGAGTATTTCTCTATATGTGGGAGCTTGGTAACCCACGATCAAGATATTCTCAAGTTGTAACAATAATATAAGGGTATACCTTCAAATATAACCTTTCATTTTGACAAATTACAAACTAATATCGCTATTCTCAAGAAAACAATGATCAGCCAACCAAGCGAGGTTATAGAGGGCTTACGAAAGATGAAGATTCCTAAACCTAAAGCCTTCAAAGGACAATGTGATGTTAAGATAATTGAGAACTTTGTGTGGGATATGAAGCAGTACTTTAAGGGTGCTCACGTATCAAATCTAAAGAAGGTGATGAAGGCCAACATTTATTGGTAAACACATTTTAATAATGATGTTAGTGTTGAAAGGCCATGAATAGAGACATTGGACATGGTGAAAAGGAAGTTCGAGGATTAATTTCTACCATACAATACTTCATGGGTTGCAAAGGAGTCATTAAAAAGATTATAACATAATGGCACGATTCATAACTATGACATGGAGTTTAATTCCTTAATGCTCAACATTAGTAATATCTCTAACAAGCATAAACTCTTTAATTTCATGTTGAGACTTTAATTATGGGCATAAATCAAGCTAAGAAGGCAATGTGTGAAGGAAGACTCTTGAGAATGCAAGCATAGGGAGGAAAATAAGGGGAGAGACATAGTTGTAGCTCTAAACTAAGTAAAAGCAAATCAAATTCTAGTTATTATATTTGTAATATTTTATAAAGGGCAAAATAGTGTATAAAAATGGAGAAATTGAGTGCCTTGGTGGCTAAAGAGGGTAGGAACTATGTTAGTTTAGACGATGACAAATTAAGCATGTACAACTGATCAATGCAATGCGTGCAAAATGTTCCTTGCAACTTGACCTAATTTACATCAAAATCATGCTAGGTAAACAGGAGCTATTGACATTAATGGATTTTGGCATAATTAACAACTTCACAAACCAAAAGGTAGTAGGCTCACTTGGTTTGAATGTAGGCAAAACTAATAGCCTAGTGAAGGCAAATCTCTATATGCTAGGCAAATTTCCTTTGAGGAAACATGCCACAAGCCACAAGTCAAATTTGCACAATCAAATAGCCATGGGAAAGAGAAATTTTGCTCTAAATAGCCATGAGAGTCAGTTAAATTTAAGTGATGGGTGTCAATTTTGCTTTAATAATAAGAGTTCTTTCAAATCTAATTTTATTACACCAATAGGTTGGTATGCAAGTTTTTGCAAGTGCTATTTGATATGGCCTAAAATAATGTGATTAAGGCATGGTGGAGTACACAAGAAAGTTGTACACATTGTGGAATTTCTTCAAGATATGGTTTTAACCTCATAATGTTAATGATTCAGGTAATGTTACTTATAAATCATAATAGCCAATCTTGTGGAATTCTACCTTAAGATGCAAGGTTAGTTTAAAGTTGAAGATATAGGTTACCTACCAATAAAGGTGTTAGCTTTAATATGTAGGGGTGGTTTGTTAGTCCCTGAAGTCTCTTGGCATGAGAGTGCAAGTAATTGGTAACACCTTTCACTTATACTTAGCATAGGAGATTGGTATAGGCTGCAAATAACAATCAAGCAAGGTAAACATAGAGTTAATATGCATGGCAATAAGCCAAAAGAGGCTAAGCATCAGGCTATGGCATTAATGTTAAGTGGGCAAAGAATGGTGGTATTAGTATTGCATAGTAGCATGTGTTAGATAGTAGGGTGATAACTTAAACATAGTAATGCTTTTCTTACTCAACAATAAGATTCCCTAATACTCTTTATAAAAAGATAGCCCAAATCTCACATAAAAGTTAGTCAATGTTAGTGTATGGGCAGGGGTCCGATCTACCTCTATAAATGCTCACTACAAGTTGCCTAACAAGTGTTCGAGAATCAACTACGACATCAATGGTTCATTGGCATACCAACTAGGGACTTAGGCAAACATTGTGTAGATCTAATTTAAGGTTGGCTAAGAAGCTAAAGGCTTGGAGAGTGGACCAAATCTATGTAAGCATCAAGCACCAAAAAAAATAAAGAGAACATGGTTACGCTGAATATTGACCACATCTTACTAAGATGGCAAACTCTCCTTAAATGTAGAAAGACATGAAAGAGTTGTTAGTTAAAAATGTAGGAATAGTTGCTAAAAAATTAAGAGGATAAATTATGCCATCTAAGTAGGCAAAATTAGATCAAACAATGTTGTTTATGGCATGCCATCATAGAGCTTAAAAATAAGGGAACTGGGAACATTTTCCTAGGCTATTAAGGCATGTAACCATGTAAACATTAAAGCATGATTGGCTTGGCAACCAAGTTATGCATGTCCCTAGATAGTTAGGAGTGTTAACTACCAACTTTATAAATAGATGTGGGAAGCTAAGGGTTCACATATGGGAAAAAGTGTGAAAAACACTCGAGAGAGTTTTGACATTGTATTTCTTTTGTACTTTGTGAGTGAAAAAGTAATAGAGGTTAAGAAAGGTTCATGTATGTGCATTGTCTTTCTTTAATTTGTGTAATTATGAGTGTTTTAGTGAAAAGCCTTTGTTTATGTATGCTTATGTGTGGGTTTGGCTGAGATCAAAGATATTTTAGTGCCATCACAAACCAAAAATATTAGTGCATGAAATTAGCCCTATGACAATGGTCATGAATATACATCTCATAGCCTTTAGGGATTCCATAAGAGCCTTTTGTACTTTCTTTAGTGTACTTTTTTAGATGATGCATCCTAAATTTAGGATATTTTAATGCTTTGCATACCAATGTTTTAGAAATTACAAAAAAATATATTGATCTTTAAGTGTAATAATAGAAAACATCATCTATTAAGTTGACATTAATGAAGGTTAATTTTACTAACAAACATGTCATTATAATTGGTCAAACTAAACCAAAATGTGCTCATAACCAAAATAGCCAAAATATAGCTCTTCTAGGCTTCTTCTCTTAATTAATGATTTTAAGAATTAAATAAGATCTAGTTGATCTTGTTTTCTATGACTCCTCAAATTTAATTTTTACTAGTTCCTTATCTAACTCTCCTTACTCCTAAAGAAACAACATACCAAATAATACAATAATTAGAATTGTTTTAATTGAAATATAACATTGAGGAAATTACATAACATATACATCGTTATTTGAAAAAATGGGTTCATGCTCTTTATCTTTGCCTTCCATGACCTGATTGTTTGTTTGACTAAAAATCTCATTGATATGTTTCTTTATTTTGATCTTAGCAAGAAAAGTTAATAATTAATTCAATAAAAAATCAATCTTCATCTCCTTTCTCTTTCCAACAAAGTTCATTTCATTAATCCAGCCCAAAAAAGACACATAGGCTACAAAAAAGTTGCAATAAAGTGTAGCATAAGAAATCCTGACAAAACATTAAGTCATGGCACTACAATGAACTTTTCACAAACACTTAGATTGTACCCTATTATGAACCTCTCACTAATCAACCTTGAATTAAGCCTTATCCAACCAACCATAAATGTAAAAAACTCTCAAAACCATATTGATGCAGCCCGCACCACCGTGTCTCTCACCAACAAGCCCTTATCGGCAAGTTCCACAACATTCACTCAACCAAGAAGATCAACTCACATTCAAGCTCATCAGTCTTCCTAACAAGTCCATAACCAACAAGATTCTCATTGCACATTGAAAATATTCTATTTTGATAATTTTTTTTTATTAGCTCCTAGTTCCTACTCATAATTCAAGTCTTTTCATTATCTTCTATTTTCCTTAAAAGGTAGTCAATATTATATAGAAAATAGACTTGATTAGATGATTGAAATTGGCTTAGACATTCTTTTGAACCTTGAAGAGTTCGTACCTATGAAAACCTAAAAGAGTTTTCACTCTATCCTCGAAGAGTCAAAGCTTTTCAAAGTCTACATACTTGAAGAGTTGTAGCCATCAATCTAAAAGAATTGTTGCCTCACTAACTTTATTAGAAGTCTAGAAGAGCAACCCTTGAAGTCCTTTCTCGTTTTCACGTTTTAGCCAGATCTATTTTGTTCACTTTTTCACCTAAATTGATAACTCTACAACACTTATCTGCAAAAACTAAAAACATAAAAGTTGTAGATCTATAAGTCCCTATTCATTTACAATTGGAATCACTCTATTCCAACCTATCAATTTAGAGATATGGCCATTTTCATCATGACATGTAAAACTGAAATTTCTACAAGTCACTCTTCCAATCCTTTTTTTTTATTTTTGACTTAATCACCGACCCTTTGGCTAAATCATTTGGTATAAGAGTTTTAGAGGGGAGAAAAATGCCTCTAAGACAAACCAGGCATCGAGGTGGTAGAACCATTCCATTGAACAAAGTGCCACACTTATTGAGAATTTACAATAACATATGCAAGAACAAATCGATGCCTTAACCTGAGATGTTTAATGCCTAAGGGCTAAACCAAACAACCCCCTATCCTATTCTAGAACTAAAAAATCTAATGGCATTTCCTCTTCTTCAAAAGGTGTTTAGTCTTTTCCCTAAAGAAGGAATGCTTATGCTTGTGCATAAGAATTTTGTGAACCAGATTACGAAAAGGAAATCAAGGGGAACATTCAAGAATTTTTAGGTATCAGTTCTACTGATGAAATAGTTGATTGGTTAACCCTTGTAAATGAATTCTTTAAGAATGGAAAAGTCTTAAATGATCATCACATTGATATCATTGCTATGCAATTCTAAGGCAAGGCTATAGCTTAGTGGTGACAAGAGAAACAAACTTAACAATCTGTTGGTAGGGCTCTAATCACTTTATGGAAAAAGATGGAGGATAAGATTCAAAAGTATTTCCTTCCTAAAGGATACAAGAGAGAACTTTACCAAAGGTACCAAAATTTAAGGAATGGTATGTGATTGATAGACCAATACACCAATGAGTTCAATGAATTGGTGATTCGTAACAATATTCAAGATCCAACAGAGGTGTTTGTAATCAAGTCATCAATATTTGGGATTTGGGAGATACACATCAATGGGCACTCAAAGTGGAGTGTTCTCGCTCTAAGAAGCTACAAACCTCTACCTTGCTAAGCCAAGAAATGAGGAGTACCACTAGCACCACCAAAGTTGCTAAAATCTTGGCACAACCTAATAGTAAGCTCCCTACTCAACCCAATCTTTCAAAGCAATCAAGTATGGTTGGTATGTGGTGTTATTCTTCTAGGGAGATCAGTCATTATGCTATCAATTATTGATTCAATAAAAATTTACCAACTAGTAAAGCTTTCTTGGTGGATAATGAGTTCAATGATGATAAGAATGAGCCATGCAAAGAATAGTTGAAAGATGGTGAATTTATGGTGGAAGATGAACAAATTGTACATGCTAATTTTAGTGACCTTTGCATGGTAAAAAAGATTTTCCTCACTCCCAAAAATGACACTAGAGATAAGTGGTTACACACCAATATTTTTCATTCAGCCTGCACTATTTTGGTGAAGGTATGTCAATTGATTATTGACTCCAATTGTCGTGAAAATGTGATTTCTGAAGTAGTAGCAAGTAAGCTAAAGTTAGAGATAAAGGTGCACTCTACACCATACAAAATGTCGTGGTTAAAGAAGGGTACTAAGGAACCTCTCAAGACTCCTTTTGTTAAGAATTCCTTATCTTTGACTTTGTTAACAATGAAAGATGTGAAGGTGCCATAAAGGGGGTTAGTATCATATATATTTTGCTTAACAAAATTAACATGGTTGTATCTTCTAAACCTCATCAAGTGAAGCCTCTTTTGGAAGAATTTAATGATGTCTTTCTAGAAAACTTACCACTAGGTCTTCTTCCTATGAGAGACATTCAACATCAAAGTGGCCTGATACCCAAAGCTTCTGTGCCTAATCTAGATCATTATCGAATGAGTTTAGTCTAACATGAAAAATTGCAATAGCAAGTTATGGAACTCTTGAATAATGGTTTTATAAGGGAAAGCCTTAATCCATGTGTCATTCTAGCTCTCTTGGTGCCTAAGAAAAATGGCACTTAGAGAATGTGTGTTGACAGTCGAGCAATCAAAAAGATCACCTCAAATACTAGATTTCAATTCCTCATCTTAATGATCTTTTAGATCAACTCTCTAGTGTGACTATTTTCTCAAAATTAGATTTAAAGAGTGGATATCACCAAATCAAAATTAAACCAAAAGATGAACATTCAAAACCAAAGATGACTATTTGAGTGGTTAGTCGTGCCATTTGGGTTGTCTAATGTGTCATCCACATTTATGAGGTGTATGACTTAAGTTTTGAAGCCATTTCTTGGGAAGTTTGTTGTGGTTTATTTTGAAATTATTATGATTTTTACCAAGTATATTAATGAGCACTTGTAGCATCTTTGAGAAGTATTACAAGTGTTAAGGCAAAAATGCTTGTATACGGCCCCTGACAAATGTTATTATGTGATGCCACAAATCTTATCCTTAGGATTTCATATTTCAAAAGAAGGAATTTCAGTCAATGATGCTAAGATCAAGGTGATTAAAGACTAGCTGACTCCAACAATTGTGCACGAAATTTGAAGTTTCCACGATTTCACTTCTTTCTATTAGTGGTTCATTACACATTTTAGCACTATTGCAGCCCCGCTTACCTCTTGCATGAAGAAAGGAAATTTTTAGTGGACAAGTGAAGCCTTGGAAAACTTTAAACACATTAAAGAAAAATTGAGCACGACCATAGTTATCACATTACTTAAGTTTAATTTTTTTTTTTTTTTAGATGCATTGTGATGCATTAGGTATCAATATTGAAAGAGTTTTGAACCAAGGAGGGCAACCTATTGCCTTCTTTAGTGAGAAACTAAATGGTGTAAAACTTTATTATAGCATTTATGATTTGGAATTTAACGCATTATTTCACACACTTTAGCATTAGAGGCAAAATCTTATTCATCAAGAATTTATTTTGTACATTAATTATGAAGCTTTCAACTATATTTTAGGGTAACAAAAACTTAATTCCAAGCATGCCAAATAGGTCAAATATATTCAAGAATTCTCGTTCGTTATCAAGCATAAGGTAAGAGTTCAAAATTAGGTTATCGATACTCTTAGTCGGAAAAAGAGCTTACTATAGACTATGTGCTCTATTATTTTTTTGATTTTATTCTTTTTAGAGTTGTATCGAGAAGATCCTTACCTTTTGAGATTATTTTCAACATGCAAGAAAAAAAGTTTGCTGATTTTACTTTATACAATGACTTTCTTTTCAAAGGAAATCATCTATGTGTGCCAGATTGCTCTTTTCAACCAAGAGTGATTGATGAAATTCACCACAATGGACACTTTGGGCATAATAAGACTATACAACTTGTTTCAACCAAATATTTTTTGCCCTATTTAAAATGTAATGTATATTTGCATGTGATGAGATGTCAACATTGCTAAGTAAGAAAAGGGCAAGCTACCAATGTTGGTTTATATTTGCCTTTGTTGATACCACAAGCTCTTTAGGAAGAAATCTCTATAGGCTTTGTCCTTGGACTATTGTGTGCACTCAATGGTATGGATCCAATATTTATGGTTATTGATAGGTTTTCAAAAATGGCATGTTTCATTCCTTGTCATAAAACTATGGATGCCTTGCGAATTATTGACTTATTTTTTAAAGAAGTCTATAAATTGCATGGCCTTTCTAAGACTATTACTTATGATTGTGACACAAAGTTCCTGGCAATATATTGAGGAATTTGATTGATGATAACCCTTGCTCTTGAGAGACATAATTGTCACTTGGAGAATTTGTTTATAATTGTTTGGTGAAACATGCTATTGGATTTGTGATTATATATGGGTGTCAACCAAAAACTGCTCTTGATCTTGTACCAATTCCTTTTGCTGAAAATTCCATTGATAAGGCGGATGACATTGTTTCTCAAATAAGGATAGTGCTTGAAAATATTGTGTCAAAGTTTAGAGAGCAAGGCTGAGTCTTATAAAAGTGATGTCAACAAACAGCAACATGAAATTATCTTTAAACCCGATGATTTTGTTTAGGCTTATTTACCACTAAAGCATCATCTTATTTGAAGCTACAGCATGCTTAATGATCAAAAGTTTGGACCACTTGAAGTTTTTAAGTGTGTCAATCCTAATGCATATCAATGGAAGCTTTCTTCTCCTACAAAGATACATGATGTATTCAATGCATGTCATTTAACACCTTATGTTGGTGATTTTTTTTTTTTTATAATGATGATTCAAATTCAGGAACGAATTCTTCTAAGGAAAGGGGGAGTGATGTAGCCCATATCACCATGTCTCTCACCAATAAAAGCCCTTATAAGCAAGTTCCACAACATTTGCTCAACCAAGAAGATCAGCTTGTATTCAAACTCATCAGTTTTCTTGACAAGTCCATAAACAACAAGATTCTCATCGTTGACTTTCCATAGCCAACAAGATTCTTATTGTACATTGAAAATATTCTATTTTAATAATCTTTCTTTTTTAGCTCCTAGCTTTTAGGCTTGATTTGAGTCTTTTCATCATCTTCTATTTTTCCTAAAAGGGCAACCAATATTATGTAGAAAACATACTTGATTGGATGAATGAAATTGTCTTGGGCATTCTTTTTAACTATGAAAAGTTTATACTCATGAAAACCAAGAAGAGTTTTCACTTTATCCTTAAAGAGTTATAACCATCAATATGAAAGAATTAATGCCCCACTAACTTCGTTGGAAGCCTAAAAGAGCAACCATTGAAGTCCTTTCTTATTTTCATGTTCTAACTAGTTCTGTTTTGTTCATTTATTCCCCTAAATTGATAATTTTATAGTGCTTATATGCAAAAAGTCAAAATATGAAAGTTGTAGATGTACAAGTCCTTGTTCATTACAATTGGAATCACTTCATTCTAATCTATCAATTGAGAGATACAACCATTTTCCTGATGACACGCTGACCTAAAACTTCCACTTGAATTTCTACAAGTCACTCTCTTAATCCTTTTTTTATTTTTGACTTAATCATCGAGCCTTCGGCTACATCACATATACTCAAAGAGAGCTAACATAAGCATACTTATAATACACATTCCTATAGTCTTGTGATTGTCTTAATGCTATACAAATCCATAATACTTATTGTGTAATCTCTAGTCTTGTAATTGCCTAATTTTAAAATGTTGAGGACATTCTCAATGGAATTATAAGGTCATTCTTCAACCACTTACAATCTCTAGATGCTACAAAGTCACACTAACAAATACAAATTTTTAAAACAAAGCCTTACCTAGCACCCACTCCACTCTATCTTAGGGTACATAGTAAAACTAGAACAATTAATTGAGCAAAAAAGTAGAAAATTTCATTGAAAACCTAAAAGGAAGAGAAAGAACAATAAAAGAGAGAATTTGTTAAGAGAAAGTGATAGATTGTAGAAGAAGGCTAAGGTTGTGTCTAATAAGTTTTTATTGTTCTTTATATATATATATATATATATATAAGGGTATTAAAGTCTTTCTGCAATTTCTATCTATGTTAACTACTAAAAATTAGTTATAGTGTTGTTTTTGTAATTTTTAAAATATTAATATACAAATTATAAATATACCTTAAACTTAAAGATGCATAATTTAAATTTTCCTAGTAGACTCTCGTATGTATTTGACCTTTAATAACAAACCTAATACTGCCATATGCATGTTTGATGTAAGGAATGACAACATGATTATTGTCAAAGACTAATGTTGGTCTAGAGTTCACAAAAACTTGATAATAGTAGAACTTGGTAGGCTTGGTGAAACAAATAATTCTTAGGGTTAGGTAACTAAAAGGTGATGCATGCAAGAAGCTTTGTTTTCATTATAATGGATTAGCTTTTAAAATTGATGAAATTTCCATAAATTTTGAAAATTAGAGCTAATGTAGTGGTAATTTATGACTAGGTGTCAATCTTTTATGCATAAGTATCTGTACACGTGGTTATCAATTTCGTTATAGTAAAATAGTAGTTTTAGAGTTATAAATACAATTGTTTGAAAAAAATAGGGTTAATGGCTCATCTTTTTAACCTAAATCCAAACAATCTAAAGTTCAGGTTGGGTTGACTCATGGATTAACTTGATAACCCAACATACTTTTATAACTTCTAGCCTTGCAATTATCAATCTTTTAGACATTTTTTTTAAAAGATGAAAACAAATTTATTACTTAACATTTTAATTGTATATATGTATTATATACATGAACATACTTGTATTACATTAAAGTATCTCCTAAAAGACTATTATATCTTATTCTTTCACTTGACTATATCTTAGCTTAGATTAGATTCCTTCTTATCTAGCTGACTTTAACTTAGCAACAAACAATATTTTGGACCCCGAAATTTAAGTTGTTGTAATTCACATTATTAGTTGAAATTCGAACTTTTGACTCCCAAATTCCCCTGTGCTCTTATTTAGGTCTTTAATGGCAAATGCTCTACTAACCTAGTCACCTATTCACTTTAAATTGTTCTTGCACTTGCACTCATTGTCATTGATGAATGATTATTGGCTTGAAATTGATTTCAAAGATGCTCAATTAGGCTTTAGGAAAGGAAAAACAAGCCTTAAGAGAGTATAAAGATGCCTTATTAATTTTTCTTTTAAAAGAGTTGAGCTAACTAATACAAAAGGTGACAGCCTAATTCTGCCAGCAGGTATTAGCCCAACTTGTTTATTTTAATTTTACTAACAAAGCCTATCAAATTGTCTCCAAAAAAGAAAAAGGAAAAGTTAAAGAAACAGAACTTACGAAACCATCAGCTTAGGCTATTTGTGGGCGGATGACATCTCCTATGCAATCATAACAAACAATAAGAAGTAGTTTGACAATTCCAAATTTAGAGAATTTTACCAAGGCTTAAGCATTACTTTTAAGTTCACTTTGAAGTGACTAACTACATAATCATGCAAGGCTTAAAGAAGAGATTGGGAAAGGCAAATGGCTTGTAGGTAAATGAGATTCTAGACATGTTATAGTCATATTAAATAACCTTATAAACTATGCTAGGAGAGATCCACTTCCTCTTGGCATTCAAAATGGAGGCAATATTGCTAGCAAAAATAGGTGAACCAAGCTATAGGCAGCAATATCTTGATGACAACAATAACAACAACAAATCATGATGCAAGCTAGACATTTTGGACAAGATATGCAAATAGGCCTTTATACAAATAGCCTCATACCACAAGAAGATGACATAATACCATAACAAGAAAGTACGGGAGCAGCTATGTCACAAGGGCAACTTGGTGCTACCAAAATGGGAAGCTAGCAAGAATGATGAAGAAGAAAACAAATTTTCCCATGACTAAGAGAGCCCCTACAAGATCACCAAAGAAGCAGTACCAAAAGCTACCAATTGTAAGAGTTAAATGGAGCCTTAATCGTCCGAATTCAGAACTTTGAAAGTCTAAAAACTTATCACTAGTGGCAAGTCTATTAAAGGCATGTAAAAAACACTCTGCCACATAAACCATTAATAAAGATTCACATTTTACAAATAACTTATTACCTATAATCCTGCACTCCACCACCTCTTTGCATCTCTATGACAAAGCTATCATAGTCTAAGGTATCCCATGCAATTGTGCTACATAGGCCTCTTACCAAGAATGCGTAAAGTGCACCACACGAGCATGTAATACAAGTCTTCTTCCAAGAATGTCTAAAGCACCCCATGTGAAGGCACCACACTAGCCTCTAGCCCAAGAAGCCAAGACTACCTAAGGTGCCCTATAAGAGCATTCAACACAGGCTTTTTTCTTGACAAAACCAAGATTACCTAAGGTGCCCCATTTAAGTGCATTACATAAGAATCTTACCAAGATTGCTTAAGGCACTCAATGTAAACACGCCACAAAAGCCTCTTACTCAATGAAGCCAAGATTACTTAAAATGCCTCACACTAGACCACCACATACGCCTCTTGCCAATAATGTCTAAGGTGGCCTAAGTGAGAGCATGTCACAAAGACTTTTTTCCCAACAAAGCCAAGATTGCTTAAGGTGCTTGATGTGAATGTACTGCACATGTTTCTTGGTAAAAATGCCTAAAGTACTTCATGTGAGTGCATCACATAGGCTTTTTACTTGATGAAGCAAGGATTGCCTAAGTGCCCTACATAAACACACCACATAGGTCTCTTGTTTGACAAAACCAAAATTACCTAATATGCCCTATGCAAGCACATTACACAAGCCTTAAGAATGCCTATGATGTCCCACATAAACATGTCACATAGGCTTTTTGTCTGATAAAGTTAGGCCTACCTAAGGTGCCCCAAACAAGCATGTCATATGGGCTTACTACTACAAATGCTGAAGGTGCTCTATGTGAGTATGTCACACAAGCTTTTTGCCTAACAAAACTAGGATTGCTTAAAACACCTTATGTGAGTGCATTACATAAGCCTTTTGCTAAGAATACTTAAGGCATTCCACATGCAACCATGCCATACAGGCTTCTTGCTCAGTGAAGTTAAGATTACTGAAGGCACCCACCCTAAGTAAGTGTGCCATACAAGTTTTTGGGTCAACAAAATTAAGATTGCTTAAGGTACCCTACATGAACACATTACATAGGCCTCCTACCAAAAATACTTAAGGAATCCCACACAAATACACCATACAAGCCTCTTGCCAAGAATGCCTAAGGTGCTTTACATGAACATGTCATATAGGCTTTTTACTTGACAAAACCAAGATTACCAAAGACACCTTAGGTGAGTGCACTACACATGTCTCTTACCAAGAATGCTTAAGCTGCCTTATGCGAGTATACCACATAGGCTTCTTGCCTAACAAAGCCAAGAATGCTTAAGGTGCCCCCCTAAACTATGTCACGCAAGCTTCTCGCTTAATGAAGTCAAGACTACTTAAGGTACCCTAAGTGAATGCCATATAGACCCCTCACCACAAACTTACCAATAAATTATTTAAGGAACCCTAAGCAAGCCTACTAAGTAGGCATCCCACCATTGGTGTAAATTGACTATAAAAATGGCAACATTAAAAATAAGAGCAAAGGCTTAGAAAGCAAAACCTAAAAAGATGTAAGTAAGAAGATATGTGTGACACAAAATTAAAGGCATGTGAAGAAAGATGAGTGCAATGCAAAATGCATACATGCAAGATGAAGAACAAGAATGAAAAATAAGAAGCCATAGCAAATGATCAAGCACTTAAACAAACAATGACTTTATTCATCAAGAAAAGATTACGATAAGGTGCAATATAGGTTACATTACAACCTAAGTACCTAATTTACAAATGCAATGAAAGGTCAATTTTGCAATAGGATAATCTAGACTAAAGGGAGCCTCTAGCATTACAATAACAATCAGTAATTGTGTAATGTTACCTATCCACAACCATATGAGCAAGTGATAGGAGAAGAATGGATTAATTCTACCCACACCTTTTTGCCTCCATGATTTAAATCCCACTTAAGTAGGTTGCACAACCAAACTTTTGATCCTCCTTAAATGCCCATATTTGACATAAGTGTAAGCTTGACACATGTATCATTTGCTATAATAGAGCTATTAGGTGGAGCAAACTGAAGTCAACATTTGTAATGTGCCAAACATCCACCAACTAATGTAAGAGGCCAAACCAAAAAAAATAACCTCTCCTTACTAGAAGTGTTCATCAAACCATTCAATCCACTTAATATAATGAATCTTATCAAAATTAAACTAAAACCATCAAAATTGTTGAGAATAATTTGGATATTGTTTGTAATTTAGGCTAACTATATTCAATAGTTTGATTATAATTTTAGAAGTTTAAAAACTACCAAAACTAAACCAAACCATTTTGTAATGCTAAACTATAAGAGTTCATTTTATGGAGATATGGTCACACAAAAAAATCCAACCATCTCTCACAGTGTATAACCCTCTCAAACTCAACACATTAACTATAAATGTAGTTTATAAATTTTTTCTTGTTATGTTTTCATTACTGATGTTTTATCCCTTTTTAAAAACTTACTTTTTCATTTTAGATACTTAAAAAATTAAGATTTGGATACCAAAGATTTTGGTTATTAGATAAATCAATAATATAAAGATGTGAATGACAATTTTAATCCCAATATATATGGTTAAAACTACAAATATAACCTGTAATCGCTAAAGACAATTTTGTTAGTTTCACTCTTAAATTGTTTCAGTTACAGTTTTGAAATTTTCAAACCCCCTCCCTAATGGTTTGGTTTAAATATAAGGATCCAATCAATTCAAACCAACTCATGTATGCCTTTAGTCCTCACTGGAAGATGGATTTTTAGTCAATGCCATGACTCTCAATCTTCTTAAATCTAATGTTGTCAACCTCTTAGCTTTCAAATTTTACTCAAACCTCAAGTTTAGACTCATCATCAATTTTTATATCAATCTACGTCCACACAAAGATTTTTATGTTTATTTAGCCTATTTTGTCTCTTGCTCAAAAAAGACCAAAAAAAAAAAACCTTACTTTGTCTCACTAATCACTATTATTGATATTTTTATTAGGTGTAAGAGATACATTTTACCCAAAACTAGGGCTCTAGATCAAGCATTTATAAGGATTTGAATTGAATGGCAAAGCATTTTGATAATCTAGTTAAGTTTTGATGAAAATGTAGGGATTGTAAATTAAAAAGAAAAAATTGCAAAAATAAAGGATAAGTATTAATCTCTTTGAGGGGATTAGTCTCGAATAAGCTAAAAGTTTTAAAATTTGATTGCTTAAATGAAAAATCCATAGGGCATTGCATATATATAGACTTGAGAGTCTAACTTGATAACCCACTAGTACAAAAGTAATTATGCCTAATAATTTGAAAATAATAAAAGATAATGATTAAATATTATAAATTAAGGCAATGATATCATTCCACCACCCTTTAAAGCAGCCTGGTCCTCAAGTTTAGCCAACAATAAATTCCAAAAATTACTTCACAAAAGAATGATAGAACTCCCATGTAGTATCTTTAATAAGAAGATTAGTCCACTAAATAAGAATTTAAGTGACTTGATTTTCATGTTTGACAATACGTTAGTCCTAAATAGCCTATGCCCAATCATTAACCTCTCCAATGGAAGTAATGTTGGGTAACTCACTTTGTGCAACCATATTCTCTTCTAATTTCCTTTTCAAGAAAGAGATGCAAAAGATAGGATGTAATTTGGACCTTCATGGTAAGTTAAGGCAATACACAAATGGACTAATGCGTTCAAGAACTTTGTATAAGCTAAATAAGCGAAGAGATAATTTCATTAATGAGTGAACTGTGACAAATGACTATTGATACATTTAAAGCTTAAGACAAACCCAATGTCCTACTAAAATCTCAGGCTAAGTATGGTGTGTATCAATGTGCTACTTCATATGAGGTTAGGCTACAACAAAAATGTCTTTCATAAGTTATAGCAAGTTATCCCTATCTTGTAAGTTGTCATCAACTTGGTCCACGTAAGAAGACCCAACTATATAACTTGCAATTGTAGGTGGGGCTTAACCATAAATAGCTTCAAATAGAGACATTTTTGTTAAAGAGATTAAGTGTTATTGTACCACTAATCAACTTGAGGATGTGATTTCACCCAGTCCTTTGGTTTGTTACTTGCAAAGCAACAAAGGTAGTTCTCCAAGTACCTATTAACTACCTCCTTCTATCCATCTATCTATAGGTGATAAGCAATGCTCATATTCAACTATGTCCCTTACAAATGAAATAGCTCCTTCTAGAAATTACTAATGAAGATTTTATCATGATCACTAACAATAAATTTAGGAACACCACACAACTTCACAATATTTTCAACAAAAACTCGAGTAATAGTGGGGGGGCAATATAAAGATGACTAATAGCACAAAAATAGGCATACTTAGTCAAACAATCAACTATAACAAAAATGGTAGCTTTACCTTGGGATAATGAAAGTCTCCTAATAAATCTATAGAGATATCTGTCCAAGCTTCTTCTAAAATAGGTAATGGTTGAAGAAGACCTAGATATGCCACAAATTCATTCTTATGACATTGGCAAACATCGCATTTAGCTATAAATTGTTTTATTTTACTCTTTATACTCTTTCAATAAAATTCATGACAAGTGTGCTTATAGGTATGAAGAAATCTCAAATGACAAGTAATAAAAAATGCATGAAACTTTTGCAAGATTATTTCCTAGTAATGAGAATTAGGAACAAGTACCATTTTGCCCTTGTACCACAAAATCCTAAAAGTAATGAATAATCGAATTAGGATCTTCTTGTAATTTCTTAATGATTTTTCAAGTTTCAAAATCATCCTACCATTCATTTCTAATTTGCACAAAGGTAATACAAGTAGAGATAAAGATTGTCATTAGCTCAGCATGCTTTGGAATGTAAGTTATGCATTAGCTACAAGATTCTCACTTCCCTTCTTATAAACAATCTCACAATTATATCCTAACAATTTAGAAATCTACTTATGTTGCTTTATAAAAGATGTATTGTTGCAATAAATATTTCAAACCTTTATGATCAATCCAAAGTTGAAAATACCATCCAATCAAGTAAGGACACCATTTTGTAACTACATAAACCATAACTAACATATCCTCATCATAAATAGACATATTAAGATGTTTTAGCAATAAATTCTTATTAGTAAAAGCTATAAAATGACCTTTTTACATCAACACTGCACTAATTTCAACTCTAAAAGCATAAGATTCAATAATAAATACCTTACTAAAGTTAAGTAAAGGAAGAATTGGTATAATGGTCATAACATGCTTAAGATAAACAAAGGCTTCCTCTATTTTGTCACTCCATTTGAATGAATCTTTCTTTAAAAGAGCTATTAATTCAATATTGTTCTTCTCATAATCATAGATGAACTTGTGATAATGGCCAATTATTCCAAGAAGCCATGTAATGCCTTAATTGTTTTTAGAACTAACCAATCTAGCATTACTTTAACTTTGGAATGATCAATTGTCATATCTTCCTAGCAAAATTGCACTTTAACTTCTTAACAAACAAAAAAACACTCACATAAAGTAGTGAACATAGTTCATAAATTTGATAGATAAGAATCAAAAGAACTTTACACCAAACTATCATTAAAAAATATTGGAACAAACTTGCACAAATGTGGCAGAATATGTCATTTATTAAGTTTTGAAATTTTGAAGGAGCATTGGTAAGGCCAAAAGGCATAACCTATAACTCATAATGGTCATCATGTGTCTTGAAAGCTATCTTCTAAATATCCTCCTCATGGGCCTAAATCTAATGATAACCCAATCTCAAATAAAGTTTAGTGAATAGCTAGACATCTCTTAATTCATTTAGTAGCTCATCAACAATAGGAATAAGATATTTATCCTTCACGGTACTGTAGTTAATTACCAATAGTCCATATACATCCTCCAAGATCCATCATTCCTTTTTACTAGGAGAATAGGAAAGGAGTAAGGACTAACACTAGATTTGATGATGCCAACTTTCAACATCTTCTTCACAATTTCTCAATCTCTTCCTTTTGGAAATGCAAATAGCAAAAAGGTCAAACGTTAGTAGGTGCACTCCTAAGCAATAAAGGAATATGATGATCATATGTCCTCCTTAAGGGTAGACCTATAGGGTTAATTAATAATGTAGTCAACCTTTCTTTCCTTCATAAAATGAGATTTTGTCACCTCTACATTGTACAAATGCATAAAAAACCCTTGTCTTGCTTTTTATAGGACTCTCTCCATCCAATGGTTAGTGACAATAGTGATTTTGCCATCGGGCCTTCCTTGTAACTTTACAACAAAACCTTCATTGTTAACTTAGAAATTTTTCAAGTAATATCTCCCAAAACTCATAACCAATAAGAACAATCTTATAATCTTCCAAAGGTAATAAAAATAAAACAACACAAATGATCTAGCTTGACAATAAAAGCTTTACCTTTGTGCATTTTCCTTGGCAAGCAAATTTCTCCCATTTGAAACCTTCATAGCAAACTTGTTGCAATTCTCTATTAAAAAAGCAAGTTTCTTGGCAATCTTCTCATCCATAAAATTATTAAGTTTACCTAAGTCAACTAGTACCACCCTTGGTCATTCTTTAAGGAAGCCATTAATTTTCATGGTTTGGAAATTAGAATATTTTGCCAAAACATGAACTACGAGCTCATTTGTATATTCAACATGGATGTAATCACAATCTAGATGCATATGATCATCATCTACCTTAATAGCTTCCTCAATTGGCTCAATCATTAAAAACTTCCTTTGTTTACATCAATGCTCTTTATGCCACTTCTCATTGTAGTGCCAACATAGTCCCTTGGTCATCTACCCTATCAACTACTCTTTAGTTAAGTATCTGGTGTTAGTGGGATAAACTAAAAAGGATGAGTTAGTGTTACCATCAATAAGTTTGCTAACTCTTTTAGCAATTAGGTAATGATTTTCAGTGCTTAGCTTGTCATCTTATTAGTGAGTAAAGGAAATAGTTTCTACCATTTTTCTTGGCTAGCAAGCTTTAACTTTACACTAGATATCAAGAATAAGCCTTTTAATGACCATTTCCACCAATTGCCTTTCTAACCAATCTTTAACTCAATTGGCAAGTCACTCAAAATGACACTAATACTCTAGGATGGTTGATGTATGATGGATTTTTATGAGCTCTCCGTCAACATTATGATATTCTAAAGGTCTAAAGCCCACAAGGAGACCTTTGGTGAAATTAACCCATGTCAGAACTCTAACACAAGTTTCAAACCAATCATTCCATTAAATAGCATCACCCTTTAATTAAATAAAGGTGATTTCCACCTTAAAGTCTTCTCTTGTATGATGAAAATAAAAGTATTTTTCAGCTATAGAAATCCAACTTGTGAGATTACTCTTATCCCAACGAGGAAATTCCACCTTTATACATGGTTGTGTATAGTCACAATCAACACCTTCAGAGGACTCCACTAGTTTTTTTTTCTATTTATTGGTACATCTAGAATTATTATCTCCTGACTAGTTTTTTGCTAGTGTAAGGACCATATGTTCAGTAATCTTAAGAGACTTTTGCACAAGACATATTGATTCTTCAATATGAGATATTATAGTGTCCTAATCAAATGAGTTGTGCAAAGACATGGCATAGGACTACAAATTAGTGAAGCTAAGATTGTTCTTTTGTTGTTGGGTAAGGAGCATAAACCAAGTTTTTTTTTTTCTATTATAGGATTATGAAATAGAAGTGAAATCCTTAAGAACATCACGCTAATACTAGATAATGACAAATTAGGGATTAAAAATAAAAAAATTATGAAAATAAAGGATAAGAATCGATCTTTTCAAGCAAATTAGTCTTCAATGATTGTTTTAAGGGAAATGGATCAGTCTCTAATGATTGTTTTAACTTTGATAAGTTAAAAGTTTTGATATATTTGATTGTTTGGATGAAAAAACCATAAGGCGTTATATATATATAAACTCAAGGGTTTGACTTGACAATCCATTAATATGAAAGTAATTATATCTACTAATTCAGAAATAATAAAAAAATAACTATTAAATCTCATTAATTAAGGAAATTGCATCAAGTTTGTGATGGAGAAGATTGGCGAGAAATTCCAATACATCCTCTGATTTGGATTCAAACTCCAACATAAAGCCCAGTTCACTGTGTTCAATGAAAGCCAAGATTTATCAATTATTTGGGAGAGAGAAGCATATTCACAAGGTTCTCAACTAGGACAAGAGTGCGAGCACCAAAGCTATGTGTGTTAGTTATTGTTATTTTTTAGTTTTAATTTTTGCATTGGTGATATTTTTCAAAGTTGTTTAATAAAAGGAAAATTAGATTTGATTTTTTGTTTATATTGTGTGTTTTGCAAGAAGAATCAAAGCTATTGTGTTTGCTTTTTGCTAAAGAGTAGGTAGTATTTAATAGACACAAAGTTTAGTGCTAGAGTTACTCAAACTAGTAGTTAAAGGCCTAAAGTTTGATCTCTAATTATTTAAAAAAAAAAACAGCTTTCATAATCTTATTATCCTAACAAGAGCTTTCCCTTAATCCTAGCTTAATAATAAATGTCTTCACTTATTTTCTTTAAAAAAATTATTACTTCAATATTTTCCATTTATTTAAATTACATATCAATTAGAGTCATTCAATTGCTTCTTAAATTGATCTATTCTCTTCCTACATTTTTTGGGACAGTTACCATATTCTCAAAATTGTAAGATTTAAATTATTAATAATTCTCTAATTTCTCTTTCTCCGTTATCTTATTACTCTTCAACTCTCCTTCTCTCTTAAAATCCCTTTGCCATTGCTTCTTCTTATTAAGTTTCTCTAATGCCACCATTACCCCTTAATCAAAACCGCAATATATTGTCATGTTTTAAGTGAAGTTTCATGATGCTAATCAAGGTCAAGGTGAGAAAGAAACCTATGACTCTATCTGTTCAAATCTTTCTCGTCTTTTGCAAGCTCTAGGTAATTTTTCTTTCTCTCATTCTCTTATATCTCTCCAAAAATAATACATTTAATTTGT
This sequence comes from Bruguiera sexangula, assembly GCA_020141445.1. NCBI lineage: Eukaryota > Viridiplantae > Streptophyta > Magnoliopsida > Malpighiales > Rhizophoraceae > Bruguiera > Bruguiera sexangula. Next base: position 5,088,303 of record JAHLGP010020643.1, read on the forward strand.
TGACCTTTCAATTTCAATTTTTTGGTCGTAGATTTAATTTTAAAACAATTATTTGTTCAAAATGTCTCGAATTAACCACATGCATCCTTTATTACGACCGCCAATGGTGCCAATATCTGCTCCAAAAAATGTATATCATTATATTGCTTTGAGGAATGAGATCTTTTTGGTGGAAAATGGAGTTACATATCGATTGAAACTAAAGAATCTCTCACCCTTGATTGCTTGTGGTGTAGAGAAGGTTGATTGTTGTGCACTTAATTGCTTATGGTGTAGAGAAAGCACGACTTTTTTTCTTCTACTATCACTTTTCGAAGACTAAAGAATCTATCATCTCTTCACTGGCTCTGCGAGCAAATGCTGATCAAGTTGTCTTAAGCAATAACTTGCTAAATTTCCAGCCTTTCACTCTCTATACTTTGTTCTACAAGGGAATTCTTTTTTTTGGCTTGTTTTTTTCTCAAAAGTATGAATACCTCGACCACATTGTAGGTTCTTTATTTTAATATTTCTATATGGTTGTTAAGTTTTTAATAATTGATCATCATTTTAAATATAGAGAATACTTAGGATAACATAAAATCACATATATTCAATTATGATGCCCAAATCATCTATCTTATGCATATTTTGTAAATGCATAAGCATAAAACTCTGCATTTTCATTGAGATAATTTAAAACAAGGATAACTTCAGCCTCTCATACATCAATGGTAAACAATTGATAGCAAATCAAATTCTAAAAATTATATCATTCTAGTTAAAATTATAAAATATATATATATTTAGAAGTTGCGTGGGCTTAGCCTAGTAATATTAATAAAGCAATGCCTGTAGGCTTGCACTGGGGTTTTCTTTACTAGGCTTCCAATCAGAGGTGGTTTTTTATACTCTAAAAAATAGATTTGCTATTGTTGCTCTTGACGTGTGAGAAAATATTTAAGTGATTATTTAGATTTTCGATTTTATTGTTACCCCTGCAAAAGATTACAAGTATTTAGCTCAGTAGCAATTGAGGAAAATAAGAATTTGAAGAAATTATCAACAGTATATTATTTAGTCACAATTAAGGAAAATAACCTATATGGTAAATTGTACGATTTCCTTTTATTTTTGTGTATAATGACATTTTTATTGTTGGAAGTGTTAGGTTTATTGATCCCTTACTATGTAAATATATAATCCAAATATTTTCGGACTACAACCCAAAAATAATTAAAGTGGGTATAAATACTCTTTTGGCTGAAAAACAAAAAAACAAAAACCTAGAAGAAGAGGAGAGAGTCGGTCAGTCGTGAAAAAAGAAAAATAGTGCTGGCGAAAGGGAGAGAAAAAGAAAGAGGCTACAGAAAGAGAGGAATCGTTTGGAAAAAATATTGGTATCTGATCAGCTTAAAACTTAGATGGTTGATAAAAAGCGTTTGGTTCTTATTTCTGAATGGTGAAGATTGGGTTTCAAGCACAGTAAATCCTACTTCTCTTCAGTTTTTTGTAGGTCTATACTCTAAGCAGTTTTCTGTGTGCAGTTTTGATCAACCGTGTAATTGAAAGATTGTTTGTGGTCTGATCCAACTGATATTTGATCAGTAGTTGGAAGACATATAGATCTTCTTTATGGATGGTTGGATTGGGTTTCTATGAACTACAAAGGTAACTTTTCCATTCTAACAGAAGCCTCTAAATTATGGTAAATCTCTACTCTCTCATCTGTAGCAGACTTGGTAAACCACGTGGATGATTATTGACCCGTGGTCCGATTGAGCTAAAATTTGGATAGCTGATAGGGGACATCTGGGGGTTCATCTTGAACAATTGGATTACTGCCTTGAAGTCTACTTGTTGAGTTGTAGTTAATAGCACGTGGTTGGCCTATTTTACTTAACTCATTAATCTCTCGTTTAGTCCAAATTGAATTTTGTTCAATTCGTTTGATGTAATTAAGGTTGTGTACCTCTATTACACTCACTTAATTATAGTGGAGTTGACCTCTGGTTTAGAGTGTCCATGGTTTTTTCCCTTATTAAGGAAAATAACCTATGTGGATGTTATTTAGTCGCAATTAAGGAAAATAACCTATGTGGTAAATTGTACGGTTTTCTTTTATTTTTGCGTATAATGACATTTTTATTGTTGGAAGTGTTGGGTTTATTGGTCCCTTACTATGGGAATATAATCCAAATATTTTGGGGTCATAACCCAAAAATAATTAAAGTGGTACAAATACTCCTTTGGCTGAAAAACAAAAAAAAAAAAACCTAGAAGAAAAGGAGAGAGTCGGTCGGTTGTGGAAAAAGAAAAATAGGGCTGCCGAAAGGGAGAGAAAAAGAAAGAAGCTACAGAAAGAGAGGAATCGTTTGGAAAGGATATTGGTGTCCCATCAATTTAAAACATGGATGCTTGATAAAGGGCGTTTGGTTTTTAATTTTGAATGGTGGAGATTGGGTTTCAAGCACAGTAAATCCTACTTCTCTTCAGTTTTTTATAGGTCTATACTCTAGGCAATTTTTTGTGTGCAGTTTTGATGAACTGTATAATTGGAAGATTGTTTGTGGTCCGATCGAGCTGATATTTGGTCAGTAGTTGGAGGACAGATAGATTTTCTTTCTGGATAGTTGGATTGGGTTTCTATGAACTGCAAAGACAACTTTTCCATTCTAACAGAAGCCTCTAAATTATGGTAAATCTCTACTCTCTTATCTGTGGTAGAATTGGTAAACCACGTGGATGATTATTGACCTGTGGTTCGATTGAGCTAAAATTTGGATAGCTGATAGGGGACATCTGAGGGTTCATCTTGAACAATTGAATTACTGCCTTTAAGTCTACTTGTTGAGTTGTAGTTAACAGCACGTGGTTGGCCTATCTTACTTAACTCATTAATCTCTCGTTTAGTTCAAATTGAATTTTGTTCAATTCGTTTGATGTAATTAAGGTTGTGTACCTCTATTATACTCACTTGATTATAGTGGAGTTGACCTCTGGTTTAGAGTGTCCATGGTTTTTTCCCCTAATAAGGAAAATAACCTATGTGGATGTTATTTAGTCGCAATTAAGGAAAATAACCTATGTGGTAAATTGTACAGTTTTCTTTTATTTTTGCGTATAATGACATTTTTATTGTTGGAAGTGTTAGGTTTATTGGTCCCTTACTATGAGAATATAATCTAAATATTTTGGGGGCATAACCCCAAAATAATTAAAGTGGCACAAATACCCCTTTGGCTGAAAAACAAAAAAAAAAATAAAATAACCTAGAAGAAAAGGAGAGAGTCGGTCGGTTGTGAAAAAAGAAAAATAAGACTGCCGAAAGGGAGAGAAAAAGAAAAAAGCTATAGAAATAGAGGAATCATTTGGAAAGGATATTAGTGTCCGATCAGTTTAAAACATGGATGTTTAATAAAGGGCGTTTGGTTCTTATTTCTGAATGGTGGATATTGGGTTTCAAGCACAGTAAATCCTACTTCTCTTCAGTTTTTTATAGGTCTATACTCTAGGTAATTTTCTGTGTGCAGTTTTGATCAACCGTGTAATTGGAAGATTGTTTGTGGTCCGATCAAGCTGATATTTGGTCAGTAGTTGGAGGACACATAGATCTTCTTTGTGGATGGTTGGATTGGGTTTCTTTGAACTGCAAGGGCAGGTTTTCCATTCTAACAGAAACCTCTCAATTCTGGTAAATCTCTACTCTTTCAACTGTGGAACAATTGGTAAGCCGTGTGGATTATTATTGACCTGTAGTCTGATTGAGCTAAAATTTGGACAGCTGATAGGGGACATCTGGGGGTTCATCTTGAACAATTAGATTTATGCCTTGAAATCTATTTGTTGAGTTGTAGTTAGCAGCACGTGGTTGGCCTATCTTACTTAAGTCATTAGTCTCTCATTTAGTGCAAATTGAATTTTGTTCAATTTGTTTGATGTAATTAAGGTTGTGTACTTCTATTATACTCACTTGATTATAGTGGAGTTGACCTTTGGTTTAAAGTGTCCGTGGTTTTTTCCCCTATTAAGGAAAATAACCTATGTGGTAAATTGTATGGTTTTCTTTTATTTTTGCATATAATTACATTTTTATTGTTGGAAGTGTTGGGTTTATTGATCCCTCACTATGTGAATATATAATCCAAATATTTTGGGGCCACAACCCAAAAATAATTAAAGTGGTATAAATACTCCTTTAGCTGAAAAACAAAAAAAAAAATAACCTAGAAGAAAAGGAGAGAGTCGGTCAGTCGTGAAAAAAGAAAAATAGGGCTGCCGAAAGGGAAAGAAAAAGAAAGAGGCTACAAAAAAAGAAGAATCGTTTGGAAAGGATATCAGTATCCGATCAGTTTAAAAGTTGGATGCTTAATAAAGGGCATTTGGTTCTTAGTTGTGAATGATGGAGGTTGGGTTTCAAGTACAATAAATCCTACTTCTTTTCAATTTTTCATAGGTTTATACTCTAGGCAATTTTCTGTGTGCAGTTTTGATCAACCGTGTAATTGGAAAATTATTTGTGGTCCGATCGAGCTGATATTTGGTTAGTAGTTGGAGGACGCATAGATCTTCTTTGTGGATGGTTGGATTGGGTTTCTATGAACTGCAACGGCAAGCTTTCCATTCTAACAGAAGCCTCTAAATTCTGGTAAATCTCTGTTCTCTCATTTGTGACAGAATTGGTAAACCGTGTGAATGATTATTGACCCAGGGTCCGATTGAGCTAAAATTTGGACAGCTGATAAAGGACATCTGGGGGTTCATCTTTAACGATTGGATTACTACCTTGAAATCTACTTGCTGAGTTGTAGTTAACAACACGTAGTTGACCTGTCTTACTTAACTCATTAATCTCTCGTTTAGTCCAAATTCAATTTTGTCTAATTTGTTTGATGTAATTAAGGTTGTGTACCTCTATTATACTCAATTATAGTGGAGTTGACCTCTAGTTTAGAGTATCCGTGGTTTTTTCCTCTTTTAAGGAAAATAACCTATGTGGATGATATTAAGTCGCAATTAAGGAAAATAACCTATCTAGTAAATTGTACTGTTTTCTTTTACTTTGCGTATAATGACATTTTTATAGTTGGAAGTGTTGGGTTTATTCATCCCTCATTATCCAAATATATAATCCAAATATTTTGGGGCCACAACCCGAAAATAATTAAAGAGGTATAAATACTCCTTTGGCTGAAAAACAAAAAAAAATAACCTAGAAGGAAAGGAGAGAGCCGGTCAGTCAAGAAAAAAGAAAAATAGGGCTGCCGAAAGGGAGAGAAAAACAAAGAAGTTACAGAAAGAGAGGAATCGTTTAGAAAGGATATCGGTGTCCGACCAGTTTAAAAGTTAGATGTTTAATAAAGGGCGTTTGGTTCTTATTTCTAAATGGTGGAGATTGAGTTTCAACCACAGTAAATCCTACTTCTCTTCAAATTTTCATTGGTCTATACTCTAGGTAATTTTCTGTGTGCAGTTTTGATCAACCATGTAATTGGAAGATTGTTTGTGGTCCGATCAAGCTAATATTTGGTTAGCAGTTGGAGGACACATAGATTTTCTTTGTGGATGGTTGGATTGGGTTTCTATGAACTGCAAGGGCAGGTTTTCCATTCTAACAGAAGCCTCTCAATTTTGGTAAATCTCTGCTCTCTCATCTGTGGCAGAATTGGTAAACCGTGTGGATGATTATTGACCCGTGGTCCGATTAAGCTAAAATTTGGACAGCTGATAGGGGACATCCGAGGGTTCATCTTGAACGATTAGATTACTGCCTTGAAATCCAGTTGTTGAGTTATAGTTAGCAGCACGTGGTTGGTCTGTCTTACTTAAGTCACTAGTCTCTCATTTAGTCCAAATTGAATTTTGTTCAATTTGTTTGATGTAATTAAGGTTGTGTACCTCTCTTATACTCACTTGATTATAGTTGAGTTGACCTCTGATTTAAAGTGTCCGTGGTTTTTTCCCCTTTTAAGGAAAATAACTTATGTGGTAAATTGTACGGTTTTCTTTTATTTTTGCCTATAATTACATTTTTATTGTTGGAAGTGTTGGGTTTATTGATCCCTCACTATATGAATATATAATCCAAATATTTTGGGGTCACAACCCACAAATAATTAAAGTGGTATAAATACTTCTTTGGCTGAAAAGCAAAACAAAATAACCTAGAAGAAAAAGAGAGAGCCGATCACTCGTGAAAAAAGAAACATAGGGCTGCCAAAAGGGAAAGAAAAAGAAAGAGGCTACAAAAAGAGAGGAATTGTTTGGAAAGGATATCGGTATCGGATCAGCTTAAAACTTGATGGTTGATAGAGGGCGTTTGGTTCTTATTTCTGAATGGTAGAGATTGCGTTTCAAGCAAAGTAAATCCTACTTCTCTTCAGGTTTTCGTAGGTTTATACTCTAAGTAATTTTCTGTGTGTAGTTTTGATCCACCATGTAATTGGAAGATTGTTTGTGGTCCGATCGAGCTGATATTTGGTCAGGAGTTGAAGGACACATAGATCTTCTTTGTGGATGGTTGGATTGGGTTTCTATGAACTGCAAGGGCAGGTTTTCCATTTTAACAGAAGCCTCTCAATTCTGGTAAATCTCTACTCTCTCATCTGTGGCAGAATTGGTAAACCGTGTGGATGATTATTGACTCATGGTCCGATTGAGCTAAAATTTGGACAGCTGATAGGGGACATCTGGGGGTTCATCTTGAACGATTAGATTACTGCCTTGAAATCCACTTGTTTAGTTGTAATTAGCAGTATGTGGTTGGCCTGTCTTACTTAACTCATTAGTCTCTCATTTAGTCCAAATTGAATTTGTTCAATTTGTTTGATGTAATTAAGGTTGTGTACCTCTATTATACTCACTAGATTATAATGGAGTTGACCTCTAGTTTAGAGTATTCGTGGTTTTCTTCCCCTTTTAAGGAAAATAACCTATGTGGATGTTAATTAGTCGCAATTGAGGAAAATAACCTATATGGTAAATTGTATGATTTTCTTCTATTTTTGCGTATAATGACATTTTTATTGTTGGAAGTGTTGGGTTTATTGGTCCCTTACTATGGGAATATATAATCCAAATATTTTAAGGTCATAACCCAAAAATAATTAAAGTGGTATAAATACTCCTTTGGCTAAAAAATAAAAAAAAAAAAACAAATAACCTAGAAGAAAAGGAGAGAGTCAGTCGGTCATGAAAAGAGAAAAATAGGGTTGCCGAAAGGAAGAGAAAAAGAAAGCTGCAGAAAAGGAGGAATCGTTTGGAAAGGATATCGGTGTCCAATTAGTTTAAAATTTGGATGCTTGATAAAAGGCGTTTGGTTCTTATTTCTGAATGGTGGAGATTGAGTTTCAAGCACAATAAATCCTACTTCTCTTCAGTTTTTCATTGGTCTATACTCTAGGCAATTTTCTGTGTGTAGTTTTGATCGACCATGTAATTGGAAGATTGTTTATGGTCTGATCGAGCTGATATTTGGTCAGTAGTTGGAGGACACATAGATCTTCTTTGTGGATGGTTGGATTGGGTTTCTATGAACTGCAAGGGCAGGTTTTCCATTCTAACAGAAGCCTCTCAATTATGGTAAATCTCTACTCTCTCATCTGTGGCAGAATTGGTAAACCGTGTGGATGATTATTGACCAGTGGTCCGATTGAGCTAAAATTTGGATAGCTCATAGGGGACATCTAGGGGTTCATCTTGAACGATTAGATTACTGTCTTGAAATCTACTTGTTAAGTTGTAGTTAGCAGCACCTGGTTGGCCTATCTTACTTAAGTCATTAGTCTCTCATTTAGTCCAAATTGAATTTTGTTCAATTTGTTTGATGTAATTAAGGTTATGTACCTTTATTATACTCACTTGATCATAGCGGAGTTGATCTCTAGTTTAGAGTGTTCGTGGTTTTTTCCCCTTTTAAGGAAAATAACCTATGTGGTAAATTGTAAGGTTTTCTTTTATTTTTGCGTATAATGACATTTTTATTGTTGGAAGTGTTGGGTTTATTGATTCCTCACTATGTGAATATATAATCCAAATATTTTGGGGCTAAAACCCAAAAATAATTAAAGTGGTATAAATACTCCTTTGACTGAAAAACAAAACAAAATAACCTAGAAGAAATAGAGAGAGTCGTTCAGTCGTGAAAAAAGAAACATAAGGCTGCCAAAAGGGAGAGAAAAAGAAAGAGGCTACAAAAAGAGAGGAATCGTTCGGAAAGGATATCGGTATTGAATCAGCTTAAAACTTGGACGGTTGATAGAGGGTGTTTCGTTCTTATTTCTGAATGGTGGAGATTGGCTTTCAAGCACAGTAAATCCTACTTCTCTTTAGTTTTTTGTAGGTCTATACTCTAAGCAATTTTCTGTGTGCAGTTTTGATCAACCGTGTAATTGGAAGATTGTTTGTGGTCCGATCGAGTTGATATTTGGTCAGCAGTTGGAGGACACATAGATCTTCTTTGTGGATGGTTGGATTAGGTTTCTATGAACTGCAAGGGCAAGCTTTCCATTCTAACAGAAGCCTCTCAATTCTGGTAAATCTCTACTCTCTCATCTGTGGCAAAATTGGTAAACCGTGTGGATGATTATCGACCTGTGGTCCGATTGAGCTAAAATTTGGACAGCTGATAGGGGACATCTGGGGGTTCATCTTCAACGATTAGATTACAGCCTTGAAATCTTCTTGTTGAGTTGTTGTTAGCAGCATGTGGTTAGCCTGTCCTACTTAAGTCATTAGTCTCTCATTTAGTCCAAATTAAATTTTGTTAAATTTGTTTGATGTAATTAAGGTTGTGTACCTCTATTATACTCACTTGGTTATAGTGGAGTTGACCTCTGGTTTAGAGTGCTCGTGGTTTTTTCCCCTTTTAAGGAAAATAACTTATGTGGTAAATTATACTGTTTTCTTTTATTTTTGCCTATAATTACATTTTTATTCTTAGAAGTGTTGGGTTTATTGATCCCTCACTATGTGAATATATAATCCAAATATTTTAAGGCCACAACCCAAAAATAATTAAAGTGGTATAAATACTCCATTGGCTGAAAAACAAAAAAAAAATACCCTAGAAGAAAAGGAGAAAGTCGGTCGGTCGTGAAAAAAGAAAAATAGGGCTGCCAAAAGGGAGAGAAAAAGAAAGACGTTACAGAAAGAGAAAAATTGTTTGGAAAGGATATTAGTGTCCGATCAATTTAAAACTTGGATGCTTGATAAGAGGCATTTGGTTCTTATTTCTGAATGGTGAAGATTGGGTTTCAAGCAAAGTAAATCCTACTTCTCTTTAGTTTTTCATAGGTTTATACTCTAGGCAATTTTCTGTGTGCAGTTTTGATCAACCGTGTAGTTGGAAGATTGTTCGTGGTTCGATCAAGTTGATATTTGGTCAGGAGTTGGAGGACACATAGATCTTTTTTGTGGATGGTTAGATTGGGTTTCTATGAACTACAAGGGCAGGTTTTCCATTCTAACAAAAGCCTCTCATGTCTAGTAAATCTCTGCTCGCTCATTTGTGGCAGAATTGGTAAACCGTGTGGATGATTATTGACTCGTGGTCCGATTGAGCTAAAATTTAGACAGCTGATATGGGACATCTGGGGGTTCATCTTGAACGATTAGATTACTACCTTGAAATCCACTTATTTAGTTGTAGTTAGCAGCACGTGGTTGGCCTATCTTACTTAACTCATTAGTCTCTCATTTAGTCCAAATTGAATTTGTTCAATTTGTTTGATGTAATTAAGGTTGTGTACCTCTATTATACTTACTAGATTATAATAGAGTTGACCTCTAGTTTAGAGTGTTCGTGGTTTTCTTCCCCTTTTAAGGAAAATAATTTAAAGAAAATAACATATGTGGTAAATTGTACGGTTTTCTTCTATTTTTGCGTATAATGACATTTTTATTGTTGCAAGTGTTAGGTTTATTGGTCCCTTACTATGGGAATATATAATCCAAATATTTTAAGGCCATAACCCAAAAATAATTAAAGTGGTATAAATACTCCTTTGGCTAAAAACAAAAAAAAAAACCTAGAAGAAAAAAAGAGAGTCGGTCGGTCATGAAAAGAGAAAAATAGGGCTGCCAAAAGGGAGAGAAAAAGAAAGAAGTTACAGAAAAAGAGGAAACGTTTAGAAAGGATATCGGTGTCCGATCAGTTTAAAATTTGGATGCTTGATAAAGGGCGTTTGGTTCTTATTTCTGAATGGTGGAGATTGGGTTTCAAGCACAGTAAATCCTACTTCTCTTCATTTTTTTATAGGTCTATACTCTAGGCAATTTTCTGTGTGCAGTTTTGATCAACCGTGTAATTGGAAGATTGTTTGTGGTCCGATCGAGCTGGTCAGTAGTTGGAGGACACATAGATCTTCTTTGTGGATGGTTGGATTGGGTTTCTATGAACTATAAGGGCAGGTTTTCCATTCTAATAGAAGTCTCTCAATTCTGGTAAATCTCTACTCTCCCATATGTGGCAGAATTAGTAAACCGTGTGGATGATTATTGACCCATGGTCCGATTGAGCTAAAATTTGGCAAACTGATAGGGAATATCTGGGGGTTCATCTTGAACGATTAGATTACTGTCTTGAAATCTACTTGTTGAGTTGTAATTAGTAGCACATGGTTGGTCTGTCTTACTTAACTCATTAGTCTCTCATTTAGTCCAAATAGAATTTTATTCAATTTGTTTGATGTAATTAAGGTTGTGTATCTCTATTATACTCACTTGATTATAGTGGAGTTGACCTCTGGTTTAAAGTGTCTGTGGTCTCTTCTCCTTTCAAGGAAAATAACCTGTGTGGATGTTATTTAGTCGCAATTAAGGAAAATAACCTATGTGGTAAATTGTACAGTTTTCTTTTTTATTTTTCGTATAATGACATTTTTATTGTTAGAAGTGTTGGGTTTATTGATCCCTTACTATGTGAATATGTAATCCAAATATTTAGGGGCCACAACCCAAAAATAATTAAAGTGGTATAAATATTCATTTGGCTAAAAAACAAAAAAAAAATAACCTAGAAGAAGAGGAGAGAGCCGGTCAGTCGTGAAAAAAGAAAAATAGGGCTGCCGAAAGGGAGAGAAAAAGAAAGAGGCTACAAAAAGAGAGGAATCGTTTGGAAAGGATATCGATGTCCGATCAGCTTAAAACTTGGATGGTTGATAAAAGGCGTTTAGTTCTTATTTCTGAATGGTGGAGATTGGGTTTCAAGCACAGTAAATCCTATTTCTCTTCAGTTTTTCGTAGATCTATACTCTATGCAATTTTCTGTGTGCAGTTTTGATCAACCATGTAATTGGAAGATTGTTTGTGGTCCGATCGAGCTGATATTTGGTCAGTAGTTGGAGGACACGTAGATCTTCTTTGTGAATGGTTAGATTGGGTTTCTATGAACTACAAGGGTAGGTTTTGCATTCTAATAGAAGCCTCTAAATTCTAGTAAATCTCTGCTCTCTCTTCTGTGGCAGAATTGGTAAACTGTGTGGATGATTATTGACCCGTGGTCCGATTGAGCTAAAATTTGGATAGCTGATAGGGGACATATGGGGGTTCATCTTGAACAATTGGATTACTGCCTTAAAGTCTACTTGTTGAGTTGTAGTTAACAGCACGTGGTTGGCCTGTTTTACTTAACTCATTAGTCTCTCGTTTAGTCCAAATTGAATTTTGTTCAATTTGTTTGATGTAATTGAGGTTGTGTACCTCTATTGTACTCACTTGATTATAGTGGAGTTGACCTCTGGTTCAAAGTGTTCGTGGTTTTTTCCCTTTTTTTTATTTTAAGGGGTTTTCCACGTAAAATTGGTGTGTTCTCTTGTGTGGTTTATTTGCATTGTCATTTTGGTTATTCAATCGTCTCTTCAGAGGTTCAAGCAAGTGGAAGAAGTTTCTTGAGCTATTTATACTCCACTGTGCCCCTTCTCCCATCAGAGTCGTATCAGAGACAAGTTGGTGTATATGACTTTTTTGAATGATGAAGTTGAATGTGAATAAATTGGTCTGTTTGAATGATATGAATTATCATATATGGAGGAGTAAAATAAAGGGTCTCCTATTTGTGAAGAAATTACATTTGCCAATATTTGCTACTACGAAACCTAAGTCTAAAACTAATAAAGAATGAGAATTTGAGTACGAATAGGTTTGTGGTTTTATACGGCAATTTGTTAATGATAATGTTTATAATCACATTTGCAATGAGACATATGCACGGACTTTATGAAGCAAACTTAAGACTTTGTATGCTTCAAAGTCTAGTAATAACAAGTTATTCTTGTTAAAGAAAATGATGCAGTTGAGATATAATGAAGGGAGTTCTGTTACTGACCACTTAAATAAGTTTCAAGGTCTTATTGATCAACTATCAAGCATGAGCATTAAGTTTGATGACGAAGTTCTCGGGTTATGGTTACTTGCTACCTTACCTGATTTTTGGGAGACTTTTGAATGTCTCTCGCTAATTCTACCTTTGGTAGTGTTTTATCAGTGGAACTTGTAAAGGGTGGTGTGTTGAATGAGGAGATGAGAAGGAAATCTTAGGGTTCATCATCATCTAAATCAGAAGTTTTAATTACTAAAAATAGGGGGAGAAGTCAAGAAAAAGGAAATGGTAAAAATGGTAGAAGTAAAAGCCGAAGCAAGTCAAGATCTAAGTACAAGAATGTCTAGTGTCATTATTACGGGAAGATGGGTCACATTCAAAAAAAGTGTTACAAGTGTAAGAGAGAAAATAAAGATGGCAGTGATAAGCACAAAAAAAAGAATGTAAGTAATAATCGTGTTGCTACTGCATCCACTTCTGACATTAGTGATCTTATTATTATTTGTGATAAGGATGTGATTAATTTGACATCTCATGAGACTGATTGGGTCATATATAGTGGTGCTTCTCTTCATGTTACTTCAATAATCGAATTCTTCACAACATATACTCCTGGTGATTTTGGAGTTTTGAAGATGGGTAATAACGACTTAGCAAAGGTCATTGGTATTGGTGATATTTGCTTAAAGACTGGTAATGGAGCACAACTAACATTAAGGGATGTTAGATATGTTCCTGATATCTGTTTGAATTTGATTTCAATGGAAAAACTAGATGATTAAGGTTTTTGCAGTACCTTCAGTGATGGCTAGTGGAAGCTTACCAGAGGCTCCTTAATTGTGGCACGAGTTAGGAAATGCTCTAATTTATATTTCATGTAAGCTATTATCTTCAAAGATGTTGTAAATGTAGTAGAGAATGATAATTCCATTGAATTATGGCATAAGCGGCTCAATCATATGAGTGAAAAGGGGATGGATTGTTTGGCAAGAAAGAACCAACTTCCAGACATAAAAAGTGCAGTTTTAAAGAAGTGTCCTCATTGTTTTGCTTGGAAACAAAATAGAGTTACATTTAAGAGTCACTCGCCTTCAAAGAAATCAAAGTTGCTTGAATTGGTGCATTTTGATGTATGTGGTCCTTTGAAGGTACACTCACTTGGTTGTGCTCTTTATTTTGTCACTTTTATTGATGATCACTCAAGGAAGCTTTGGGTTTATGCATTGAAGACTAAAGATCAAGTCTTTGATATATTTAAACAATTTTATGTCTTTGTTAAGAGACAGACTGGTAAGAAGCTGAAATGTGTCCGCACTGATAATGGTGGTAAGTATAGTGGTCCATTTGTTGAATATTGTAGAAAGTATGGGATCAAACACTAGAGGATACCTCCCAAGACACCATAGTTAAATGTTTTAGTAAAAAGGATGAACAGAACGTTGACTAAGAGGGTCTAATGTCTTCTCTCATATGCAAAATTACCTAGATCCTTTTGGGGTGAAGCTTTGAATACAGTGACACATGTAATTAATCTATCTCCTAGTGTTCCGCTACAAAGTGATGTTCCGAACAAAGCTTGGTTTGGTAAGGAAGTCTCTTATGACCATTTACGAGTCTTTGACTGTAAGACTTTTGTTCATGTCCCTAAAGATGAAAGAGGGAAGTCAAATGTGAAAACTCGACAGTGTATCTTTCTTGGTTATGGTGAAGATGACTTCGGATACCGTTTATATGATCTAGTTGAGAAAAAGCTTGTAAAGAGTAGAGATGTTATGTTTGTTGAGGATCAAAATATTGAACACATTGAGAAGTCAACTCCTCAGGTTAATGATAATCTTGCTGATATTGTTCCATTTCCTCAGACATCTCTAAATGATTCGATTGATGTTCATGGTGATATTCAAGAACATGATAAGAATGTTCAACAGGATCATAATATGCAGGGTGTAGGTGATATTGATGCTCCAATAAAAGATTATCCGTACATACCTTCATCTCTATTTCAGCCACAAAGGTCCAATAGAATTCCAGTGCTTTCTACTCAGTACTCTTCTGATGAGTTTGTGATGTTAACTGATGGGGGAGAACCTGAGTGTTATACAAAAACAGTTGAAAGTGAGCACAGGCAGCACTAGATCGATGCCATGACAGATGAGATGAAATCTTTATATGATAACTCTGCTTATGAGTTAGTAAAGTTACCTAAAAGTAATAGGGCTTTGAAGAATTGGTGGATTTACAAAATAAAGTAAGAAGAAAATACTTCACATCCACGACATAAAGCCAAATTGGTTGTCAAAGGATTCAGTCAGAAACAAGGTGTCGACTTTGAAGAGATCTTCTCACTAATGATGAAAATATCTTCCATTCGAGTTATGTTGAGTTTGGCTGCTAGCCATGACTTAGAGATTGAGCAAATGGATGTGAAAACAGCTTCTCTCCATGGTGACTTGGAAGAAAAAATTTATATGGAACAACCACAGGGATTTGAGGTGGTAGGAAAAGAGGATTATGTCTACAAGTTAAAGAAAAGCTTGTATGACTTAAAACAAGCTTCGAGACAATGGTATAAGAAGTTTGTGTTTTTTGTTTAGAGATTTACTGATGATGATTTTATTATTTTACTATTTTATGTTGATGATATGCTTATTGTTGGTCGTAATGCTTCTAGAATTAACAAGTTAAAGTAAGAGTTGAGCAAGTCCTTTGCCACCAGTAAAGAAGATCCTTGACATGTCAATCACTCGAGATAAGAAAAAGAAAAGGTTGTACCTATCCAAGAAGCAGTACATTGAAAAGGTACTTCGGAGGTTTAACATGGATAAGGCTAAAGTGGTAGGTACTCCTTTGGCTACACACTTTAACTTATCTATTAACCAATGTCCTTCCATAGAGAAAGAGAAGGAAAAGATGAAAAGAGTTTCATTTGCATCAACCGTCAACCGTGGGCAGTTTGATGTATGTGACGATATGCATGAGACCCGATATAGCTCATGCAGTTGGCACAGTTAATCGGTTCCTTTCAAATCCCAGTAAAAAGCATTAGGATTCAGTGAAGTGGATAATAAGATATTTACGAGACTCCACTGATTTAAGACTTTGTTTTAAGAGTGATAAGTCTATCCTTACTGGATTCACAGATTCAGATATGACAGGTAACATTGACTCTAGAAAGTCTACTTCAGGTTATGTGATTACTCTTGGAGGGGGAGCAGTGAGTTGGCAATATCAATTGTAGAAGTGTGTTGCATTGTCCACTACAAAAGTAGAGTTTATTGCAATAACTAAAGCGTCTAAAAATTTGTTTTGGATGAAAAGATTTATGAAAGAACTTGGTTTTAAATAATCAAATTATGTGTTGTATTGTGATAGGTAAAGTGTCATCCATATTGGTAAGAATCCAACTTTTCATACTAAGTCAAAACATATTGACATGTGGTATTATTGGATACGAGATGTTCTTGATTCTCAACAGTTGACACTTAAAAAGATTCATACAGATAATAATGTTATTGATATGATGGCAAAGGTATTATTAAGATAAAAATTTGAGTTGTGTTGTACATTGGTTGGGATGGTCAATATTTCCACATAGTCGGAAGGGAGAGAATTGTTGAGTTTATTAGTCCCTTCTTATGTGGATATATAACCCAAATGTTTTGGGGTCATAACTCAAAAATAATTAAAGTGGGTATAAATACCCCTTTGGCTGAAAAACAAAAGAAAAGAACCTAAAAGAATAGGAGAGAGCCGATCAGTCGTGAAAAAAGAAAAATAGGGTTGCCAAAAGGGAGAGAAAAAGAAAGAAGCTACAAAAAGAGAGGAATCGTTTGGAAAGGATATCGGTTTCCGATCAGTTTAAAACTTGGATGATTGATAAAGGGCGTTTGGTTCTTATTTCTGAACGGTGGAGATTTGATTTCAAGCACAGTAAGTCTCACTTCTCTTCAATTTTTTGTAAGTCTATACTCTAGGCAATTTTCTATGTGCAATTTTAATCAATCGTGTAATTGAAAGATTGTTTGTAGTTCGATTGAACTGATATTTGGTCAGTAGTTAGAGGACGCATAGATCTTCTTTGTGGATAGTTGGATTGAGTTTCTGTGAACTACAAGAGTAGGTTTTCCATTCGAACTGAAACTTCTCAATTTTAGTAACTCTCTGCTCTCTCATCTGTAGTAGAATTGGTAAATTATGTGGATGATTATTGACCCATGATTCGATTGAGTTAAAATTTGGACAATTGGTAGGGGACATCTAGGGGTTCATCTTGAACGGTTGAATTACTACCTTGAAATTTACTTGTTAAGTTGTAGTTGACAGCACGTAATTAGTTTGTCTTACTTAATTCATTAGTTTCTCGTTTAGTTCAAATTGAATTTTATTCAATTTGTTTGATATAATTGAGATTGTATACTTTTATTATAATTATTTGATTATAGTAGAGTTGGCTTCTAATTCGAAGTGTTTATAATTTTTTTCTTTTTTTTAATTCGAAGGGGTTTTATAAGTAAAATTAATATGTTCTATTACGTGATTTATTTATATTGTTATTTTTATTATTTAATTATCTTTTTCTAAATTTAAGTAAGTGGGAGAAATTTTTTCAATTATTTATATTTCACTTTACCCCTTCTCCAAACTTCTCCAATCGTGAAGAAGACATTTTCCGCATTTTTTAATCTGAAATCAATTTCATGTAGTTGCTGACGTATTCTTATGGAGGAACGAGAAAGTCTCAGCGGGTGTATACTCGGTGCAGTTACTTTAATCTGGGTCCTTTTTGAGATGATTGAATGTCACGTGCTGACTTAAACCTTTCCACGTGTTGATACATTCCCAGGCAGTCTTGTTCTTGTGTCCAATGCTCATACTTTTATCAAAAAGTAACGTTCTTGTCTTTGCATTAGAGGCGCCCTCACCCACCTCTTTTCTCTTTACATTTGCACTCGGGAGCAGGATAAATTTCCGATGTTCCCTTTCAAACGTTTTATATAGGATTTCACCTTGCATTCCCGAAGTTCATCTTCCGGAGGGACCATTCCTGTAGGTTGCTTCGGCAATAAGGATTGAAATCTATTAAGCTTTCTCAGTACGCAATATTGCATCCGGAAAAGACTCGAACAAGCTTCTCATTGTAGGGTGATTACAAACCTGTCAGTCTTATTTCTAAAGTTTCTCCTGAGCATTAAAGCATATCATTTATGCTGGCTATGGGGGTTTTTCCCGGCTACTTCCGCATTTTGTTTTTCAGTTTATCCTGTTGTGGTATTCCGTTATCGTTTGTTATGCATGCAATTTTTTGTGTATTGCTAACCTGACCAACCATATGGTTAGGGTTTCACTGTATACTCTGATTTCTGTGTTTGTTTCTTTTGTCAGGTTATATAGCTGCCTTGTGGGTTATGCCAGTTGTGGGGAGTTGGTGCAATTTCCTAACCTTGTTTTATATTGGTAATGACTATGGAAGCTGCTACGATTTATCAGTGTCAGTTTTGGTAGTGCTCTGAATTTGATGGTTCTCTCTGTAAACGGCTTTTGTATTATTCCACACGTTACCGGTGCCATATGAGAAGTATGAGGACAAGGCTGACCCATCTGCTGAGAAGGCGATGATAGAGATCAAGAAGCAATATGCGGTGTTTGATGCTAAGTTTCTTCGTAAATCCCAGTAGCTACATTGAAAGTCAAGAGAGACTAGAAAGGGAGAGAGACTGATTGGTAGTTAGCACGCTTTGGTGATATCAAGGTTTGCAGGTTGTGATTGCCCTATCTGCTTGATTGTTCTGTTTCATTAGCCCCTCAACTGTTTCAAGTGTACTGCAGCATTTTCCTTTGGAATGGATTTGGAATGGGGGGTTGTTTTGAAAAAGTTTAAGGTTCTGTATGCTTCACAATAAGTTTGCAGCTTGTGCCTCCAGAATGTCATTTCTTGCACTTTTCTTATATTTGATATCTTCTGAATGTATTTTGTTCATGAGTTGATTTGAACCATTTTCACATTATCCGATAACCATGAACAATTACAATTCGACTCTGGCGATTATGCGCCTAGTGTTTGCAGTGCCCGTTGTACAGCAGAGTCAAGTCAGTTACGTGTCTTGAAGCATTACAAAACTTTGGTCAGAAACTTCAATTCATTGTTTCTCCGAGATAGCATTAGAAGCTAGTTGTTTAAAATCTCAACCTAAAATTTATGTGGAAAAATGAAGTCTGTGTGAATTCAATAATAATGGAATTGTGACTTGTAAGCTGGCTTATTTGTGACGGCATATTGCTGCTCCTCCGATGTCAAGCAGTGTTATTGACGTGCGCCCATTAGGGTAGTAGCATGCTTCTTACACTTTCTATTACCAGTCTGGCCAGATCTTTGCACTGTTCGCTTGCATCTTTGGGCTCGCAAACTGCTAGACTTGCAGTCACCGGCGCGGGCCTTAGGGCATGTTCTTTGTTTGCTCAAAAACAAGCATCCCCATATTTACTATTTACGCTTACTAAATCCTGTGAAAAACATGTGTTGCAAATACAGAGAGCTACGGGGTGTAAGATACAGAAGGTAGAAGGAAAACGGGTAGATGCACTTGATAAAGTGGGGCTCCCAAGAAACGTGATGGCTATTAATGGTGATATTATACTTTCCGTTTTAATAGGAAGGAATTTAATGAACGGATTGTAGGCTACCAAGAATACACAATCTCTAATTTGTGAGCAATTTATTTAACAGATAATGGGGGGCCAGCCTTGGTGTTTGTCCAATAACCTACGGCACTTATTACACACGAATGTGTCAGTAATTGTTTGGGCTGAATTATCTTGAACTTTGCCTTCTCATCTCTCTCTGTTTTTGAACTTAAATCCTCTAAACAAACCGAAACAAAATAATAATAATAATAATAATTGTTTGGGGTTTTGGGCTGAGCTTGGGCGTCTTAAAGAACTATCACGCATTGATCCAGCGGCCCAAGGACAAAGAAAACAGAGACCACGCATGGCCTCTACATATAGCGCGCGTCAATATTTAATCCAAGGGGCGATTTACGAACAGCAAAGACGCGATCTAGGTCTTAAACCATACAGCTTGTTTGTTTTAATTATTACTAATTATTCCTTATAGATAAAATAACATTGTAGTACTTAGTAACATTGATTTTGCTTACTAATATTAAAATAGTAAAATGATTATTTAAAATATAATATTTTAAGTAAAACGAAACGGTGAAAATAAGTAATAAAATATAAATAAATAAATTTTAAATATACCATATCAAGTAATCAAAAAGGGGTAAATAACTTCTCAATAGATCATTTCAAGCAATCAAGAGAAGAACCGCGTTGCCTCTGGTATCATTGTTATCGCCATTGTAATTCTCTTTTAATATTTATCCAAAGCGACAATTTAATCATAGTGAGTTGTACCTCAACCAAACAAAACTGAAAAATTCTTCACAGTGAAAGGCTTTTTTTTTTTTTAACAGCAAATAGAAATTTTATTCATGGCAACTAGTGTTAGACTTGTATATAAATTTATTATCATAAATATTACTCTTTCAAATTTTGAAATTGAATAATTTTATATAAATAATATAATAAATAATATACTTAAATTTATGAATATTAGAACTATTGATATAATTAAATAATTTGCTTAAATCTAATAACTAATTTTTTTCTCATAACTTTCACTATTATTACACAATTTTAGAAGGAGTTTACATGTGCATTAAGAAGAGAGATAAATGATTATATATATAATTTTAAAATTTAAATGAAATATATTTATTAATACCCAAATTATATTTAAAATTATAATTTTTAATAGTGCAATAATATCTAATTTTTTTCATTAATCAAGTCATATTATAATTAAATTCTTAATAAAAAACATTTAAATATTCTCATTTTTTTTCTAATTGAAATTTATTATATTAATTTATATGTATAAATGACAATAATAAATAATTTCTTGTGATTTAATTATAATGATATAATATAATAAATTATTAATGTAGATTATAACAATTATACCTTATTTATTCAAAACACTTATTTCATATATTATAATACTTATAATTTATATATATATATAATTTTATAATAGTTTATAATAATATATTATATAAAATTTCTTGTTAACTTTAAAATAATAATATATATACACTCATAAAATAATAAGAAATACATAATATATATTAGAAACATGTTAATAAATTTAACACTTTTTGTTTAATTTATAATCATGAGATCAATTAGTATTTTGTCAACACTTTTTGTTTTTGAATTCTTTTTTTAATGACAAAATACTTAAATTTTCATTAAATTTAGTACTCTCTATACATTTGTCACTCTTGAAAAAGAAAACTATTGTAGAATTATCATATAAATTTTTAACAACTTGATAAAGACATTAATGACACTAAGTCCTAAAATAATATTTTACAGTCATAATATATGAATTATAATTTTAAATCATATTCTAAGTTCTGCTTTCACATTAAATAAAGTAATGATAGATAAAATTTTCATTATTCTACAATACTACTCCTCCTTCTAATAAGAATAAATAACTAAAAGTGGACCTTTCTTTCTATCAATACAATCAACAAAATTTGAATTTGAATATCCAATCATTTTCTAAATGATCAAATTTTTTTGTATATAGGTATATAATTTTTTATTCTTAAGGGTACCTTATCACTTTTATTGCATTTTTCTAATAATTTATTAAAGAATCAATTTGGTACTTACTTAATATTCTAATTGAAAAATTAATATCTGATCTAGTATAGACTAATAAATACATTAAACCACCAACAATATAGATATATGGAATTTATTTCATTTCTTTACGTACCATATTATTTTTAAAACATTGTATAAAAT
Organism: Bruguiera sexangula; assembly: GCA_020141445.1. Lineage (NCBI taxonomy): Eukaryota > Viridiplantae > Streptophyta > Magnoliopsida > Malpighiales > Rhizophoraceae > Bruguiera > Bruguiera sexangula. The sequence continues at coordinate 5,109,481 of JAHLGP010020643.1, forward strand.
TGAATTGGTCCCTTTCTATATAAGAACGACCTTAAGTGAACACTTATATTAAAATTTTTCTTAATATAATTATTATTAGACAATCATTGTTTATTATAATCTATTATGAAATATTTATATTCCTATCATATAAAATATCTCTCATATTTCTCTTTATAAAATTTTTTAAAAAAATTCTTTAATTTCACACAATATATTTAAAATATTAATAGTAGACAATATATTGTCAATATATAGAATTTGAAAACAAACTTACTCTCACTGATATTTTGGAATATACACCATTAATAATATTTTTTCATGAATCCAAAAGATCTCATGATATTATTAAATTTAATATATTACCATTGAACTTAATATACTATTAACTTCTTTAGTCTACATACATTTAATCATTATCTTCTACATTAAATCTTTAGATTTATCCATATAAAATTTTTCTTCAAGATTTCATTAAAAAGGTAATTTTCACTTTCATTTCATATAAACTTCCTCTTCAAAATTTTCATTAAGAAAGACAATTTTCACACTTTTTACTAAGGTATATGTAACATAATTTATCATACCCTTATATCATGACTTTCAAGGAATTTTACAAATAAATCTAGATATTGCATTGATTCATTATATTTTTTATAATATTTACCACTTCTTTCAAATCTTACAATTTTCACCTTTTTATTTAATTGCTTATAAACTCTTTTATATGTATCTCTTAAGCATCGAATGATTGAGATTCTTACGAAACAAGTAAACATAATTATAATATGAAAAAAAAAACATTTATAAAGGTGATACAATTTATTATTAAGGAATAAAGTGCTAAAAGGTCTGCAAGTTCAATGCTTTTTATGATCCCTTGCATGCTTTATTTAGTTCATTTATACTTAATGTAAATCATATGTGTTATAAGATTATTAAAATTTAAATTAAAAAAATCTAATTCTTCACCAATCTCATCAATCTTTCTTTAAATATATAATTTAAATATTTATATCACAAGTAAATATAATTTTTATTCATCATACTATATTTAATTCTAATATTATGATACATATTAAGTAAGGATTTTAAAAAAATATTATAAAGTTTCAATCTATATAGACTATTAGTAAGAATACATATTCTTATATAAATTGAAATAATCATATCATAATTAATCTCTTACATCATATTCAATATATGAGTAGTAGCATTGTAATATCAATTAAATTTGATTTGAAACATATTAAGGTATTTAATTTATCTTTTTTTTAAATGAACATTATATTTTAAATAATTTTTCTAATAGTACTTTTATTTACAAAAGTGACACTTATCATCATTTTGTTTCTTTTCAACTCGAAAAAGAAAAGTAGACTCATTTATTTCCTTAAATTGGTTAAATTTCACTTTTATTCTTTTCTTAATTTTTTACTACTAAGATTAATAAAGTGACTTACTTAATTTTTTATCTTGTTTTTTCATAAACATGTTTACTTGCCAATTTTTTAACATTTTACTTTTTCTTTATAGTATTGTGATGAATTTAAGACAATTCATACTTAAGAGATAATGAGTTCAAAATGAACTGCACTAAAAATAGTTATTCACCATTAATTCTAAGGTCTTAAATTTTACTATAAATTTAGTCATCTTAATAATGTACTATTACATAGTTTATAACCCAATAAACCTTATAGTCGTAAGTTTATAGGAATACCAATAAGAAACTTATTTGTTAAATAAAATTGTCTTTTCATAAATTGAAAATATTATTTTGTACTAATCATAGAATAATAGTAATTTGTCTTTAAGTAAATCTTAAAATTCTAATGATTAATAGAATTTATTTATTTATTTATTTATTTATTATTTGTAGATATTTTAATATAATCATAAATAAATGACTCTTTATATGTGTCATTAAATATACTAATTTGACCTTTTTGGTGAATAACAAATTACAACCATGATGTATGCATGTCAATTCAAACATTTTAATTTGATCATTTTAATGATTAATAAACTATAACTATAATATATGCATGAAAAATTTTTAATTTAGTTACTTTAATGACTATTAAATAATAATATATACATATGGAAGTAGTTCATTATCCATTATCATTAAAGACCATAAGAAACAAGTCACATGGTTGTAAGATTGGTTATAGGCTTTATTAAGTAACAAACATAATGTGTCTAGTCTAGTGATTGTAAGTAATTCCTTTTCTTATCAAGGACTCATATTGGCCTACATACAAACACAATTTTAATGTCCCTTCTTAGACCATCTTTAAATAATTTACAATTTCTTGGATCATAAAATTGTCCTATTCCAATTTCATACAAACATAATTTTTTTAATTTGTCTTCAACAATTTCCTACACTAAGTTTATTAACCACGTTCGCCCTTTATCTCAAGGGTCATCACCTCTTTAAAAAAGGAATTTTAAAATTCTTTAATGGTAATGCTTAATAACTAAATTGATATATAAAATCTTCTTTTTTTTTTTCTTTTCAAATAGCTTTACACAATAATCGAACAATCAATACTCAACTTTGAGAAATAAATCATAAAACCCAAATGTTCCTTATATAATTAATAGTAATAATAATAATAATAATAAATCAAATATATATGCTTTTTATAATACATAGAAAATATTTAATTTTAAAATGATAAGTTCTGATACCACTTATTAAATTTCTTCATAAATCTTTCATCATAAATATTAATAATGGATCTTGAAACTAAATGATGTATTGTAAATAATATCATAAATATTAGGCTTAAATTTGCAAAAAAAATAAAACTATTAATGTATTTAAAGAGTTTGCCTTAATATGATAATTGATTTTTCTCTTTTGACATTTACTAGAATCACACATTATAATTGTATGCTTAATAAGAATATTATTAAAAAAATAGTCTAACATTACTAAGTAGAAATATTTTAACAATTTGAACTAGATTACCCCATAACTTTTACATATGTCATTTGAAAATCAAAACTAACAAAATTGAGATAGAATAGCAAAATGCTAAGTCAAACATCTATAATGCAAGATGTATCTCCAAGGGATCCATTACCTATTCACATATGCATAGTTACACATTTGACAAAGCACCTATTTCTTCACTTTGACAACAACTAATTTGAAAGTAGAGCACTTTATTTTCATAAAACCAAAATCCTTCATAAGGGAAGAAAATTCAATAAAAGCTACAATAGGCACCAAAAGACAACTTCCTTCAACCTAACCAAAACTGAAAGCAAATTACATTACAACAAACTTTGTAGATCAGTGACTATCCTATCATAATTAAGCCAATAGATCATGTTGCCTACTAATGCCCATCTTGTAATTGGATAGCCATATGTTATAATAGTATTTATGAAATGAAATAAAAAAGAAAACAAAAGAAAAGGGAAGAAACTTAGAGGAAATTAGGGAACAATAAGGTTGAAAGGCATATTGAGGAAGAAAAAAGAAAAATAAAGGGTGGTGAGAATAGTAAAAAAACCCAGTAAAGAAACCCAAAAAAAAAAAAGTCACCAAAGATGAGTTACAGACTTGCAAATGAATATTAGGATAGGAAAATTAGTGGGTAGTCTTCACTAATGGTATTGAATTTAGCTTTAAAGTAACTCACATGATAAGAGATAATACTAAATATTTATTTCTCAAGGTGATAATTAAAAAAATATCTACTCATTTATCATGTCCCTTAAAGTTAACTAAACTTTAAATACAAGTCTATATCTATTGATCAATATGGCTAAAGATATGTCTTTCACTTAATTTATTTTGACTCATAAGTAATTATTCTCTTACATTTAGTATCATAACCTATCTTTAGTTGTATTAACTATAATCAAAGCATGACTTTTTTTTTCTTACCGTTACTATTTTGATTGGTCTGTTTTTCATGTAAATACAAACCAATGCATTTAGTGTGTGTATTTATATATATACACGTTTGGTCTTGTTTGCATTATTCATCTACTTTGATGACTCATTCTTTAAACAAAATTAAAAAATTAATGGCTAATTGAATACTGTGGTTGATTGTATTTTGTATTTGACATCACACATGATGTTGTAACATAATTTATTCCATCAACTAAATTGCAATTTGGGCTATTACCTTTAAAGGTATTTTAGATGTAAAAAGAAATGTCACTCAAATCAAGGTTTAAGGAGGGCAAGTCTTACTTGGTGGTTCATCCACTTTTGCTTTCATGGAAATTATATATTCATATGTTGGTTGATGAGTAATAAAGGCTTAAAAGGGAGAAGTATATTTTAAATAACATAAACTAAAAGAAATAAGTTAGTTTTGTCTAGTGACCATTATGGTTTTACCAAATTTAAAACACATAACATGAAAAGGTGGGACACATGACAACCATTATGTAGTATCTTTCTTGGGTTTTTTGTTCCTAAATTAAATATAAATAAAGTTGTGATGTATGTGATCATACATATAGATCACATACATAATAACCATGAAGGGAGCAACCTATTATAAAAGTTGTAATACATTATAATGATGGTACATGCATTTAATATTAATTTTTAGTAGTATAGTTAGATTACAAATTTGTTCCTTATAAATCTTGTTTCTATCATATATGTTGAAACAATTTGTGAATTGATCATATGAATATCATTATAAGGAATATCATGGTGATTTAAGAGTAGTTATAGTATCTTAAATTATTATGATATTAATGATATACAAATAAATCACATAAACATTGAATTATAAATGACATATAGAGTTATAATTAACTTATTAAAATAAATTACTTGGCTCCATAGGAAAGTATTTATTTTGATGAATTAATTTGAATAAGATGTTGAATTAGTCATTAAAATTGGATTTTCCTATACTCACAAGTATGAAAATTTTATGTTTTAATATTTGATTCATTAGTCTTATTATAAAGTATATATAAATTCAATGTAAATAGTAAACTCTACCCATAAAAAGGTTTGAATTTATATTTTATAATAGTTCATTATGGCATTAATATAAATATGTTTCTTGCTTAATGTAGTTGCCCTTACTACTTATTATAATGATCCGACTCAATATTATCTAGTGACAATTTTATGGATAGAAAGAAGACATCCTTTTGACTTTAGGGTAGGTGGATATATATTTGGCCTTTTGTGTTGATCAACCACATATTCTCATAGAATTAATTATGCCAACTGAAAGAGTTGCTTATGATAAGTGAAAGCAATTCAATCACTTAAACTTGATGATCATTAAGTCCCATATCATTAAAAGCATCAGGGGTTTTATTCTTGATAAAGATAAAACTAAAAATTTTGTGAAAGTTATTGAGGAATAATTTGTAAAATCTAATAAGACATTGACTAGCACTTTAATGAAGAAACTTTTAGAAAAAAACTTTGATAATTCTAAGGGTGTGTGTGAGCACTTTATGGAAATGAGGGACATTACTACTTAACTTAATTCCCTAGAGGTTGAAATATATGAGACCTTTCTTATACACTTTATCTTGACTACTCTTCCTTTTGCATATAAGGCTTTCAAGATATTGTATAACACACAAAAGGAAAAATGATCAATCAATAAGCTTCTAACCATATATGTTCAAAGGAGGAAAAAAAATTAAAATAAAATAATCTAGAAAGTACTCATCTTGTGACTAGAAAGGAAGCAAAAGACAAACAAGATAAACATGCTTTATATTGGAAAAAAGATGAAAATATGTCAATGAAGAAAATTGGCAATAAAAATGTATGCCTCTTTTGTAGGAAACATGGACATATGAAAGTATAAGGCATGGCTGGAAAAAAAAAAGTACTTATATATCTTTAGTGTGACATCAATCTCATTTTGTTGATTCTTCAAATAATATAAGGTGGATTGATTTTAGTACTATAATCCATGTTATCAATATTATGTAAGGCTTTCTAGGACTAAAGAAACCAAAGGAAAGTAAGGAAGACATCTATTTAAGAAATAAGATTTGAGAAATAAGATGTTTTCTCATGTTGATGTTTTAGAGACTTATTGTTTTGGTTTTTGGTTTTAAAATCTAGATTTGTTTGACCTTTAAAACACTTTTTATATTCCATTATTCTTTAGAAATTTAGTTTTTATTTCTTAATTAGCTTGTCTAAGTTATCAGTTTGTTTTTTAGAACAATAGTTTCAATACTTTATAAGATCAAAATTGTAAGATTTGATAAGGGTAAGAAGTATTATATGAGGTACATAAAGATAGGATAATTGAAAATTCCATTTGCTAAGTTCCTTCAAGATAGAGGTATTACAAAATGATATAGTTGAAAAAAGGAATTACACACTAAGAAAAATGGTGAGAAGCATGATCAATAACTCTAATCTCCTATTAAATTCATAAAATGAAACATTGAAAATTACAGTGTATGTCCTAAATAAAGTTCCATCAAAAGTTTTTCTTAAAACACCATTTGAAATAGTCTATGACATATAGGGTTGTCCTATTAAAGTAAGGATTTACAATCCTCAATTAAAGAAATTATATCCAGGGACAACTAGTGGATTTTTCATATGTTATAGGGTGAACTCTAAGGGATTTAGATTTTATTGTTCTTTAAATACACCCAAAATTTTTGAAGTTATGAATGCAAAATTTCTTAAGGATTTTAAGTTTAGTGGGAGTGAATTTCTTCAAAATGTGCAATTTGAGAAAAGTACAAACTTGGTTGTTGTTCAAGAAAATTCACATGATAATGTTAAAAAACAACAAATTGAAGATCAAATGCCTAATGTAATACAAACAAATGTGGAACTTATGGTATGCGAACCACATAATGAAAATCTATAAAATAAAGACTCAAGAAATCCTTAAGATTAAAGAGACTTGTAATTCTTAATGACTATCTTGTATATCTACAAGAGATTGATGTCAATCATAATAATGGTCCTTATATGTTTTCACAAACCATGGAAATTGAAAAGTCCAAATTAAGGTATAATGCTATGAAGGAAGGATGAAATTTATGACTAATAATCAAGTATGAGACCTTGTTAAATTACCAAAAGGAGTTGTAATTATTGGCTGAAAATAGGTTTACAAAACCAAAAAGGAGTCTTTTGGTAATGTTGAAAGACATGAGGCTAAACTTATGGCTAGAAATTTCACTCATAGGGAAAACATTGACTACTAGGAAACCTTTTCTCTAGTTTCAAAAATGGTTTATTCATAATTATCACAACTTTAGCAGCTTATTTTTATTTAGTGTTGTATTAGATTAGCATAAAAATTGCTTTCTTGAATAAAAATCTTAAAGAAGAGGTATAAATAAGTTAGTTTAAAGGTTTCATTGCTAATAAAAAGAGTCACTTTGTATGCAAGTTTAAGAAATCTATACATGTGCTCAAGTAAGCCTCTTAATAGTGATATATAAAATTTCATAATTTCATAATCTCATATGATTTTATAGAATTGTGAATCCGTGTATATACCTTAAGGTCAATAGGGGTAAATGCATTATTTTAATTCTATATATGGATAATATTTTACTTGTATGTAATAATTTAGAATTACTATATAAGACAAAGGAATTTCTCTCTTAAAACTTTGAAATAAAAAATATGGGTGAAAATTCTTATGTCATTGGAATATAAAGTCTTAAAGATAGATCCTAATCGATGTTAAGACTATCTAAAAAAACCTACATTAAAAAGATTTTAGAGAGATCCACGATAAATAGTTGTTCTTCCACTATAGCATTCATAGTCAAAAGAGACAAATTTAGTCTTACTTAATATCCTTAGAATAACTTTGAGTAGAATGAGATGGAGTACATATTATATACATCAACAATTGGTAATTTTATGTATGCACAAGTTTATACTAGATTTGACATTGTATTTATAGTAAAAGTCTTGGGAAGGTACTTGAGTAATCTTGAGCAAGGACATTGGAAGTTCTCAAAAAGATTATGAGGTATTTATTAGGAATTAAGAACTATAGATACACATATAAACATACTAATTGTTTGGTGGTGGTTGTGTATTTGAATCTTAATTTTGTTGGTTGTGTAAACAACAAAAAGTTTATTACTGGATGTATTTTTATATTTATTATAGGTGTTATATTTTTGAAAAGTATCAAACAAACTATTATTACATTTTTCATTATAAAGGCAAAACTAATTGTGTGACATGAGACCATAACACAAGGTTTATGGATAAGGAATTTTATTATAAAACTATAAATTGTGGATTTTATTTTTAAACTATTAAAGATATATTATGATAATTCAGTTATAGTATTCTTTTGAAAGAACAATAAAAGTAAAAGTTGAAACAAACATATCGATAGAAAGTATTTAGTTATCAAAAATCATGTTAATGAATAGGCATTTATAATAAAATATATTAGTACTCAATTTATCATTGCTGATTCTATATTTAAAAAATTATCAACTTATTGTAAAAGAATCATTATAAGTATAAGAAATTTGTTAGTTCTACTTAGGTATCATTTTAGACTATATTATATGATATTTTAACATTTTGAAAACCTATTTATCATTTGCAAATAAAGTTTTATTTTGTATACATAAAAATTATTTATAAAAATTTTATTTAGAATTTAAATGGATTGAATTGTAATGATTTTTTATTTAATAAAATATTGTCCCAATAATGTATCTAATTAGAAATTTATTAGCACGATAATATATAAAAAGAAATATTTCCAACAATCCATATATAGATATTTCTAATTAAACAAACTATAGTTATGAAAATTGATAAGGATATCACCTATTTATAATCATCTAAATCAAATAAGAGGATGTTGAAATTATCATTAAGGTCATTCATATAATTAAAATAAAATACTAAATATATTATTTTTAAGGTGATAATTAAAGAGACATTTATCCACCTATTGTGCCCTTAAAATTAGTTAATTTAATTTTAAGTAATTACAATTACTTATTTTGATGAGAAAATTAGCATTTGACATAATTTATAAAAGAAAAGCCTATGAACTAACTACATTGTTGAAAAGTATTATAAGTTAGAAAGATTAATTAATACCACAAATTTTTTTTTTTTTGTGATTGTAAGTCTATAGTTGTTGATCAGTGTGACTAAACAGAATAAAAAAAAAAATAATGGTCACCAAAGATGAGTTACGGACTTGCAAACGAATGTTGGGGCAGGAGGATCAGTGGGTAATCTTCGCTGGCGGAGAGGTAGGCACGGCGGCTCTGGAGGTAGACGAGTAGAAAAAGATTGCAGAAAATAGAAAGAGGCTTTAGAAATTGCGACAATATTATATTATTAAAAGATATTTTAGTCATAAATTCTCAAACACCGTCTCTACTCTATATAGAACGTAATTCTGAGTTACGTTTTCAATCAATTACTGTTTACGAGACCTATTAGCAGACAAGAAGGTCTTAAACAAACACCTCAGGAGTCTGTGGTCTGGGCCTTTGGGGCTGGGCTCGGGCATATCTTTAGGAACCATCACACACTAATCCAGTGGCCCAGGGATAAGGAAAACAGAGGCCACGCTTGGTCTCTGTATATAGTGCGTCGATATTTAACCCAAGCGCGATATGCGGACGGCGAAGAGGCGGTCTAGGTCTTGAACCATACAGTCTAGCTCGCCGCCAGCTAGCTGCTCTGTCGATCTTCTGTTTCTCTTTCGTCTACTTTTATTCTTTTTCCTTGGAGGATTGCTGCTTGAAATAAAAAAAGAAAATGTATTTGGAATAAATGGATGCGATGATGATAAAGCAACATAGAGAATCGTCGATTGCGTGTTGGTTTCACAACCACATCCGCAAGATGAAAGCCGTTATTTTCTGGTTCGTATTCACTGAGCATCTCTTTATATTTAGTGTTTATGTGTGTGTGTGTGTGTGTGTGTGTGTGTGTGGGCTTTGAAAACGAAGGACCTATGGAGAGAGTGCTAATATTGGGTGCGCTCTTATCCAAGTTTGCCTTCGGATATTGGTGGCGATATTGGATAACTGGAGCTGTAATTTTTCTGGTGCGGTTCTAGTTCTACTTGATCCGATGTTCGCACAAACATTGCTTTTCGAATTCAATATATATATATATATATATATATATATGGATGGTTGGTTTAAAACCAATGATAGGGAGATGCGAAGGCATCCAGCAGAGGGCGAGGGGCTCCTGAATGCTGAGGCCTCTCTAACAAACTCAAATAGCCCTTCGCAGACTACTTTTACCGAATCATAGGATGCCCCGAATTTCTCAGTTTCGGAGCGTCCGGAACCCTCTGCTACATTCCACTATGCAATTTTCTTTCTTTACATTTTCTCGTCGACCCCAAATCCGTGGGTTTCAAGTCCATTACGAAATGCTGTGAATAGTGAGAGAAGAAAAATAATATGTATTTTTTTTTCTCTAAAATAAAATTATTATATAGGCATATAAATATACAATTTAGTTGGATATTATAATTTTCCACCTTGATTCATCTCTTATTGCATTGCGAGAAATTACAATATACATATGCTCTCATTCCCATTGTTCTACTTCAGGCATACAAGTTTGCATTCTTCACAAGTGTGCAATTTTGTTTAAATATTATTAATTGTTGAATTCTCATATATAGATTTAAGAAACGAAAGAGAAAATAAAAATCAAGAACTCTTAGTCTGTCAAATGTTACAATAATTTTACTTTAATATATATAAAATGTTATATACTAAGTCAAAAATAGGGTAGTGAAATATAATTTTTCCGAGGAAAATTGCTTCCTCAGTCTCATAAGCTATGTGGCTTACCAGCGGAGATTAGAGACAGATGACGACCTGTATATTTAATTGCCGGATAATCAAACAGTCTTAGATATTATTGACTGGAGAAGAGAAAAAATAGGATGTCCCACTGTATAAAACTTTTATTGTGAGGTCTAGGAAGTAGAATAAACCAAGACTAACTCAAAAAGACAAATGATACACATGTGAATGCCAAAAAAGGCTTCACAACTTCGAGGTTGGAAGATTCAAAACCCTCGCTCGGTTGCAGCCTCGTCGAAATGTCATTTAGGCCCAACAAGGTACGATGCCCATACATCATCTGCCGGAGGTGACGGCTGGACCCAGTGCCCCGGCATTCGGCTGCAGTGGAATTTCGCGGAAAAATTAGCCACAGCGGTTGAGCAGAGAACAATGACACGATTATGTTCTCATTTGCTTCATTTTAGTCAAAACATTAACATGTTGACTTTGACCCACCACGAATAAAAAAATTATTGACGTGTTGACATGGTTTTTTTCTGTGTGCCCGGTGTGGAGGATTCTCGAGACACCAGTGGAACAAAAGGAAAATGGCGAAAGATACATGATTTAGCAAAATAATGAAAGATTGCTTGTAGCTAGCCAGGCATCGCATGCTTACCTTCCACCTGGTCTTACATATGCATCCCAAGTTCTTCTGACCTACAAGTGAGAGTAAGATAACATTTTAGATCAAAGGACTCTCGTTACAACTGTAGTAGGCCTACAGAAAATAGATAAGACATATTCATGCAGCAGTCATTATGTAAGCCTTTTGGAAATTGCACTTTCAGGTGAGTTCTAGTATTTCTTCATCAAATAATGTTCTTCAGGCAGCATTACAAATTCTAGGTAGAGGCAGCCGAGATCACCTCAATTAGTGTGCCTATATCATTATTGCTTCCGTGATAATACATCTCACCTCAATTAGTGTGCCCATATCATTATTGCTTCCATGATAATAGTGGTAGAACTCAATTGGTAAATTTGCTACAGAATCATACGCTCCTCCACGACTTTGACCTTCAGATCCTTTTTCTTCGGATGAGCCAGGTGCTGTATGATGCACCGTGCGGCTCTCTTTGTGCCCAGTTATCTGGTCTTTACTTTCCTGAGTTCCACTCTCATCACCACATGAATCTTTTAAGACAAGTCCATCACCCTCTTTTGTTTTTCTAGATTCCTCGGCTGTGGCAATAGCATCCTTGGCAGCAGCTGTGTCAGCTGCAGCCATTGCTTGGCGCTCCTCTTCTTCAACCGCAGCTTGAACTCTCTCAAGAAATTTATCATCCTCTTCTGGAAGAAAATGACCTGAATAATAATGAACACAACCGTTATTGTGTTGAAAATAGAGGAGCCTATGACCACCATAGGCATGATACAAATTACACAACTCACAAATGCACAAATGAAAGACACACAATATACACTAACAAGCATTTGATTGATCACAGCCCAAAGCCACTTGAAAACCTTTTTCCCTTGGTAAAATTGTCAGCCCACAATTTTCGAGGGTCAGGTCAAAGTAATTCACTAACTTCCACTATAAACACAGGTGCCAAATCTGGAGATGAGTTTTCCAGTGCAGTGCTAGTATTTGCTATTGTGTTCTAAAAAATAAAGACTAATCAAATCATGGTAGTATTGAGTAACAGAATCAAAATATGTGGACTAATTAAATCATAACAATTATAGGGATACAGAGTTTAAGAGGAAGAAGAGAACAAGAAGAAGAATTTTATCATGCATACCTTGTTTTTTCAATTTTTGGATCCTCAAGGACCGCAATTCTTGCAACTTTTCCACCATCAAAACCAGCTCAAGCTGAAGCACATAAGATTGTTACATGCAAATCAAGGATGGAGGTTAAAACAAATCTAGTATGGCATATGTATCAGGAAGTCCAGCAAACAGACTGCAGCTATAAAGAATCCAGCCAAAAACATAATACAAACAGGTCTGTCACACAATTTTGTCAAAAGAAGGGTACCCAAATTGAATAATTCATAACCAAATTCCCTAGCTAATTTGTGACAAAGGTGATAACTTGGGGAAAAATTCAAGTCGCCAGCTGCAATATCTTTACAAAACTGTGGGGGCCATGAATAGTAGACATAAATTATTTCCCGATATGTAACTATCAACTATACATTCACCAATATCATCTGACATCGACTATTTGCCTAAAAGGTCCACTGGAAAAAGGATCATTGATTAAGTGCATGAATAATATATACGAAAAATGATGCAGGATTCTCATGTGTCAACCAGTATAATTTCAACAGTTACAACCAATTATGAATAATATAGAATGTTTTAACAAATTTCACCTCAGATTCTAGTCTCCTTTTCTCCTCTCTTGCTTTAAGCTTGGCAATTTCCTTCATCTTTTGGACCTGTAACCATAAATGCAAACTTAAAAATTCTAGCCTCAAGCCAACTTTAGACCAAAGAGGTCAAAAGGGCAATTAGCATGAATAACAGGCTCTTCATATTGTAAATATCCCTCACAGGAGGACTCTGCTGTTCAAAGCTAAACAATTAAAGAAGCTAGCATAACAGGGATCCCACTTGAACTGGTAGCAGGAAATTGAACTAAGCATTTTGCAGAACAAAATTTGGATGATCTGTAAATGAAAATCACATTATTTTTACTACATAGATCTTTTCTCCCAAAAATTTGAAATAAGAGAAAAAATGGCCAAGGACAAAAAAAATACATCAAAGAAAACACTAGACTGAAACTACTGATAAAACAAGATAACAAATAAAAATGCATCAACTCAATTGCTAACACTTCAGTAAGTATGGTTTGAACTTACAATCACAACCACAGGTGTTTGCATAAGCGGATCAGCAAGCCAAACCAATAGAACTTACAGCACACCCATTCAGCAGTGATAGCTATTAGCTCTTTGAGTGGCTTTGTTTAAAAAGCAAACATATTTTGCTTTGTTAATTGAACACATTATATTTTTGTGCTTTAAAGGAGACCTTCATATCTAAGTAGAGAAACTGCAAATATCATGCTATGATGCTTTTCAATATCAACCGCTAGTTGTTGGCCTCCCAATGGAATAACAAGTTTCTATGTGGACTCTAACCCAACTAAATTACAGAACAATAAAACACTGGGGCTTCCAACGCCTAGTGGGCAAAAAGCAAAATCCAACAATGATTGACCTAGTTAGTTTGAATGAAAAATTCTCTTGACTACCTTGACTTGTGCAACATCCTTGGCAATCTCTCTAGCCCTCCACTCATCAGCTGCTCGATCAGCTTTGTCAAATTCTTCAAGCTCCTAACATCAAAATAGCAAAGCTACAACATATATAAGCCGGCAAAGAAAAAAAAGGGTAAAATAAATAAACCAAGGATAGCCACCTTTGTGCGCATTTCTGTAATGCGTTTTCCCTTTCTCTTTCTCCAAAGTTTGTTCCTTTTGGACTTCAATAATTTCTCAGACAATCTAACAGCTGCTGATTTCTCCTCCCACGGAGCCTTTTCATCCACAACAAACCTAAAGGGCTCCAGCTGAGCCCTTAATTTTGACATCAAAGAATTTGCAGCATTCACAGAAAGGGATGTTTGCATCCCCAAATCAATTTTCCTATCTTCTAAGTACTTGGAAACCCCCATGTCAATGGACCCCATTTTCCCATCTTCCGTGGGGCCCGCAGCGTCTTCCATTGTCATCAACACCTCCAGCTCTTTCTGCCTATTGAGAACAGTGGGCTCAACAAAATTATTTTAATGGTCGTATACAGTTAAATGATCAATTTGAGACGAATAAAAGAAACACCCACATTGCTTTAGCGAGAGCAAGAGTATCTCGTAATTCTCTGAGCCGTTGGTGCACGTTCTTGCTCCCCCAAAAGCCACTTGACGGTGATGGGTTCGGCGGAAACATTTGGAACCAAGGAGGTGGCGGTGCGGCCGGAGCCGCAGGAAATGGAACCGGATTCATTGCTGTTGAGGAACTCCGAAGGAGGAGAAGAAACGTGAGAGTTAAAAACTAGTAAAAAAGGACTCCAAAATATTATAATATAAAATCCAAACCTAAATACACGGAAGCACAAAACGTCAGGATGGCCGAGTGGTCTAAGGCGCCAGACTCAAGTTCTGGTCCTCGTGAGAGGGCGTGGGTTCAAATCCCACTTCTGACAAACGCCGAGTTATTTTTCGTTATAAGGGCTTTTGTGCTTCAAGCTGCATTCGTTTCCACTTGGATTTACCCTTGTTCCTTTCGTAATGGCCCTTTCCTTTTTATCTTTTAAGCTGGATTTTCAATGCTGGACTCGTTTCTCCCCGATCTAGGCCCAACTTAACCCAACATTTGTTAGTAACTATTTGGACTAGGCTAAATCCAATAGCCTCACAATCTAATAACCTAACAAGCTACGCCGATTCTAATGTAAGAGGGATTGGAGTTCCTCTCTTTTGTTTTTGTTAACCATCGGATGGGGTTCAATTCGGGCAGACGTATGTCAGAAGTTTACACAGTCACGTAATCCCCTTTTCCCAGAAGACTTAACTACTAAGAAACTAATAGCTGATTATTTTCAACGGTGTATTGAGAGACTCACACGCAGTAGAGCTTAGGTAAGAGTTTTGCCTTTCTTCTTTTTTCGTGTTTTTTTTCCCCAAAAAACACTCTTTGCCTAATCTCACGATTTGAGTCACCATATTAATAGTTTGCATAGGGAGACAATTTCATCCAATATTTTTCTTTTTTATAAGATGAACACACAAATTATTGATTTTTAAATTAACGAATTTTTTTTTTCTACAATCTAAGCTCAAACAGTTCAAAGTCTCCTAAGTTCTTGACATGTCTCTACTTTCACGTTAGTTATTGTTCGGTGGTTTTCAGGCGGACAGATTTTGTAGGACCTTGCAATCGAAATCTAAAATAAAACTCCAATTTTCCAGGGTCCATTTTGTGAAAGGGAGAAGACAGGCAAAGAGGCATTGGTCCCCTTATTAGGTCCTGGAGGGGAATCTTATGTCTTGTGGGCATGAATGTAGAACTGGTCGTTTCAAATTGGACCCCTTATGAAGCGCCTGGATATTGGTCCCCTTATTAAGTCCTTGCTTTTAGTGGTTTTTGCAATTCAGACATACAATTTACATATCGTAATACAGTAATATTAAAGTAATATCATAAGTTACAAATTTATTTAGCAAAAAATATATTTCTAGTCATATTAATTAACAATTTCTTATAATTAAAAAATTTGAATAATCTTTTACCATATTACCTTATACTTTTAAGTATAATTTTAATAGTTTATACACTTATTTATGTGGATTAAGTTAAAGACCCTTTTGTTATTAATTTATAACTTTCTTTTATAAAAATATGTTTTTTGATGTTTTCAAAATGAAAAATTCAATTAGTCAAATTTAATTTTTATTAAGAGTACTTAATTGTCATTAACAATATCTTAATTATTATTAATAATAAATAGGTATAATTTAATCATCACTTTAAATGATATGTATTTTTTATATGCACTTTTTATAAGATATTATAACAATTTGAAATATATTATAATATTTTTTCACTTAAATTATATGATGTTGAATAAGCTATATTTTTGTTCATAGTTAATAATTAAACTATCCATATAAGTCAATCTACTTAAATAAAAATATCTATATATAGATCATGATGTTATGTTACATTCTTTTTATAAATATTTTCTTCAATGTATCATGATACTAGTGAATTTTTAACTAAATAATTTATTAAGGCATTACTTTATTAAATGAAAAATACTTTAATTCCCAATCCATTTATATTCTAAATAAATTGCACGCAAACAAATTTTATGTGCATAACATTAACCTTTATTTGCAAATGACCGAAATATCTTTTATAAAGTCAAAACATTAGAAAATATAGTTTTAATAGAAATTAACTAAAGTGAAATAGTTTCATATATTCAACATAATTATTATATAACTTAACCTCCAATCCTTTAGTTATAAAATCAGCAACTATAAGTTGAGTGCTAATATATTTTATAATTATTGTTTACTCTTTAACATAGCTTTTAACAACTATATACTTTATATTAATATATTTGTTTTAACAACTAGATACTTTGAATAATTATAAAATATTTTTAGTAGTTTAAAAATATATCTACAATTTACAAGCTTATAATAAATTTTTTTAACCATAAAGTATGTGTCACAATTTTATTACAAATTATGAATTTTGCCTCCATAGTGAAACATATAATAATACTTTGCTTGATACTTATCTAAGATATAACACCTTTTAGTAAGTACAAAAATGTATTTAGTAGTAAACTTTCTACTATTTACACAACCAATAAAATCAACATTTGAATACCCAACTACTCCTAAATAGTACATTTATATGTAAACTTGTAGTCTCTAGTTCCTTGTAAATACCATATAACCTTTTTGATAACTTCTCAATGATCTTACCTAAAATTACTTTGGTATGTTCCTAACCTTTCTAATGCAAATGCAATATTAAATCTAATGCAAACTAATGTATATATAAGGTTACCAATTATAGATACATATTATATGCATTTCATCTCCTCTAGTTCCAATCATTTTGAAGATATTATGCGAAATTGAATTTGTCCCCTTTTACTATAGGTGTTATAATGGAAGAATAGCTTTTCATCTTGAATCTCTCCAAAACCTTTTTAATGTATATGTTTTGAGATAATCCTAACGTCCATTTATTTATGTGAATTTCTATGCTAATTACATATGAAACTTCCCTTGTATCTTGTATTTCATAGTTTTAAGAGAGAAATTTCTTACTTTCATGTAAGAATCCTAAATCATTGTATCCAAGCAAGATATCATCTATGTATAAGACTACAATAATGTAATTGCTCCTATAATCCCAAGGTATATACATTAATTCGCAATATTCCTTTTAAAACCATATGAGATTTTGACATTATGGAATTTAATATGACTCTATTAGGAAGCTTACTTGATCTTATATACAGATTTTTTAAACTTGCATAATAGGTGACTTCCTTTATTAGTAATGAAACCTTTAGGTAAACTCATATTCTTTTTAAGATATGTATTTAAGAAAGTTATTTTCACATTCATTTGATGTATCTTTGAGTTAAAATGAACCACTAAAGTCATGATCACTTTAAATGAATCTTTTTTTGAGATTAGAAAGAAGGTTTCATAATAGTTAATGTCTTCCTTTTTAATGAAAGCTTTAATTAAAAGTCTAGCCTTGCATTGCTCAACGTTACTAAATGAGTCCCTTTTAGTGTTATAAACTCATTTGCAACTTATAACTACAAATCCTTTTGGTAATTTAACAAGGTCTCATACTTGATTATTTGTCATAAATTTCATCTCTTCCTTTATGACATTAGATTATAATTTAGATTTTTTACATTCCATGACTTGTGAAAATATCTTATGATCATCATTAAGATTGATATGAATCTTTTTAAGGTATACAACATAATCATAAGGAATTGTAGATTTCCTTATTCTTAAATATCTTTTAAATCCTTCATTTTATGGATTTTTGTTTTGTAGTTCACATTCCATAAGTTCCACATTAACTTGAATTGTATTGGATATTTGATTTTGTGATGCGAAAAACCCCAAAAAGACGTGACATATGGATCCAATGCACACAAGGAATCAAAGAACAATCAGGAAAACTAAATCAGAATTTAATAACAGAAACCCTAAACCCAATATTCGAAGGAACACGAATCTAGGGTATTCAAGAAGGATATGGACACCACACTCCAGAAAAGAAAGAAATTGAGAGTGATAAGTCGATCTGAACGCCACAAGAAGAAGTACCTCTTAATAAGTTCTTTAGTTTTTAAAAGAATCGAGGGAGAAAAACTCTTACTTTTTATTTCACTCAAAGTTGTCTAATATCTTTTTTTTTTTTTTCGTTGATCCTTCTTATTGTTTTTTTTCCCTTTTTCTTTTGCTCAACATAAAACAATAACAGAACACTTAGATACAACAATTGGAATTGAAATTAACACGTTGAGAAGGATTGCAAACAAACAAATTTGTACATTTGAATTATAATGCACATAATAGATAAATTGAACCGAAATAAATAAATCACAAGGTAGAAAATTGAAGAGTGAGTAGATTCAACTTGATTTAGAGTCGAGTTTTGATACCAACTGATGCGAAAAACCCCAAAAAGACGTGGCTTAAGGACCTAATACACAGAAGGAATCAAAGAACAACCAAGAAAGTTAAATCAAAGTTTAATAACAGAAACTTTAGACCCAATATTTGAAGGAACATGAACTTAGGGTATTCAAAAAGGATATAGACACCACACTCTAGAAAAGAAAGGAATTGAAAGTGATAAGTCGATTTGAACGCCACAAGAATAAGTACCTCTTAATAAGTTCTTTAGTTCTTAAAAGAACTAAGGGATAAAAATTCTTACTTTCTATTTTACTCAAAGTTATCTTATCTCTTTTTTTTGTTTCTTTTTTTTGTTTTTTTTTTCTTTCTCAACACAAAATAATAGTGTAATGCTTGTAGACAACAATTGGCATTGAAATTAATACGTTGAGAAGGATTGCAAACAAACAAATTTGTGCATTTGAATTGTAATGCACATAATAGACAAATTAAATCGAAATAAATAAATCACAAGGTAGAAAATTGAAGAGTAAGTGGATTCAACCTGATTTAAAACCGAACTCTGATACCAACATAATTATACCAAAGGAAACATGTAAAATTATTATAAATATATAATCTTTAATTGTAACCAATATAATTAAATAATTAGGCTTTGTATTAAATGAAAGAATATAAATAACTATAAACATAAACTAATTTAGTAGAAAATATAACTCTAGTCATGTTGATAAATGATTCCCTACAATTACAAAGAAAGGTTTAAGTAATCTTCTAGTTTATTACTTTATATTTCTAATGAAGTATAATGTTAATGATTTATAAACTTCTTTATATAGCCTAAGTTATGGGTGCTTCTGTTATTATTTTATGGCTCTCTTATAAAAATAAAAAACTATTGATATTCGTAAAATAAAATGTTTAATTAATTCAACATAATTTTTAGTAAAAATAACTTAATTATTATTAATAATGATTTAATTGTCATAAATAATGGCTTAATTATTATTAACAATAGATTGTTACAACTTAATTATCACTTTAAATAATATTCATTCCTTTTTATGTGAGTCATTAAAGAGATATTATAACACACTCACCTTGCTTATTAAAAAAAAAAGGTTACAACACTTACCCTTGTGGTTTTTTTTAAACATTTGACCTTTAGATAAATAGTAAATTTATCCCTATGGTTTTTTGAATATGTTAATTAGATACTATATTGCCAAGACCATATAGTGGAATAAGGTAATGCTTTCCCTTTGCAAATAATTTGTAACACTTGGTGAACAATATGTGTTTATGATCAGCTAGAATATTTAGTAAAAGCCACGAATTATAATCTTTCATACTTTTGGTTTATGAAAACTTCATTTATTTATATATGATTCAGTTGAAAATTAATAATTAATAACTTATCATTGATAGTTATAAGTAAATAGTTTTAATAATTGATAGGAAAATAATTTCTATATACACTTTTTAGTAGTTTATAGATATATATGCCCTTTCTAATTTACATAGATCACACAACATAATGATATTGAATCTTAATTAAAGTAGATAGACTTCATATAAGACTTACCAACTTCCTCCTCACCCCTCATTCTCTGATAACTTAATTTATATGGTTTATATGACCAAAGTACTTCACTATAACTCCGTAATATCAACAAAATATTCTTGCAATGATAAGAATGTATCCTTTGAGTATGAAAATCCATTTTTGATTGAATAAACTGAAGGAATATCCTGATTAATTTCATATAATCAAGCACAAGTCTTCATTTGTTAAGAAGCATTGCTAGAACTAAATGTTGCCCATTTTGTCAGCAAAGACACGAAGGGATGTTCTAGAAGCAAGGACAATTAAGATGTATAGTTTAGGTCCTTTATGCCTGCTTTTTAATTGAAGTGCCATATGTGGTGCTTGTTTTTGATAACTGAAAAGTTTCAACTTTTAGGATGGAAACTAAAATGGAGTTATAGGTAGATAAAAAGGGGAAAGCTCTAATTTTGATTTTTCTCCTTGCAAATTTTTCCCATGTCCCCTTCTTGCTTTGCAATCTTCCAGCACTACCTTTGCTTGCCAAAAAGTTTCACTTATAATGACCTCCAAGAATGGACACGGCAAAAACAATTTTAGTTCAATATCTATGGATCTCTTTGCTTTAGATTAAACTATACATGAAGTAGGAGCACTGTGCGAAGGAAGACCTAGGAATCAAGGTACGAAAACCCAGTTCCTAAAAGGGGTCTTTGGATGAGACTGCTGTAGCCAGGACCTAAAAGGTTGGTGTGATAATATTGATCACCACTAGTCAAGCCATTTGAGGGTTTGGTCGTTTCTTCGTTCATTGCTTTCTCTGAAACACCAAAGGACCCTTCTCTTCATGTGCTTTGGATTGGAAGTCATAAATTAAGTAATATATATGCTGCAATTATATGGTGCTTCTAGTTAGTTAGTTTCCAAGATTAAAATATTAGGAAGGAGCTTTAGAGGGGTTATGAAATTCCTTCCTCGAGACAATTCAAGCATAGTTAGAATGTGAGATATATATATATATATATATATATGTAATGCATCAATGGCCACCCCCAGAGCTATTTTCTATTGCCCAAAGATTTCTTTCGAAACAAACTTTAATCAGACTTTAAATTAAGCATTGACTTTCCTTCTCATCTTCCCCATTATTCTGGCCAGATCTAATTATCGGAGGACATGAAAGCAAATTAGTTAGTAGCTCATCAAGGTCAGAACGTGGTGTCTTTCGCCACAATGTGGGGTTTTCTAAACCTACAAAAGCAACAGTGAGGAAACAAAAAGCATATCTAGAAACTTGTCAATGAAAGGAGAAAGTAGCATTCACCTCTATATTGCCTACATCACCCACGGGTTGCCGAAAGCTGTTGTCATCATTCAACTCTACAAGCCGTTACTTAGGATTAAATAGGGACGACTCGCTTTCTTTTCTCCTATATTTTCAAAGTTGCCAGAAACAGAACGTTAAATATATTCTAATCCTCCTTTCTTTTCTAATGCTGCCTTAAGAATTGCTGTCTGGAGGGAAAAGGAAAATGAAATAAAAGGAAGTAAAATTTGCCACCATAAATTGAGAATTTTATCAGAACAAAAGAGAAAAAAAAAACCTAAATGTGATTAAAAAAAAACATGTCTTAACGATTTCACAAAGCATGATATATGTGATTATGAATAGCTAGTAAAGCAAAAAAAGAGCAAGAAGTTAATTGAAGCAACAATAAGAAAAAAAAAAAAAAATATATATATATATATATATATATA